>CM019182.2:63752382-64170324 GCA_009739505.2 Apolygus lucorum
TGGTAGAACTTGTAGGCGATTTCCTAACTGTATATCTGGGTGAATTCTTGAAGGTGTACCGTATAGGTTACTGTCTTCAGCTTCAGGATCTGGTTCATTGATTTCGTGGGTGTACTCTGAAGAGCATTTGGGGAAAAATTCAAAGTCTCCATACTTCCATCAGAAGAACTATAAGGATCGTTCCCTCTTCAGAACTTTGTTCCTCATAGCTTCTTCACTTGAGGGAGATAAGTTATCGTTTTTTGAAAAGGTACTAACTGATTTTCAACCTTTTTTGTAGATTTTCAATTGCTTCTGTAATAGGTTTATATCATTAGCTTCTCCTTTTCAATTAGATTTTGAATAGCAGATGTTATAGGTTTATATTCCTCGCGTCTAAACCTATTACGATCTTGTATTTTCGTCTGTGCCCGTCTGAATTTTGCTACTAGCTCTTTTTCAATACGGGACAGCTCACGAGCTTTTTGGCTTCAGCATTTAATTTTTGCATATCCATCTTAACGTTCTTATTACTATTGAGGGAATCTATACTCGTTCGTGAATCACTAGCTGAACGCTAATCGGTCAGGTTGGTAACGCTCAAACAACGATCGATTTAAAAAAAAAAAAGTTAAACGAACGTTGAACGAACGATAACAAAAAAAACCGTTGAACGAACGTTAAACGAACACAAAAAAAAAAAAAAAAAAAAAAAAAAAAAAAAACGATAAAAAACGATAAACGTCGTTCAAGGATCGTTCAGACATCGAAAAAAACGTTAAAAAACTATAAACAAACGTTAAAAAAACGTTAAAAAACGACAAACAAACGATAAACGTCGTTCAGGGATCGTTCAGACATCGATAAAAAAACGTTAAAAAACGACAAACAAACGTTAAACGTCGTTCAAGGATCGTTAAACGAACGATAAACGTCGTTCAGGGATCGTTCAGACATCGATAAAAAAACGACAACAAACGATAAACGTCGTTCAGGATCGTTCAGACATCGATAAAAACGTTAAAAAACTATAAACAAACGTTAAAAAAACGTTAAAAAACGACAACAAACGATAAAACGTCGTTCAGGGATCGTTCAGACATCGATAAAAAACGTTAAAAAAACGACAAACAAACGTTAAACGTCGTTCAAGGATCGTTAAACGAACGATAAACGTCGTTCAGGGATCGTTCAGACATCGATAAAAAAAAACGACAAACAAACGATAAACGTCGTTCAAGGATCGTTCAGACATCGATAAATGTCGTTCAAGGATCGTTCGTTCAGACATCAGTCAAGAATCGATGAGTTATTATTTTACACAATAGTTCTCTTCTTGAGTGGAGATAGGATTTCGTTCAACTGGCATGATACTTTCCACAATCTCTTTTCTTGGTTAAATCAATAGTTATAAACCCATGTTTCTTTCCCAGCAGTGCTTACAAAGATCAGAAAATTCCTGAATTGACATATCACCAGCAACGAAGTCATCATATATGTTTTTCAAATAATGTTTATTCTGTGAAAATACAAAAACAAGATTGACATTATTACGGATTACCTGTCTATCAACCAAGTTGTAGCATTGTGCTAAATAAATGCAGGATATACGCTTTGTGACGTCTCTTGTGAAATAATTCTTTATTTCCTTTTGTTTCTCTAGAAGACAGTCATCAAAAACGACTAACGAATCAGGCTTACAGTCATCAACAGAAATCATATCTTCACAATTATCAGAAGAGAGAACAAATTTCCTGTCCGAGTTTAGTTTCAGCAGCATGATAACGATCCAATAGTTTCTGATAGAGAGGTTGGTTGAGGGACTTACTAAATATATACAAATAAAAAAATCAATCCAATTTTTGTATATGAATTCATAAGTAATGTTGTTTTACCGCAATTGCTCGAACCAACAATTATCGCTCTCATGACATCTGGAAATTTTTGTCTGTTCTCCTGCAACACAGAGTCGTAGGGAGTAACAATATATTGTTTTTTCTCTTGGTGAATTGCTCATTATAGCGAGGTGTTCCATCTTATCTTAAATAGTTATAACGCTGTTTTTAGAAGCTCTTTTCGGTAAAATGATCCTACAATCTCTTCACCGTCCAGTGCTTTTAATTTGAAAGTTATAGGTTCTGTGTAAACGATTTTATCCACAACAAAAATTTCTTTCGTCCAACTACTTCCGTACTTACTGCTAAACGTTTCTTATCTTTGGTTATTCTTACACGATCACCCACTTCAATGTCTGACCGAATCTTTGTGGAATTTTTAGAGCCCACCAACTCTAATATGGTATTTTCATTATCCTTACAAACATCTGCAGGCTTCATCCGAATAGTTCTGTGATAGCTATGATTATACTCAGCAATTAAATCTTGCAATATACCGATCCATCTGAAATTTTGATTAATGAAAACGAATTTTCATCTTACCATTCAGCGTTCTATTGAAACGTTCTATAATGCTAGATTTCTCCAAATTCTCCGTGTGGTATAGTTTAATCGAGTTTTTATCTAAATTGCTTTGAAATGTCTGTTTTGAATTCCAGTCCTTTATCGGTGTGAAGGAGATTGGGAGATGAATGCCCAATGCTCTTTTGCTCTGACTATGATATTTTGAAATGCAGGCAGCAACCGTCGGGCCATCCTTCCTTTTCAGAGGTTCACTCCATACATACTATTGAAAATGTATCTATAACATTAAGCAAATACTTATACCCATCGTTATCATGACTATAACTAGTCATCACGATCAAATCTGCTGCCCATAAATCATCGATCCCTAAGGTCACTATTTTACGCTTTTTGAAATTTTTTATGACTGGTCTATGCACCTCAACTGCTTCAATTTGTCTATCATTCGTGCTCAACAATTCTGCTCAATTTTCCATCCTCGCTTCAAAAATTTACTCTTCTGAGTATTACATACTTTACATTTTGCTTATATTCTTCCAGGAGCCATTGCTGCTTGAAACTGTTGAAGTATTTACATTATCAGTTTTTTCCCTACAGTTTGAAAACAAAAAATTTGTGGCGTAACATACATTCGCTCATTTTCGATTAATTTCAGGTATACATTCAAATCAGTCCCAAAAAATCGATTTCGGTGTCAGATTCGTTCTTAAGTACCAATTCTATTCTCTGAATTGACTTCACGCTCTTATTGATATGGAGGTAGTTAATTTGAGCAGGTTGTTCTGCAATAAGGGAACCAATTAACCTGCTCAGTTTTAGGATAGAACATATGTAGGATATCCTGCTTCCTGATGGGAAGTGGATCAGTCTGATGGTTAGTTACAGCAGGTTTGATCAAGTTGCAATAATTTCAATAACTTTGAAAGGTTCTAACCTCGGGTATGATTTGCTTCATAGTGAGTATTTGATTAAAATAAAACGAAACATTCGTTTTGTTTGTGAGAACCCTAGCAAATAACCTAATTTTTTACGATATTCAGACGATGGAGGGAACAAGTCAACATCACAGGCATCTTCATTTCAACTCTAGCAGTTGTTTCGTTTACACGAAGATAATACATATCTTTATTACTAACAAGCACTGCAAGATTCGTATAATTCGATTTAATAAAACCTATGAGCATATTTTCAATTTTTTCTATCGAGTAATTCCCACTACCTATATACAATGTTTGCTGATCATCATCACTTCCTGTAAACACCACTTGTATAGGTTCAGAAATATTTGCAGCACAATTTCTACCATAAATCCCAAAAGACCTAGGGAATAATCTTTATGCTCATCTAAATGAATAGGATGCTCTAACCGTAAGCTCAGCTTTGAGCCTGTACCAGAAATCTTGAAGAGTGTCATTCTTGTTTTATGTTCTGTCTTCTTATAAGCAGGTATTTACAACAAAAAAATCTACCAACACAGACGCGAGTTTGCGTTCTGAGAGAACGAGTAACACGCTTGGCAGAATCACAAGACATCATGAAGTTTTTTCTCCTTCATATTATTCTGAGCTTCTGAATAATTATATAATGCGGACCCCCACACAGTCTAAGGCTTCTTCAAATATTACTTCCCCGTAATTATTTCTTCTGAAACCTAGGTGAACGAGTTGGTTCAGTTCGTGAAGGGTTTCGTTATCAACCTTGGATAGTCTAGATGGTAAATAACATCGGAATCCTTCACTGAATACCATAAGCCGCTCACCAAATTTTGTATTGATCTTTTTCAACTTGGTAACGCTGTAGAATTTGTCAACTTCTAGTTCAGAAATTTTTTCTGTTCTCTAAAGTCTCCTATATCTACCTTCCCGAGCATGTTGATTCTGTACAGAGGTAAAGACATTTTTCCTTGATGGGATTGTTTCTCAGATATCACAAGCTGTTCTCCTCTTATTAGGTGTATTCCTAGCAGAATGCTAGATGAGGAACTAAGAGGGTAGGTATATACTATACATTTTATAATTTCTATACATATACATACCTATATAAATAATATACCTAATAGATTTAATATAATTCATTTTAGGACTTTGTAATGACCCCAAGGTAAAGTACTAATTTTATTTTCCTCGGTAAATCGTTTGGTGTCATTCGAATTGAGAGCTAATTTATTCTGAGAGATTGAATATAGCGTATGTTTATAACTTCTGATCAAATTTTGTTTACGATGCTGTTCTTTTCCATCAAAGAGACACGATTTTAGATCATCCATATTATAGTTTGTTTCACAATATTCTTTTTATCCCTTTACATTTTACATGATTAGAATGCTCATCATCTTTTTTAACATAAGAATAACTGTACAATTTGGATCGCAAACCACAAAATTCGGAGAGAGGAGCACCGTTCAGCTCATCTTTAAATTTCCCAATCACCTTTTTGTTGCTTGAACTATAACAGGGATGTGTTTTACCATAATCACTCGTGTCAAATTCATCCAAGTTCTCCTTAATTATTTGATAGGGATCTATCGTTGTTTCTACGAAATACGAATCTGTGTCCATATAACAAAGGTTTAAATTAGGATCGTAGCGTTTTAGTTTATTGTAGAAGAAATCATACATCAGATGTTTTGATAAATCGAGAACCGAAAATCCTAAATATAAGGGTTGATTAAATTTTATTTTATTTCGAGTCATGTGACACGCTACGAAATCTTCATCGAATGTTGTAAATCTAGAAAACGTTGGTTTTTTTCGCTAATTTGGATGCTCCTTTTTCGTTGCATAGCCTAATATCTTGACGTTTACGTAAATTCATCATCGTACGACCAAAGACAGAATTATTCATAAGTTTATAAAAATCTTTTTCGAAATCGTTCGAGCAGTTAGCCCGTTTAGAAGTGTTAAAATCTATGTAGGATTTCATAAACGGTTTTTGTTCGAATTTTATAACGCGGTGAATGGTTGTAATCTCTAAACCCTGATTCAAATACAATTTCAAATTATCAATATGTACAACGTATCGCTTTTATCATAGAGAGTCGTACACAACTTCTGGTTGAAGTGTTCTGGAGCCAATGGGAGATCTCTGTGAGCATCATGAAGCCTTTGAGGATAATGTAAATCAACTTCGAATATATAACCTTGTTGTTGGCTTTCTTGGTATCCTGCAATTATATGTTTCCAAGATTCAATATCATGAAGCGTTGACGGGATCCACTCGAATTTTCTGTATGGGAGTGAACGAGATAGAGCCCAACCGTACAAGTTGTTTGCATCTATGTAACTTAGATAATTATCCGGTTTTGTATCATCGTAATCTTTGAGGTATCGGTTATTGGCTTTCACGTACCTTGTGGTGCATTGAGAAATACCTCCTCTAATACCTTTTTCAATCATTAAATACATATCGTAGTCTGTAATCAGATCGAGTTTTATTTTCGTTGATTTCAACATCGCATCCCAAGCCAGTGACGGAGCTGTGGTGTAGTGTGCAGGATCCAGTTGATAATTATTCAAACAAACGTACCGAAAGTTCTCGAATACGTCTGCTAGCAACAAAACGTCTTGAGTATTATATAAATCCGAATAAGTTCCTAAAGTTTTGACTTTAAGTTTATTCCATACGTGGAGGTAGTGATTAAAATCTTCGGAGCTTATATTTGATTCATTTAATGAATCGTAGAAATTTTCAGGAGCAAGGGTCTTATCGTGATTAAGTTTTTCAAGGCTGTTCAAGAACTCGTAAGGGAATATACCTTTTCCCCGTAGTATACTAAACAGTTCATTTTCATCATTTTTCTCCCTATGAAAATATTTCCCACAAATAGAATTATCCCTAATAAATTCATTAAGATGTGTGAATTCTTCCGGTTTCAAATTCTGCGCTAGTTTCTCGAGAGAGCTTGGCATGAATCTGAAAGTATCAATGAAACACAATTTCAAGTATCCCTTCCTCAACTTAACCATGTTTTTTGAGAAGGTTATATATTTCTCTTCTGTATTAGCTAGTACAGTAGTTTTATTCGTTTCGTCACCATATTTGAATAATTCTTTTATGAACAGATGTGAGTCGTAACCAGATAAATTGTGGCAGAAAACCGGTATATGTGTGACTAACTGCCTACGCCGGTTGCATTCTGGGTGTGATGCTCCGATATATCTTCCCTGTAGATGGCAATGATCTCTGTCTTTTTGCGTTCCGAGTTCTATTGGTTTATCACAAATATGACATACATTTGATAACTGAAAACTCCTTTCCTCTTCATCAGTTAACATCAATGGTTTTGAATTTTCATATCTGTTTGCAATAGATTTCAGTATTTTATGAAGTTTTTGAATGAGCTTGAGGGGTAAGTTTTCGAGTTCTGTTTGGTTTTTTGCTCTGTAACAAGAAGGTTTGTGAATTTTACCATCCACCCTGGATACTAAATATGTTGTGAATCCGTAAGGAATATGCTTTTTAGTCTTCAGTGTATATGATTCTTTTTGATCAATTTTAGTATTATTTTTCTGATCATACAACAAACATTCAAAATCAAGATAAATAACGTATGGGTGTTCGAATTTGTTGATAAAGTTTTGAAATTCTAAGGTGCTCCCCTCTGTAGGCATAACCGGTTTCACGGGTTGATGTTCACCACAGTATTCTGAGTGATCAGAGAGTTGACCTTGATGTCGGAAAGATGTCAAACATCTTCGACACAAGAATATTTTTTCCTTATGCTTGCTTATTTGAGAACGAACCAAACGAGACAGATTTTTAATGTAAACATAATGCCCCTTGTTCTCATTAGCCAAGTACAGCAAGTCTACATCTTTTCAGCACCTCTCTGTTTTGATATCAATATCGGTTTGATTTCATTTCCTGAGACTTCATACACATTAATTGCCATTGTAGGGTAGCCCGGGTAATTATTCTGGCTCTTCTTCTCAAACTTTGAAATATTATCAAAGGTCAAAGGATACTGAAACCCCCTAAATATTTCATCATTTATTTGATGCTTATAATGGCTCACATTCTGAGGGTTTTTATTTCTCTGGTCATTAACAGCACAACAAACTGAATAAACAAAACATAAATTATCTGAAGTATTCTGAACGTTTATACAAGCTTTTTTATCTGAAATCCATTTGGGTAATTTTATGTAAGAACTTGCACTCAGTGGGTTATATTTAATTAAACTCAGGATAAACCTCTTAGGTCTATGCAATGACCAGCCAGAACCAGCCGAGGGTTGGTATTGTGATTCACGATTTTTCAAATCCTCAAACTTGTTTGATAAACATTCATTCATATCATTATTTGTCGAAATAATATCCGTTTTTGTGTGGAAATACATGTCTGTGTATTGTATTTCCCCATCGATTTTTTCTCGAAAATATGTGCATTCTAAGCTTACCTGTAGTTTAATAGAAGGATTTAAAATAAAGTATTCCAATAGCTTATCTATTATTTTACCCTCTAAGGACTCCAAGAACACAGATATATCACCCGAACCTCTTATGTAATTCCATATTATTTTTTTAAAATTTGAGTTTTTTGTTATTTCTTCTTCAGTTGAGAACTCCTCGTTGATATTATTATTTTTATGAATCAATGCTTGCTGTTCCAATAGGGCGGATTTTTGGTGTTTTTTAGACTTAACATGGCGGGTCCAGTTGGTTTTTGTTATAGAAACATCACAAGAAGAACAATATTTTTTATCTAAGCTCTGAGGTACGGAAGTTTTTGAAATTGATGAGTTCTGGGAGCCTACATGTTTTGCAGATTTGATATGCCGAGCCCAATTTGATTTTGTCACCAGAATATAACAAGTAGAACAATGTTTTTTAGAGTTCACACTCATTAGAGAGGGACCATCAATGTGAGAATTAGGGGGTATGTCAGTGGAGTTTTGACTAACCTTATATTGATTAGTAATAGGGTCTTTAACTAATTTGATTACGATTCTATCATTATCTGATAGGATTTCTTTTGGCGGAGAGTGAGGTGTGGAAAGTTCCTCTTGAGAATCTGCATCAAATATCGATTTAGAAATACGTTTCAGAGATTCCTCTCTCGATTCATGGGAATTAATTTTTTCCTCAGGATTTGATTTAATAGTGGTACTGCCAGATAAATTTTTCATACAACCCCTAAATTGCTCAAAGGTTTTAGGTGGATTGTTAGAGATACATGGATTTTCGCCCAACAAACCAACAATTCGATTATTGTCTGGGTGAACTTTTCTTATAGGGGGTGTGAATAATAATAATGAGTTTAATTCCTCAATAACTTCTGCTACAGCTTTCGGGTCAAACTCTCTAGATAAGGCTTCGTCAACAACATCAACAGGAGATGATGGTAATGGACTTAAAACGGAGGGCATTTCGTAATATTCCCGAACCGAGGGAGGAACCACCGACATGGCGGACTGATCACACTGCTGAGGTCGCGTCGGTTTTCGTTTAATATATTCAGAAATATCGGAATCTATCGGGATTACCTTACTGTAGTCGGTCATCCTATCCGGTTCCTTGGGTACAAAAGCAGGAAGTTTTTCTTCACGTCGAGTAGGTATTGTAGCTTCTGCTCGAGGATCATAATTAACATGTTTGTTCAAAGGAAATTTAGTCAACTGAATGGGGATGTTGGTTTTATGAGACTTACTCCTCAAATGACGTGCAAACTGACTCCTAGAACGGAACACATCACAGATTTCACAAAATTTGTAGTCCGAAGATCCTGTAGCGTTCTGAGAAGAACGATTAAGACGTTTGGAAGGTTGATTATGTTGAGGACTCATCGTGAAAAGCTCAGCTCAGTCTTTCTTAATATCCACCAAACTCGACGGTCTACAGCTCGAGATATCAGCTTCCTTAATGGTCCCCAAACTCGACGGTCCACAGCTCGAGATATCAGCTTCCTTAATGGTCCTCAAACTCGACGGTCACTGAATGATGAATCTAGGTCACTACCATGACGTCACTTTACTAGGATTTGATTGGTTGAGCGGAATCAGGTATTAATCAACGATTTCTATTGGCTGCTAGCAGATCAGGTGAGTCAATTGGATGACGTCATGTCACACCCGCACTGTCCCACAGACGAACCGAAACTGAAGCACGAGGCTCGGGAGGAAGCAGCCAAGGTCAATGGAACAGAGTGATAAACTCTTCGAGACGTGCCTCCGCAGCAAGGGGCACCTTTTTTTTTTTTTTAGTTTCAGAACAGACATTGATTCTCGTGAAATAATCATGTTAGCCAGTTGTTACCAAAATTGTTTTTCCGATCGCGAGTTGGGCTAGAACACCCCCTGGCAAGGGGCACCTTTTTTGAGGATCGGGCCAGAAGCCCCAATTTGTATACTACTCTCCATTGAAGCCACAGCAGAGGCTGCGCCTCCTCCGCACGTACTTACTGCCAAAGCTAACCTATGGTTTAGTCTTTGGTAGGCTTACGGCGGGGAGGCTGCAGGAATTTTATCGTGAAGTACGCTCTGCTGTGCGCTCTTGGCTGAAATTCCCACCTGGTGTCCCAAGTTCCTACATCCATGCACCCTCTCTGCGCCGCCAGCGCCTGCTAGCCCTCCGGGGGTCGAGCTGGGGGGTCGCCCGTGCTGCTGCTGATCTTGATTTTGTCAGGCAGCAGTTAGCATGGTGCGACCGAGCAACACCATCTGCTCCAAAACCCAGTTCGTCTGCTGAGTTTGCTGCTGCGCTGCATGAATCAGTAGATGGTAAAGAACTCCGACAGTGCTCCGAAAGCCTAATCTCTTCCCAGTGGGTAGATTGGGCTTCAGAGGGCATTGGGGCCCACGACTACCGACACTTCCACGCCATCCGCGTGGCATCTTTGCCAACTGCGGTGCGGTGCTCGAGAGGTAGTCGTGGGACAACCCTACCCCTTTGCCGTGCCTGTCGGGGTGGAAGTGAACATCTCTATCATGTGGTGCAGCAGTGTCCACGAACTCATGGGGGCCACATTCTACGTCATGATGCGGTCGCCAAGCAGATAGCAGGTGCTTTGTCATCTAGCGGCTGGGATGTTGAGAGGGAGAGGTTATACCACATGCCGAGTGACCAGGGTAAGAAGCCCGACATCGTTGCCGTCAAGCCCGACCAGTCTTGCATTATCCTGGATGTCCAAGTTGTCAATGGCAGCTTGGACATGGAGCAGACTTGGCGGGCTAAGATAAGGAAATATGACACGAATGATTTACGGCAAGCGGTGTCGGAGCTAAAAGGAGTGGCACCCAACAACATCAGGGTGATGGCTGCAACATTGTCATGGCGCGGAGTGTGGTGCGGGAAAAGCGCCACGGAGTTGCGCGAGTTGGGCATCTCGGTAGGCGTACTCCGTGGTATCACCACCCGCGTCCTGCTCGGCTCATATTTGAACTGGTGGTCGTTCTATAGAGGCACTTCCCTTCATCCCTCTCTCCCACCCCCACCTTCCTCATCTTCCCTAATCCCGAGGGCCGGCGTCGGGTGAGTCCTGGGCGTCCTCCCCATCATTTTTGATTTATTTATTTATTTTTGTATTAATGGCGTGCCCCCTGCGTCTTTCAGGGGAGTTTTCTTTAAAAAAAAAAAAAAAAATGCTGATCACAACATCTCCCCCCCCCCCCCCCCCCCGTTAGGAAATCTTAGGTACTCCGTTACCTAGTCAGGGCCTGCGTTTTTCCAACCCAGTGAGAACGCGTATTTTTGACTGGCTTCGGAGTTTTTTGGTTATTGTTCCTTATTGACGGGGCGGGGGATCTGCTGACCTCAACGTTTGTCCAAACAGGCGGTGGCTCGACTCGTGTCTTGGGAGGGAGTTGTTTTGATGACCTAATGTTAATGAATTATTGTTTCTCTGAGAAATGCTTAGGAGACCATTTGGGCCCGATACGACTGCGCCACACTGTTGAATCATCAAAAATTAACTTCCCTCGACCGGGGATCGATCTCCTATCGTTCCAATTCTGAATCGGAGCTCCTACCACTGAGCTAAGGAAGCGATTGGACAGAAATGCAAAGAGGTCGCTGATCACAATTTCCTGATTTGATGTCAAAACGACAAACGAAGCGAACAGAAAACAACCGATTACAGATGGCAGACGTAGGTAATGCCAACGATTGAACCATAAAGTAATGCTATCCGAAATGAGAATCTCTTGGATACTACAAAATACTACTCACACACACGCGGGGTGTAGTGTGTGTGCATTTATGGCGGCCCGTCTTTTTTTTAAACGTGTGATCTCTTTAATTCATTGTTCTACCACATGTTATAGTATCATTGGGCTAAAAGTGGGAGTATATAGGTTTTCAAGGGTGCTGAATTCAAATTTGAGGTCAAAAACCTGTATTTTCGACCCACCGAAATACCCCATTGGCGGGGGTGCACATGAGCCTATGCTCCCATCAGTAGCCGCCCCTGCTACTCACCCAAAAAAAGAAAGGCTGGTGTCAAAATCTCAGGATGAGGTCTACTTTCGATTAAAATTTAAAAAAAAAATCAGGCGCACCCATTTTTATTCCACAAATACGCGAACATGATGATCCATTCAGACAATGACGAGCCCTCGCCCAAGTACCTGCTGACTATGCGATGTTAAGGTAACTATTTACAATTACGATTTACAATTCCTGCAGATTTTCTGGTGACCTGGCCAGTCCTCAGTACGCCGATGTTTCTCATTTGATCTACAAAGCGGACTATCATGGTGCTTTCGTCTCAGTCAAGAGCTCCATTGCCCCCTCGCTCGTTGGCATTGGAGGCATCCTGGTTTTTGAAACCAAGAACACCCTGAAGCTCTTGGGCAAAGACAACATAACGAGGTGTAAGTGAAGTCCACAATTACTCACCAGTATAAAGCTGGGTTCACATGAGCGCGGTCAACGCGGTTGTACGACGAGGCGGTTACGCATTCGGGTTCTAGCTGGTTTGAATCTTATCATTTTTATTCTCACATTGTGATTCAATTCAGCTCTTCCGAACTATATGAAACACTATAAAATCACCAATGTACCTCCTCATCAAGGGTGACAGGGGGGTACATCAAGTAGGTTCATTTTTTCTGTTCCTACGGTGTTCCATTTCATTTTTAAATGCATCAAAGATAAACAGTATTTTACTGAATCGAGGTAGGTGCAGTTACCTACCAACTCCAAAAATCGGAATTCTGATAGCTTTATTTTATTTGTAATCATTATTATCAAAGTGAATTATGATGTAGAATATTCCTATGAAAAGCGTAATTATTTATAATTTCGTTGTAGGTGCTAATTGTGCAAAAATCTTGGAAATCACCTCAAGTGGTTGAAATTCTCATCAATTTGAGTATCCATTACATAAATAAATCACGGATCATATTTATTAGATAGGTATGCGTTTTATTTCATTACGATGCATTCATCAAATGTATACAAAAGACCAAAATAAACGAAAATTATGAAAATAAGTAAAGTAAAAAATACTCGTCGACCCCTAACTTGAAATCCCACAGCTCTCTTCCACACCTAAACTAATTCAATTACAATTTCACTAAAACTTTGATTCATTTGGGATCAAGCTTCCAGAAAAATCACAACACCCGTGCTGGAAGAAGTGGTGATAACAAGTCGTGATAACAAAAAATGTAAACAAAGGGCGCGCGGTTACGCGTCGAATATCAGAATTTTTGAAACGCGACAGTCCACTCCAAAAGTACTCAGGCGGCTGAGGCGCCGCCAATCAAATGGCCGAACTAATTTTAGTAAAATTAGATTTACAGTGGACGAACTAAAAAAAGCAATTGGAGCATTAAAAAACAAAAAAGCGCCTGGACCTGACGGCATACCGTCAGAGGTACTCAAAATAGCCACGGAAGCCTGCCCACAGCTGCTCCTGAGGATGTATAATGCATGCCTTGGTGCTGGGGTCTTTATCGAGCAATGGAAGGCTGCTCGCCAAGTCCTCTTAGATAAGGGTAAAGGGGACCCAAGCCTGCCGTCATCCTGGAGACCATTGTTTATGCTGGACACAGCTGGAAAGGGCTATGAGAAACTACTTCTGCTCCGGCTACTGCCTGCAATAGAGCAAGCGGGAGATCTATCTCCCAGACAGTATGGTTTCTGGAAGGGTCGTTCAACTGTCCATGCACTAACAGATGTGGTGACTGCAGTAAGAAGATCACAGGAAGGCAGGTACAACAGAAACCTTGCACTCCTGGTGACCCTTGATGTGAAAAATGCCTTTAACTCTGCAAGATGGTCGGATATGTTAAAAGCCCTTAGTATTGATTTCAGGGTTCCACCTTATCTACTGAATGTTATGGACAGCTACCTTAAGAACAGAACGCTAACATATGAGACTGCTCAAGGGGTATGAACGAAGGATGTCACATCAGGGGCTGCTCAGGGATCTGTACTAGGTCCTCAACTGTGGAATGCATCATACGACGGGGTCCTAAGATTGGAAATGCCTGAGGACTGTTTCCTTGTTGGATATGCTGATGATGTGGCAGCAGTAGTACTCGCAAGGACAATGGATTCAGCCCAAGCCAAGTTGGAGCAGATCATGACACGAGTAACGGAGTGGATGGAAGAACATAGCCTGGCACTAGCTACATCAAAAACAGAGGTAGTCATCTTCACCCGTAAGTGCATAACTACCATCGGAAACACTGAAATAACAACTAAACCAGCAGCCAGATATCTAGGAGTCATGTTGGACACAAAAATCAACATTTAAGAAGAACTGCATTCAGGGCTGCACAAAAATCGGCAGCTCTTTGTCACCTTATGAGAAACATAAATGGCCCTAGACCATGCAAGAGACGCTTGATGATGACAGTGCTGGAGTCAATTCTCTTGTATGGAGCGGAGGTGTGGGCGGATGCACTGAGTGTGGCGTATCTCCAACAGAGACTGATAGCTGTGCAGCGAAGAGGGGCTCTACGAATCGCCTGTGCTTACCGAACAGTGTCAGAACCCGCTATCTTTGTGCTTACCAGTGTCATACCGATTCAGCTGATGGCTTCAGAGAGAAAAAGAATTTTCGACAGAAGGGATGAAGGAGACAGGTCCCGCATAGCCAAGGAAGAAAGAGATTGCACGATGGTAAGCTGGCAAGAGATATGGACAAGAGAATATAGAGGATGGTGGACCGCACGGCTAGTGCCAAACATCCAGATATGGATGGACAGGAAGCATGGAGAATTGAACTTTTTCCTCACACAATTCTTCACAGGACATGAACTGTTTTATGCCTATCTACATAAAATGGGAAAGGTAACTGTCCCAACATGTCCGCACTGTCAGAAGAGAGAAGATGATGATGCGCTGCACACCTTTTTCAAATGCACCAAATGGGCGGCTGAAAGAAGCCAGCTGCTGTCATAGCTGGGATTAACTCCCCAAATTTCAACACCAGAAGCTGTCGTCAGCAAGATGCTGAAAGGTGAGAGGAGCTGGAGTCTTGTGGCAGCGTACGCAGAGAGTATCCTGACAAGGAAGACATTGTTAGAACGAGAGAGACAGAGAAGTGAACACCTGGTCCGTCCCGCCATCCAGAACTGATGAAGTGCCCCAGGACTCAGCCTGAAGTAATGTGTTAAACAGTAATGTGTTCCAGGCTGATCATCCAACGTGGGAGAAAAGGAGGTGTTTTTTTAGTGGGTTTGAATTAGTGATGGGTATCGATACTCGATATTTTAAAATATCGATACTTTTGTACCGATACTCGATATTTTAGTATCGATACTGCACTATCCGATATTTTTGTATATCGATACTTTGGATCCGATATTTCTAAATATCGAATATCGATACAGTTCTCGCGGAAAATTCAACATAATGGCTAAAAAATGAAGAAGATAGAGAGGCTTTTGGGTCATCACTCTTTGGTTGCACAATTAACGTTAATATCATGGAGAAAATCACCCTGATTGGACTCTTGGTAGTGAAAAATGAATAAAAATTGTTGTAAAAATTATTTTTCTTGAGAATATTGGATAATATTGATAGTTTGTGACACTGAAGGATCGATACTCGATATTTTAAAATATCGATACTCACGCCCAACGATACTTGGGATATCGATACTCGGATACGATACAGTATCGATACAAAATATCGATACTTACATAGCGATACCCATCCCTAGTTTGAATCCCACATAACCTTGAAGTCGCGGATCCTTCAAGGTATCTTACGAGATCCAACTCCACCTGTGGATCTTAAAGATTTTCTCACCTGCCTGCCGAAAAAAAAAAAAAAAATCAAATGGCCAAACGCGTAACCGCCTCCTCGCACAACCGCGTTGACCTCGCTCATGTGAACCCAGCTTAAAGCCCGAAAAATGACTGCCATGAAATCGAAAGTACTTCAATTAGTCATTACGAATTTCAATTGCATTTGAAGAAAGGCAATGGCGGTTTCCCTTCCAATTACTGTAATGGTAATCGTCATTCCAATTACCATCACAGGAATCAGCATGGAGTAACGGTAATTTGATTATTTTGATTTTGATTATTATACAGGGTGTAAGCCTAACTGGTCTGCCATGCGGTACCAGTCGATTCTACAACTAATTTGCAACAAAAAATGTCCCTTAGCGATTTTTTTTAACCCTTCGTTTTCGAGTTATTTTAACTTTAAACTTTTTTTTCGTGATTTTAACCTTATGTCATTAAATTGGTCATAACTCCGTTAATTAGCTGTGTAAATTACAATTTGAGGATACCGTTGGAAAGAGCATTAAATTTCCTATCGGATAAATGTCTTAACTTTTTTTTGAGTCAAGGTTTGAGAGATGAAAACGTCCTCTAAAAAGAGAATTCTACGTAATTTTGGAAACCTCGCATTCTTTCAATCTCAAATTGAACTACGAGAACACATACTTTTTCAAGATGCAAGAACAGTGAAAACTGTGCCAGAATCTCAGCTTTACAATGGTATAATCAAAACATATTCTACAACCGTACTTAGGGGAGAAATTCGGGTTTGAACGCGGAAAAACGTGCATTTTTTCAACGAAATCGGCGCTCCGCCTAGTCGATCTGAGGCGTCGGACGATAGCAGTGGGTGGGCGGGCGCCGCAGTAGACCGCGAGGCCTCCGGAAACAGGAGGCCAGAGCGCTGATTTCGTTAAAAAAATGCACGTTTTTCCGCGTCAAACACAAATTTCTCCCCTAAATACGGTTGTAGAATATGTTTTGATTATACCATTGGAAAGCTGAGATTCTGGCGCAGTTTTTACTGTTCTTGCATCTTGAAAAAGTATGGGTTCGCCTAGTTCAATTCAAGATTGAAAAAATGCGAGGTTTCCAAAATTACGTAAAATTCTCTTTTTAGAGGACGTTTTCATGTCTCAAACCTTGACTCAAAAAAAAGTTGAGGCATCTATCCGATAGGAAATTTAATGCTCTTTCCAACGGTATCCTCAAATTGTAATTTACACAGGAAATTGAAGGAGTTATGACCAATTTAATGACATAAGGTCAAAATCACGAGAAAAAAAGTTTAAAGTTAAAATAACTCGAAAACGAAGGGTTTAAAAAAAAATCGCTAAGGGATATATTTTGTTGAAAATTAGTTGTAGAATCGACTGGTACCGTATGGCAGACCAGTTTATTACTTACTGAACAATACATTTTTTACTCGCTGATTTACAACGATACAATTTTTAGGTGTGCCGAAACTACCTTGCGAATTCGAAATTGTACTGGACGACCTCAGAATAGGATTTCTCGGCAAAAACTTCATGACCAAACCCGCCGACAGAGCCTCCAAGAAGCTACGAGGGAAAAAAGTGTTCCAACTCTGACAGTTTGGCACTAGGCGGCTTTTATTTTCACGATCTAAAATCAATCTACATGATGTGTACCTAATGTTCTTTCTTCTGTACATACAAAAAAGAAAACAATAAATAAAATTGTTCTATAATACATTATACAAACCTTCATTGTTGGAAATAGTCATTATTATCTGTATTATTCCTATGACTCGATTTCAACAGAATTTGCCATTTTTGATTGACAGAAATGAGTTGCATTTATACTATAAAACATGTTCTGGATCAAGTGTGGCAAAGCTATAAAGTTGAACAAGGAAGGCAAATTTGATCGACAAAATTTGATACATAACGATTTTATAGTATTTTAAAGTTACGTGTACGTAGAAAACTTCAACATTCAAATGACATTCAAATGATAAAGAATAAAATTCTTTACTCAAATGCTTATGACGTAGACTACAATTGTCCAGAAATATTTATGTCTATGACCGGTCGAAGGTGAAAACGGACAGATTAAAGGAACACAATAAATCGTTTCTTAGAATAAAGTAGGTAAGAGCTTCGAGGTCTCGAGATGAAATTTCACGTAAGGACTGGCCCTAAAATATTAGTGAATAATGAGGGAATAGAGGATATTACTGATGAATACGAGGTTATAGCAGACCACTCACAGGTGCAGTTGTGGAAACTCCCCCTAGAGTGAATACTCGATAAAAACTATCCTAAAAGTGGCAGTCTTTCAGCCTGAGGACTAAAATTGGTTAGCAGAAGGCTCCTCGGCGATCAGGGAACCATCAAATGGATCTATTAGTCATACCGGTTATCGACAGGGCCAACGAGTTTGGTATTCGTGGTAACCTATAGTATCCACGACGGCCGTATAGTATCCACAGCACCCACAACTGGCCTGCTAAGACTACACTAGAGGGGTTGAACGTCGTCAAATCATGCTTGAACGATGAACATGCGCTCTTCACCTTCTTTAACAACATTTCAAGTCATAAATTGATGAAAATTCGAGTTTAACTTAGCTACATAAAACGAGATGAACTTAATGCACAATAATCCTGAACTATTTATTTCAATTTAATAATAATTTTTTAAAAAACGGTTCAGGGAAAAAAACGAGAATTCTCATCCTTCTAAAAAAAACTGATGGTTGTGTCTGGAGCACTTTCTTGCATGAGAAAAATACGGACAAGATTTGATAGGTAATAATTTTTTTTAAAAGTTTTCAAGTCAATTCCACGAGTTGGAGTAAATTAATGATCTGATTCGAACGCTTCAAGATTTCCATGCGACAATCACACGATTGTTACCCATATTTAGAAAAATCAACGCCTAATTATATACAGAGATGTACAGGAACGAGTGAAGGTAGCTGTAGGTCGTACTATCGCAGGACTTGGATGGGCGGGGGCGGCGGTGGAGGCGGCGCCATTGAGAAGTGCTGCAGCACCATCGGGTCCTCTCCGGTGTTCACTGGAAACAAACAGTCATTGAGGGTGAAGCGATAGTTTGAATATAACTTGAATAGGGTGTGAACTCCGCTCAAATGAATATGGTTAAACAAATTAAAGAAAACCCCTTTTTTTAAACAAGCTTTTATTATTTGTTGAGAAAACAAAATAATAAATAAGTTTTTTGAAAAGTTTTACTGTTGTAGAAAACCCCTATTATACACTTCTTATTTTTAAATTATTTAGTGAAAAAAGTAGCCTTTACGTTTCAGAATCTAAGGCCCACTTTCACCAAAAGTTGTTCTAAACTTGCTTAGCTAAACGCGTTAATAGTTAATCTGAAGGAATAAACCCGGCAAGATGGCGAGCGTCTTTCACCAACCCAAATCATCGTTAAACGTTGTTTAAGACTATCGAGTTTGTCTAAAAGGCCGATTACACAGGGCGAGTTTACTAGCTACTAGCCAGCGAATTCACTAGCCGCTAGTGAACTCTCCCCGTGTCATCGGCTCACTAGCTGACTAGCAGACTAGCTGGCGAGCTGCTGGAAAAGTTGACGACCCGGCTACTTTACAAGCTACTCGCTAGCTAGTGAGATTGTGGGCCAGTAAACTAGCCCTGTGTAATCGAGCCTTAAACTTGAAATGTTGAGCGAAACGAATGAAAGTTGGACATTATGACGTATTTGGGCAATAGAAACGTTGAACAACAACCACAACCGCACTTGCTATCAGCAGATTGCCGCCTTGTGAATCTTTATCAGTGTCATTTTTTCGAATTCCTTGTTTTTATTATTTGCTGATTCCTGCAGTTTGTTTCGAGTTTTCCGGTTCGCTTCGTTTTATTTTGCTGAATATTTTCATCACCTACCTATTGAGTTATTACACATCATCACTTTGAGCCGCAACGAGCGCAATAACTCCAGTATTTCTCCAGACTCAAGTATCTTCCTTGATGTGTCCTAGTGAAACACAGTGGCCGCCGCCTTGTTCTGAACGGTAGGAATTTACTTCGATAATTTGAATGATTACCGATGGATGTAAACTCGAAGATGAGGGCCCCCCGATTTCACCTCAATAGAAATTTATTTTGGTCGAACTGGTCTTTTATGATGGTCAATTTGTATAATTGGTCCGAATAGAAACAACCAAGGAATGTAGGTTGCACTATTATGTTATTGAAAAAACCATTATTCATTTTAAATTAATGTGTTGAACTTATTTGTATGACGGGAACTCGAGGCGAGTGTCAATCTAGTCGAGCACTTGGACGACTTGGGGCTTGAAAAGGCGGAAATTCAGTAACGTACATAATCTCGGAATGTGGAATCCGATCCAGGATTCGACTCGGACGTCGTCGTCATCGTCAGACGAGTCAAAAATAATTCGAAATGCATAAATAATTCGCAATTTCATTTCGAAAACAATCACAAATCAATGCGCGGCCATATTGAATTGGTAGTTAAACGAGGTTTCCTAGTTTATTCGGCCGATTTTCGACCGTTTAAACTCGAACCCCCAAGATGGTGTTTAACCCTTTCCTGCCCGCCAACGTCATATATCGGGCGGCTCGGCCTTTCCGTAGCTGCCCGCCGCCGATAATAGCCGTTCTGGCACTTGAGCTCTTTCGCCGTGTAACTACGATCTTCCAGGGTGTAATGTCCATTACAAACCTCATGATATTGCATTCACAGAACAGTGTATATGTACCTTGAACAGTTTAAGTGTTTTTTAGGACGTCCCACAGTAAGACTTGGGCGTCCTTATGCGATCGATTTGGGGTAAAGTTGGACAACACTCAACAGAAAAAAAAAATAACCACACAGTAATCCGTTTTAGACCATTCTGAATCCGAATCCGCGAAAAAAAAACCATAGGTGTATGTCTGTGTGTGTATGTGTGTGTGTATGTGTGTGTGTATGTGTGTGTGTGTGTAACAAAATCTTGTGTACTCTGCACAGGCCTTAGTTCTCAACCGATTTTCCTGGTTCTTTTTTTGTTCGTCGCGGAAAACTATCTAGTTGTGCACTACGTCGCCGGAATTTCGAATTTTGCCTTTTAAGGGGAGGAAAGGGGGGGTTAATGCTCGAAAAACGTGCGTTTTTGGGCATAATCTTGTGTACTCTGCCCAGGCCTTAGTTCTCAAACGATTTCCGTGGTTCTTTTTTCGTTTGACGCGGAATACTATCTAGTTGTGCACTACGGCGCCGGAATTTCGGATTTTACTTTTTAAGAGGGGGAAAGGGGGGGTTAATGCTTAAAAAACGTGCGTTTGCGTGCATAATCTTGTAAACTCTGCCCAGGCCTCAATTTCCAACCGATTTGCGTGATTCTTTTTTGTTTGACTAAAATAACTTCCGAGTTGTACATGGTTTTACCAGAGTACCAAAATTCACAAGGGGAGGGGGTGAGTGGGGGGATAATATTCACAAAATATCCGATTTTTCAATATTTCGGTTCCTTTACTGCTTACTAATTGTACCCAAGCTTTGAAATTGAGGAAAAATTCTCATTATACCTCCGGATTTTCATGAACTATTCTCTGTACCACCATGGAACTAATAGTGGTGCCACCATGGTGCCATGATGCCATAAACCGCTTATTTCGTGTTTTTTTTTTGTTGTGTTTCACCTTGAATACGGATGTGAACTTCGACGGATTGCCTACCAAAACTAACGGATGAAAGTTCAATGTTACGACGTATTTCCGCTTTGGTGCCAGACTGGCACCATTGTTGGCGTTGGGGGGGGGGGGGGGGGGTGAACTCGAATTCGCATGTTGGGTATCGTAGATCATGGATTTTAGAATGCTCTTCAGATTCGAGGCTCCCATGCCGCTAGAAATGTTAAGGTGGATAATGGTGGGGGGGGGGGGTCAGTATTTCTTGCCTAAAGTAATAAATAAATTACATCGAGTGAAACAGTTTTATCACTTAACAACTGGTTAAACTGATCTAATGCTTATCCAATGGGACGTCCCCTGGAATGCATGCATTACTAAACAATATGTTTTTCTCTAATATTATTGTTTGTCGGCGATTTTTGGTCGGTAGTTTATCCTTGATCCAGTAAGTAGGTAAGTTCTGATGCAGCGGCACCTCAAACAGTTGGTTCTCTTTGATCTTCGCCGATTTGGTCACTGTCTTCATCGTTTTTTTTTCCAACCCTTCTGATTCTATTTTGGCATTTTTGGCGGGTAGGCCTGTCAAAGATATTGCCGCTTTTTAGATATTTCACCGCCTATTTGAACTCTGCTCGGAATATTCGCAAAAATGTTTTGTCCCTCTTCAAACTTTTGGTTTTCCCCACTATGAAAAGTTATCAAATTATAGGAATTTTCCTAAACAGAATGAAAGTGGAAAACCATAAATAATATTGAAATTACAATAAATTATATTGAATGAATTTAATAGAAATTGGAGCGAGTCATGAGGTATCATAATTATTCTACATTAATTTCAATATTTCCATTATGTTTAACTGGCTAGTAAATTAATAAATAATGCACATAATCTCAATAATTCTCATGAACTCATAACAGAAAGTATCACGCGAAAATAAAAACAATAAAATAATGCAAGGAAACAATTTCGGACGAACCACCGAGTCGCCAAAATAATGCGGTACTGAGGGGACAGAAGGGGCTGCCGGCGGGCGGGCTGTGAGGGACAGTAGGCTCTCGAGAATCCGGGCGCGAAAAGGTTAAACTCGTAAATCGCTCTGGTGAAAGACGATTTTTACTGAACGTCGTTTATCTCTCGCCTCGTTTGGTTTAAACTCGATTTGAATGTTTGGTGAAAGTGGGCCTAAGGCTGTTTGAACCTTCCCGCCCAGAATTGGCGGCAAAATTCAAAAAGCCGTAAAGTTCAGTTAGGTCAGGTGCCCGCCACTAGGGGACTGCGCCCAGAACGAGGGTTAATTAGTTCAGATCATGCAACTGGAGCTTCGTTCGTAGTGCAGTCCGGGACAGTTCTAGAACAGTCCGGGCATGCGCAGTAGGGCTTTACGCGTTCGCAGTGCACGAATTCCGAGTTCTGGAACTGAGTTCGCTGTTCGCAGTGACTTTCGGACACAGTTCCGGACTAGTTCGGAACTCGGTTCTGGCGTTCCGGATTTTTTCTCGAACTCGTTATCAGAACTCCGGACACCTACAAAGGAGCTCTCTGGTGAGGGTTTCAAGGAACTTTAATAAGAGGCGGGTACGTGGCTCATCAGGCATTTTTTGAATTTTTATAGTACGTATTTGCAACGTTAAAACCCTCTGTTACTGACGAATTGCGCTGAAAACCATTAAATTGTTCCACTTTTGTCGGTTTTTTAAAACTCTTATATTATTTGTTTTTATTATGATTTCAATAATTTATGCCAAGTAACTTTTTGATGTAGATTAAATTTGCTACTGTTTGACATCAACCTAAGCTCTGTAGTTAGAATAAATAACGGAGATACAACAATTCAAAATAAATAATTTATTCCATTTCTCAAAAATGAATTAAAACCAAAAAAGTAGTAACTACCTTTCTTATTTTAATTTTGGTAAAAAGCCAGTTTTTTCAGATTCATTCATAGCAAATAACTCGGAATTGATTTTGGTTTATTATTTTAAAAAAACGCTGCAAATTATTACACAATGGTTTATTATTTTTCTATATAATCGTCTATAAAGCCACCGACCATCCAACATGAAGAGAAACATCGATGGCATTTCGGTCAGCTTTAATTTGAACGGAGATTAGGCCTCTTTTGCGATTCACACTCGTGTTTCTGATTTATCGCAGCATTATTTTTTTTATGGTTTATTATTTTATTATTTATTATTATTATTTTAATGGTTTATTATGTTTCTATATAATCGTCTATAAAGCCACGGAGATTAGACCTCTTTTGCGATTCACACTCGTGTTTCTGATTTATCGTACGTTTATTATTTTTATGGTTTATAGGTTTTTAATGGTTTATTATTTTTCTATACAATCGTCTATAAAGCCACCAACCATCCAACATGAAGACAAATACTTGGAAAATGTCACCCCACGCATATTTAAGCAAAAACCTCTTTTTTGGCCGGTTATTTGCCCATAACTTCTATACGAATTAAGCGATCGGAATAGTTCGACGTTAGGACCAACTAGACCCCAAATGGAGTCTATGTGCGAAAGATCGAGTTTTTTAGACCGATTCTAAGGCCTTTTATGGCCCGGACGGCGGACGGCGGACGGACATTTGGCAAATTTGGATTCTACGCACCTTGAAACGTAAAGTGACAAAGTTTGAGGGGGGGTTATAAAAATTTTTTGCGATACGATCACATAGGCTTATTATTAGAAATAATAAACCAATACCCTTTAGAATAGAACAAGAAAAAAATTACACCCCTCCTTCAAAATTTGATGGTTTAGGTTTCAAGGTACGTACAGTAAATAAATAAAAATAAATTTTTCCGCATGTCCTTAGGTAGGTACCATTTGTCCTTCTTGTTTGAAAACTGCCGATGTAATGGTATTGTTTTTCCACAAAATTTTATTTTATTTAGTACCTATTTAATATAAAATAAAGTTAAATTTAAGTAATACTTAATAATTGTTCTTCCACAAAATTGTATTTTATATTTAATATTGTATATCTATTAAGTACCTACCTTATTTTATACTATATTTAATATTTTATACTTTATATTAAATAAAAGTGAATTTTTAGAATGGAATGAGACCACCCATAGTTTTGTGGGATCAACAGTTTGGTCCATATGAGGAAGGTTGAACTTTAAATAAATCAGAATGTTTATTTCTTCGAAATGAGATTCATGTCAGCTGTCTTCGTTGCAAGCGAGTGATCTATTATAGAAAAAAAATAAACCACTGTGTAATAATTTGCAGCGTTTTATCACAATGAAGGAGAAGGTTAGGCGATAACAGATTAGGTACAGCAGTTCCGAATCATGGAAGCGTTCGCAGTGTAGAAAATCCGAGAACACAGTTCGAAATTCTGGGCGGCCATTTTTCAGAACTCCTCCAGTTCTGGACAAGTTCTAAAACTGCACTACGAACGAACCCCATAGGTCCTATCAGAGATGAGGGAATTCTTATTCATAAATACGATTATGAATACAAATCATAACTGCGATTTTATGATTATGAATACGACTACAATCGTATTCACAGTTTGAATACGATTTTCCCCCGTATTCGTATTTTGAACGATTTTATGATTTTTTCTATGATTTCCCCAAAAATCGATTTGTTTTTACGATTTTCCCTGAAAATCATACTTTTTTAAAATGATTTTCTCCCGAACTCTGGACATATTTATGACCCAACATTGTCAAAATAATCAATCAAAATTCGAAACGCTCATAAATTCTTATAGGATTTTTCACGCAGAATCGAATGAGACCAACCCCAGATCGCTACGACTAACTTGATAGAAAGTACGACGACATTTCCGCTTAAAAATTGTATTTTTTTACCAATTTGCACAGAAAGTTATTTAAAAAAATTATGAGTTTTACCGGAAATTTCGTCGTATTTCCTATTCAGTTAGTTATAAATATGTCCAGAGTTCGGGAGAAAATCATTTAAAAAAAGTATGATTTTCAGGGAAAATCGCAAAAAAAATCGATTTTTATTGGAATCACAGAAAAAATCATAAAATCGTATTTAAAATACGAATACGGGGGAAAATCGTATTCAAAGTGTGAATGCGATTGTATTTATATTCATACCTGTATTCGTATTCATAATCATAAAATCGCAGATATGATTTGTATTCATGAACGTATTTATGAATAAGAATTTGCCCATCTCTGGGTCCTATGCATTCAGAAATTATGAACCAGTTCTAGTTCATTCAAGTACTAATTAATAAAGCTCATAAGATCAAGTAAAATATTCAAGTTCTTTATAATGACAGTAGTAAATTCAGATCATGTTAGCCGCGGCTGTAAGAACAGAGGGAATCCTCCCGCTCCGAATGTTCGAGACCAACCGTCGCCAGTTGAGTTCCGATGTTGAACCGCTATCAGTACTGTTTAACTCAGGGGCGTCTGGTGAGAATATTCGTGAGGCAAACAGCTTGGCCAGTCACAGAGGAATAAACAATAATGAAAAACGCTGCTAATTATTACACAAAGGTTTATTATTTTCTGAAGATCAAGCGTCAGCTTTACCCTCGTCACTACCTACCAATCATGTTTTCGCTTCAAAATGTTGTTTATTTAGATGAAATAAACCCTTCACACTCCATTTGAAGAAATAAAGAATTTATAGTTTAGAGAATTGATTACAGGTTGATTATGGAAGCAAAACATGTACAACCCAAAGAAACGAACATCGATCGCATTTTGGTCAGCTAAAATTTTTAAGGTGATAAGGCCTCTTTTGCGATTCACACTCGTGTTTCTCATTTATCGTAAGTTCAACCTTCAAGTTCTCATGGAGAGCTGATAGTTTATCCTCTGGGTGGGTTGATTCGATTCTAAAAATTCAAAGGTACCAATCTCAAATTGGTGAAAAAGCAATACCTTCATAAGGAGAGTTTTCGAGAGAGGGGGCCCTTAAGAAGTTACAGCCCTAATGATTCACCACTCAGAAGTGACTGACATTAATCAAAACCTTCGGGGCACAAGTAGATCCCAAATGGAGCTCTTATACCAAATTTCATCAAAATCAGTCCATGATAATTAAGGAAAGTTCCGCGGACGGACTGATTTTTTTATATTCGATTTTCAAAATATACGTAGTAGCTACCTACGTCAAACGTAAACCATTCAATATTATGCAATTATTTCCAAGTAGGTACCTATCAACAAGAAAAACGATTAGGTACAGTAAAATCGGGAACGGGACACCAGTCAGCGCCAGGCAGCCGCTATTTGCGGTGGCGAAAAAACAAAGGTTTCCTTCTTTGAGATAATGTGGTTGGATGGATATGTTATGTCTTGCCATGCATGGGTTAATTAGTATCCATGGCTCATCTTCCAAGTTTCTCTGCTTTCAAGGTCACGAAACAGTTCTCAGATTGTTTGCTACAGCTGATAGCGTGGTAGTGGGGGTATGGCAATACTTGACACCACGATGACCCCCTGCCACCCGCCGATCGTCGCCTCTCACTCTAAACAGTCCCGAAAAATTCATTTTTTTGAACTGCTTGCCTTGCATCGCTTTGCCCCGCACTAGTTCGCTTATCATCCGCAATCATCTACATTACCGACATCTCCAAGTCTATGGCGTGTTGCGGGCTAGTATCCAAGGCAAAATGCGTACTTCCTTATTCCATTCTCCTATTTCATCTAATTTACTTGGTAATAATGAAAAAGTACCTAAATTATATTAAAATTTTCCAAGATTGGCTATATATTACTTGCAAAAAATGTGGAATTAATTAATGTTAGATATCCCTGAATATAGGACAATCTCAACAAAAATTAATTTATTCATTTTGCTTATTTTTAGTAAGGCAAACAGTGTTTGCTATGTTTGCCTGGAGGAGGAGCCACTGGTTTAACTCTGCGCTCATTATTATTCTTTTATACCCGTTTACTTCTGTTCAATACAATTGTATTAGTTCTATTCAAGTTCAGTTCTTATTTATCATATCCGAGGAATTAACGAACAAAATTATGAAATTTTACTGAACCAGACTTACAACTTGCATCTCCAACATAATGGTCAATAATCATGTGACGCAAGAAATTTCGAGGAGTGTCCATTCCGGACATTCACAGAGCTCCGGGTGGTCTCATTCGATTCTAAAAAAACTAGACCCCAAATGGAGCCCATATACCAAATTTCATCAAAATCGGTCCATGGGAACTAAGGCAAAATTTTTATTCGATTTTCGGATTCAACTTTCCTTGAAACGTAAACCAACAAATTTTGAGGGGGGTTAAAATATTATTTTTTCTTGGTCGATTTCGAAGTTTCATTATTGAAAATAATAAACCAAAATCATTCAAACTCATGCAATCTGTAAGCTCAATTTTATAACACGAACTCACATTCGACATAACCATAGCCATTTGGAAGGTTAGAGATGTCCAAGTACGAGATCGGAGGAGGTTCTGATGGAGGAGGCGGAGGAGGTACTTTTTCTTCTTCGGCATCATCGTCATCTTCTCCTCCGCGTCCCAGGCGAATAATCCGCACTTTGACCTGAAATAGAAAATTAATTTTCAATCAATCAATTCGTTTATTCTTTTGGATATAACAACCTTGAACATAGTGGCGCTCTATTCATCACAACTTGGTCCTCATGTACGAGGGACGTCCGGAAAAAAAGGGAACAGTTGTCGTAGGGGGTGATGGGAATTTTTTTTTTCAAAGTTGGCATACCTGCGTGTAGGGGAACTCCTAAGGGTCACAATGAGCGCTCGCCCGTCTCAGTTCGTTCAAAAATGTCGTCGCAGGAGCCCGTCGCGTCAACCTCTGCAGGTGTCGTTCGCTCCACCTACTGCAGGTGCGAGATTCGGGCAGTGATCAAGCAGCAGCAGTATGCATCGGACGGAGAAGCGTTCCTGGACTCTATAGTGACTGGGGACGAGACTTGGGTATGCCACTATACCCCTGAGTCCAAACGATAGTCCCTACAGTGGCGCCATACCCACTCCCCCAGTGCCAAAAAATTCAAGGTGCAATTTTCGGAACGCAAAATCATGGCATCTGTGTTCTGGGAAAGGAAGGGAGTGTTATTGGTTGATTTCATGGTCAGAGGCACTACCATCAATGCCAATGCCTATTGTGAAACCTTGAAAAAATTGGAAAAAAAAAATTAAGGACAAAAGGAGGGGAATGCTGACTCGAGGCGTGAGCCTCCTTCATGACAACGCCAGGCCCCACACTGCGCGTGTGACCCAGGACCTCCTTGTGAGATTTGGATGGGATGTCATTAACCACCCACCATATTCCCCTGACCTGGCGCCCTCGGATTTTCATCTGCTCACAAAACTGAAGGAGTTCCTGGGTGGAAAACGGTTTTCCAGCGTCGAGGAGGTCAAGGAGACTGTGGAGAAGTGGCTGTTGGAGGTGGAGTGGAGCGTCTATGACGAAGGCATAAAAAAGCTCGTGCCTAGGATGCAGAAGTGTGGAACTTGCCGGGGACTATGTTGAAAAATAAAGGATTAAATTTTGAACATATCCTGAAAATTTCGTTAAAATATATGAATTTTTCTAATTTTAACAGCATTTGTCCCCTTTTTTCCGGACGTCCCTCGTAAGAGGTATAAATCGATCTTGAAACTCTTTCGAGTAAACTAGGAAGGTAAAGTCAACAGTCAACCTCTGACATCCTTCAACGTGAAACCAAATTATCCTGCAACCATCACAGCATTTTCACGTTTCAATTATTTTCAATCCGATGGGGAATTTGCCTCAATTTTAGATTCTGGAATTTCAAGTCAAATTCTACAATAGGGCCCTAGAATAATGTTTAACACCAGGAGTACTGAAGGGGAAAAAATTACCGTAGGAGAAAATGCCTAAACAAGCGAAGACTCTGTTGAAAAACACCGCGAAAATCAAGGGATATCGTTCACATCACACGAAAAACGCTGCAAATTATTACACAATGGTTTATTATTTTTCTATATAGATCACTCGTCTGCAAAGCCACCAACCATCCAACATGAAGAAAAACATCGATCGCATTTCGGTCAGCTAAAATTTGAACGGAGATTAGGCCTCTTTTGCGATTCACACTCGTGTTTCTGATTTATCGTACGTAAAACCTTCAAATTCTCGTAGGGAGCGTACGGTTTGTCCTACAGAGCTCCGCGTGGTCTCTAAAAATTATATAGAATCTTAAATTGAAGGAAAAACAATACCTTTATATCAAAATTTTCTGAGTTAGGGCGTTTTCAAAATTAATTTTGGAACCCTTAGAAGTGACCTACATCAACCAGAATCTTCGGGGCACAACTAGACCCCAAATGGAGCCTACATACCAAATTTCATCCACATCGGTCAATGGTAAGTGGGGAAAGTGCCGCGTACGGCGGACGGACGGCCAAATTTTTATTCGATTTTTGGATTCTACGTAACCAACAAATTTTGAGGGGGTGTTAAAAAATTTTTGTTCTTGGTCGATTCCCAAGTTTATTAATGAAAATAATAAACCAAAAAAGCGACGTAAAAACTGACCAGATTCATGCTGTGCTCTCAGATAGTACCGCAGAACGACAACAGGTAGAGTTCTAAGCGCCTTCTAAGTTCTAAGCGCGACCACACGAAACGATCCAGTCAAACGACCACTCAAATAATGTGATTCAAATAACGAAACTAACTTGATATAGAAACTAAATAAGAAAGGATGAAGACTATAAAGCTTGATACATTAATAAGTAGAATCGTATTGTAGAGAGTGAGTAAAATTGCTTCTTTTGGTCACTTTCTCGTCTGGGTTTTTTCTCTTCCCCAGTCGCGCGCTTCTGTGTTGGATCACGTAAGCTACAGTTTCATTTGCTCTTCCAGGGGTAGCGCTACCTCAGAGGGGCACAGCTTCTTCTATGAAGTCAGATTGGTTAGAAAATCCGTTACGTAGCAACCCTGTGCCCCCATGAACAGATTGCCGCTACATTTAAAATTTCCATTTTCCTTGAATTCTCTAAATTTTTTGGATGCTTTTTCGAGCAGCACACTACGGTTTTCTTCCTTATCAGTAAACCCTTATGGAAAAAAAAGTGAGGGAAATTCCCCATGATTTTAAGCTCTATTCATCATTCAGCCGTCAGATCACCAAGAATAAGAAAATCCTAGTTTCCACACTCCCTCCAGCAGCCTCCCTTCACCGCTACAGTACCAGCTTTACACTCCTGTCTTACCAGAAACTGAAGGTGAAGCTACGTTTGCGGATGATAGTACAATTATAGCGACTGGGGAAACACAAATTGAATCAGTTACCAAGCTGAAATGTTCTATCTCCCACAATCATGATTGGTAATTGAGACGGAGAGTTAGAATGAAAGAGAAAAAGTCAGTCATGTAGTTTTATTTCACGAATAAAAGGATCAACAATGTGCCAGCCTTCCTCGATAACAAGGTGATTCCACAAGCCAGTGAAGCGAAACACCTTGGAATGACGCTGGATGCCAAACTGAGGTGGAAGTCCCACGTCAAGAAAAAAAAGCTGAGCTTTTGATTAAATTCAGGAAAATGTACTGGCTGATGGGCCGCCGCTCAAAATTGTCACAATAAGCTCTTACTGTACAAGCAAGTCCTACAGCCTGTCTGGACTGGACTTACAACTGTTTGCAACTGTGGGGGTGAACAGTCTAGAGCAAACGAGACCAGAATTATTATTATTCCGGAATAATGTCCTGCGATGCTGCGTTGATGCATACAGATACTCTGGAAATGACTGACTTCACTACGAGCTGCAGATTGAAGCTTGTCAAACAGGTCATTCCCAGCCTAGCCATGCATCCACCTTTTGAGGCTCCAAGTTCATGTAAATGAGGATGTCGTCCAGCTTCTCAACATTGATGATCTGCTAAGAACAGTTAAGGGTGCGTTCAGAACGCGGAGGTAAGAGGGAAGCTAGGAGGCAGGATGGTGGGTCGAGGCAGAGGGAGGATGACAGTCATCCTCTCTCCTGGCTAGTCCGTTCAGAACAACGAGGTCGATGAAGAGGTCAGGATAGAGGGAGGAATAACCTCATCGATCAAACGGCAGCCAAATTGATTATTATCGGAAATTAAAACAGCAGATGATTCCAGAATCACCCCACAAGGGAATACACTCGAAATACGGGGAATTTCACCATTTGATGCCCCAGTGGAAGAGGATGCCGGGAAGTGCCTAGCTTATTTACAAATTAAATTCAAACAAAGAAGACTTTGAAACAGAGACGGAACTTGGTAGCATAAATTACATATTCAAAAATACTGCTTACAGATTATTTCAGTAACCCAGAGTTAATAAATCTTTCATGCAGAACGCACCTTTTCTAAAGCTTGTAACGAACAATTTGTTTTACTTCATTTATCCATTGCTGAACAAATAAATCCTTATGAAAACAAAAGCAAATAAAATAAAACAACATTTATCAAACTTAGAGGACTCTAAATTGATGAACAACATTTCGATAACGCTATGTACATAGTAAAATATATAATATATATTTTATGTATCATATTATGATACAATTACTATATGTATAAATACGTATAAAAATAAGTTATAAGTTAATAAATAGGAAGTATCTTGCCAAACACAAATTAATTAAGACTAATATTATATTATGTATAATGGTAAATTTCGATACTTGAATCGTAACATAATCTACCCAGACAAAATTGAAATATAGAGGGTAACGGAACAAGGGTAGGCCGCCATTGACTCATGCCATTTAGCCGGTACTCTCTCTCCCAAAAAAAAATAAAATTTTGGGACGACGCTGGAAGCATGGATATAGTTCATAGTATAAAGTATCCATGTTGGTCCCACAGAGCTCCACCTGGTGTCAAACAATTCTTAAAAATCGTTTCTATTTTAAATTATCGGAAAAACAATAACAGTATTTCGAAAGTTTTTGAGCTAGGGCGTTCTGAAAATTTCCACCCCTTAGAAGTGACCAACAATAACCAAAATCTTCGGGGCACAACTAGACTCTAAATGGAGCCTATATACGACATTTCATCAAAATCAGTCCATGGGAAGTGGCCCAAAGACCGCGGATGGCGGCCAAATTGTTATTCGATTTTTGGATTCTACATACTTACCTACCTTGAAACGGAAATCAACAAATTTTGAGGGGGGGGGGGGGGGGGGTTTAAAGATTTTTTATCTTGCTCGATTCCAAAGGTTCATTATTAAAAATAGTTAACAAAAAAAAATTCTTTTTTGTCACGCCACACATTAAAAAACGTCTGCCAAGTGGGTGTGGCACATAGCTTCCTCGTATCCATAACCCGATTGTATGGATGATCCGATGCATAGTAGTTAATCTCAAAACACCAATCTCTAAGTACCTTTCACTACCCTCACAGGGGACCATCTACACGCTAATCCGGACAATCCTGGAAAATTTCATCAAATTCGGATGAAAAATTAAGTGAGTAGATGTATGTGATTGGATCAAAAATATTCTTAGCCTCGACTGGGATTCGAACCCGCGATCTTCAGAGCACAAATCAAGACTATCCTCTGCGCTATTGAAGCCTCGTCATGTGTACGATTTGAGACTCTCACAGGAGTCCGTTCCTCTATGAATGAATCCCTCTATGAAAAACAATGAGGAATTTCACCATGTCGGAATTTCCTATTTTTGACCTCAAAATCGGATTCAGCACCTCTAAAAACCCCCCTAAGGCAAACTTTCAGCCCGAACTTCCTAATTTACGAAAAAACAAAACAGTGTAGAAAATACGAATGTTTAAAAAAACCGGGGAAAATGACGTCATGCTGGAATAGTTCATTTATTGCCGCTTGAAGCGCTGAGATCGAGAAATCCATAGTCCCCAGATGCAAAATTTCATGAAACAGTAAAGTTCGAAATCGAAAAACTGAAGAAAAAAATAGAAAAAGCGAGATGGGGAAAATTAGGTTTCTGTTTTTGTTTGATAACTTTTCTCTTAGAAAACACGATTTCGTCGTCCCAATGGGCAACACTGGGAGGAGACAGCGATCCGAACAGCCCAATCAGCGAGCGTTCCCGCTGGACGTCTGTTTTCCCGGTTATTTTTGAAATTAAAAATTTTGACTGTCTCCCAAAAATAACAGGAGACTTATTTTCCGAAATCAGCCCGATTTTCATCTATCCCACACCATTAACTATTCAGGAAAAATGCAAACAGAAATCGGTGAAATTCCTCATTCTCTATGATTTTCATAGGGGACCATCTAAACACTACTCTGTAACATCCCTGAATATTTCATTGAAATCGGGTAGAAAATGTCGAAGTTATGGCCGTTACAAAGAATTCACGTTTGCGCATGCGCAGTCGCTTCTATCAGTCCGAGGATGATGATTTTCATAGGGGACCATCTAAATACTAATCTGTAACATCCCTGAAAATTTCATTGAAATCGGATGAAAAATGTAGAAGTTATGGCCGTTACAAAGAATTCACGTTTGCGCATGCGCAGTCGCTTCTATCAGTCCGGGGATGATGATTTTCATAGGGGACCGTCTGCACACCAACCCGCACAATCCCTGAAAATTTGATCGAAATCGGACAATAACTTCGTATAGTTATGCGCGTTACAAGGAATTGATGACAGACGGACAGACACACAGACAGACAGACACACAGACAGACAGACACGGAACCAAAATTGTTCAGAAAGGTCTAAAACGCAAAACGCGAGTGAAAATTTTGATTTTGGAGAACTTTTTTTTAAAAATAAACCCCCAACAAAATTATATCATTCTTTTAATTTTTATCACAGACCGAGACCACACAATCACACTAACTTCAACTCAAGTTTCTTCAATTTCACAAGAACTTCTCACCCAGCCGCCATTTCAAGTCTGCTCAGCCCCTGTGCCAGCGCTTCTAGCGTTGATCTGAATGGGGAATTTGCCTCAATTTTAGATTCTGGAATTTCAAGTCAAATCCTATAATAGGGCCCTAGAATAACGTTTAACACCAGGAATAACCAAGGGAAAAAATTACCGTAGAAGAAAATGCCTAAACAAGTGAAGCCTCTGTTACAAAACACCGCGAAAATCGAGGAATATTGTTGACGTCATACGAGAAAAAAAACGACGCGAAAACAACTCCGACAACAGACAGAGTTCTAGCACCGCCACACAAAACGATCCAGTGAAATGGCTATTGGAATAATGTGATTCAAATCTTGAAACTAAATAAGAGAAGATGAAGACTAATAATGCTTGATAAACTAGTAGGTAGAATCGTATTGTAAAAAAGTGAGTAATATTGTTCCTTTTGTGTCTGGGTTCTTCCTGTCAGTTCGCGGCGCACTCTTGTGCGCACTACTTGTAAGCTAAAAGTTCGTGTATGTTCCGCTTCTGTGGTTAGCGCCACAGAACCTCCTTTGAAGTCAGATTGGTAGAATATCCGTTACGTAACATGGCTGCCTCTTACACATTGCCACCACATTTAAAATTTCCATCTTCCTTAAATTCTCTAAATTTTTTGGATGCGTTTTCGAGCAGCTCATTCGAAAAAAAAAAATGTGAGGCAAATTCCCCATTGCAAACACCAAGTTGAAACACAAACATCGAAGAAGTTCGACAGAAGGCGAGTTCACGGTTTCATTCCACTTGTTCCGATTCCACACCATAAAATCTTACTCCTTGAAAGTGTGGGTCTGTGCTTGATCTGTTGGAACAGTACCATACACGCAAGAGCTATGGCCTACCTTATGTTTCTTCTTTTTCTTCTTCCTCTTCGTTTTTCTGAGGTTGGGAGGAGGTGACAACGGATGATCTTCCCCTCCGGATGGGGAGGTACCTTCACCAGGTCTGATGCCATCAGCGAATGAGACTGCTTTCCGTTTTCCTTCTGCTGCTTTTGAAGTTGCACTTAGCAATATACCCTTCTCAGCTGATGGAAGTGTCATCCCTGTTGTATTCTCCGTGATTGACACCCTTGGCAATGGTGAAGACTGTAGGGCAAAAGAACATAGAGAGAATGAAACAGGTTTTAGCAAGCATTTGAAGATGCTATGAACTGCCCTACGGATGCGTTTGTAGCGTGGAATGCTTTGTAGTGTCGTACGGACGTAAACTCTATAGCGACTTGCTGAAACAAAGACGCAGCTTGAATTCAAACCAATATTTTTAACGCTACAATCTCATCGCTCCTCACTAGAATTATCCATAATTGGTAACGTTTTTTCGCTTTTTTACTGAAAATTCCTGCCTAAAATGATTCTATTCATCGCATTTGTTCAAAATCTTTGAGTCATTTTCTCGGCGAACAGACCCGAATACCCTTATTCCTAAATCACTCTTTTGAAAAAAAAAAAAAAAAAAAAATTACAAATTGACTGAAATACCCCATTATACTTGTTAAGTAGAAGGTAACATTTGAGTTCTCAGTCAATCTTCCAATTTCCTCAAGTCGGACCGTAGAAACTAATGATTCAGGAGCAACAACATCTTTGAGTAGGAGCTTCCTGTAGGACTTGACTTTTTTAATTGAAATCTGCGAAACGGCCCTTCAAGCCGCCTCAGTTTTATCTACTCTTCCCACCTAGTTCGGTAATCATACACACCACATTGACTCAGCATAACCTTGTTCCAATCTCTAACCTCACACGAACATTCCTATCCATGTGAACACAATCGTACCTCCCCTTTGTAGGTGTTGGTGGCGGTGAGATCTTTCTTTCATAATTTCATAATTAGCCAGATTTCATAATTAGAAATGTGGCTTCACATTTCTAATTAACTTCCATTTTCTCCCAAAACACAATCGCTGTCCCCGCTAAAAGCAAGAATTGATGAATGCAACAGTTGCATCTTGTCTGAATAAGAATACTAATCACTGGTAAAGAGTAACTCACAGGAATCTCATCATTCATAGGTAGAAGTGAGGACCTCTTCTTCAGCATAGCTTTCTGCAACATTCACAAAAAAACAGTCAGCGCTTTCTCTTTTTTCTCCATTCAAATGCTACATCAAAATATATTCGTAAACTTAATGTTAAATAATTACCCTCAGCATGCGGCGAGCAGCTTTTTCTTCTTTTTTCTTCTTTCTTGCATCTTTTTCTTTCCGTCGTCTTTCTCTCTCCTCTTGTTTGGCCAATACTGGGTCTGGCAGAGATGGCGAAGTATCTACAGTAAAAATACAACGAATAGATCACAGAATGGTTAATTTGCAATAAACTCGTCTTGCCCAACAAGGTAGACAAAAATTCGAGGCAGAGCTTCCAATTCCTTTCTTTTTCAGAGGATAGCCCAGCAACAGTTTGCAGGAAAGATCGTAAATCTCGCACGTTGCGGGTTTGCAAAACTTGTAAACTTAATTCGCAGATCCTGCACAGATTAGTGACCTGGATGTGGGATCTCTCAAAAAGAAAACAATGTCCCATCGACCCGTCAGTAAATGTTGCCGACAATACTTCAGCAGATCACAGAACCAGTCAGAATTAACGCAAAATCATAAAAGTATTATACAATGAGGAATTTCACCATGTCGGAATTTCCTATTTTTGACCCCAAAATCGGATTCAGCACCTCTAAAAACCCCCCTAAGGCAAACTTTCAGCCCGAACTTCCTAATTTACGAATAAACAAAACAGTGTAGAAAATACGAATGTTTAAAAAAACCGGGAAAATGACGTCATGCTGGAATAGTTCATTTATGGCCGCTTGAAGCGCTGAGATCGAGAAATCTATAGTCCCCAGATGCAAAATTTCATGAAACAGTAAAGTTCGAAATCGAAAAACTGAAGAAAAAAATAGAAAAAGCGAGATGGGGAAAATTAGGTTTCTGTTTTTGTTTGATAACTTTTCTCTTAGAAAACACGATTTCGTCGTCCCAATGGGCAACACTGGGAGGAGACGGCGATCCGAACAGCCCAATCAGCGAGCGTTCCCGCTGCACGTCTGTTTTCCCGGTTAGTTTTGAAATTAAAAATTTTGATTGTCTCCCAAAAATAACAGGAGACTTATTTTCCGAAATCAGCCCGATTTTCATCTATCCCACACGATTAACTATTCAGGAAAAATGCAAACAGAAATCGGTGAAATTCCTCATTATAAATGTTGAACCTTCAATAAACAGATACCTCACGCAGATGATTGACATGAAAAGAAAACAACAATAAACGAGAAGTCCGTGGCTGAAGTTGAACATTTGGCCTCTCGAATGCGAGGCTTCTAATGAACATACTTTGAATTTTTGTATAGAATACTCAACTGATACGAATAGCATCACTCGAGTGGCAGAGAACTGAACTAGCTCTGAGGACTCTGAAGAGGGACTCGACTGTTGGTTGTAGTTCTAGGAAGACAACTACTTCTATCTTCAGGGTCTCCAGCTTCCCAGAAAAAAATTCTCCGAGTTTTCCAGGGTCAATTTTAGTATTTCTTAAGGGTTGTAAATAAACTAAAATATAAATAAATGTGATCATACTTCCTCAAAATTCAGGTTTCTAAGGATATTTTGAAATGAAAAAGCCAAGTGGGCACACAGCTTCCTCGTATCCATAAACATCAGTACCGTGGACTGGGGTGATACTGGTATGCTGGGGTGATACTGATCATTGATCAGTGATCAACAAGCCTTTTTTTTATTTGCATGCGATTGCAGCGCTCCACACAGTCCTAAATGTAAAGTTAGGTCGTGTTATGTGTTCGTAGCAATGTTTTCTCTTTGGGGATATCGTTCCCGCCCGATAGTCTAGGTTACCATGGTAGCTGATAAGCAGGGGCGGCTACTGATAGGAGCATAGGCGCATGTGCACCCCCAGCCAATTAAAAAAGAAAAAAAATTCTAAGTTCGTTCCTCTTCGTTTCAAGAGTAAGTTGGCTAGTGTCAGAAGACTCGATCGTAGGCACTGTGCTAGTTGAATCTACGCGCGAAAACTGGCAGGAGCTCCCTCTTTTCTGACCAATCACACCCGTTTGGAGCATCACCTTTCCTTCGCACCATTTCTGGGGAGGGTGACGTCATTCGAGGGAGGCAGGCACGTGAGATTGACCAACCAGAGAGCAGGACATTTTGTCGTCTTGAGCAGAATTGGTTCGTTGCTCCCCCGTCAGAGAGCTCTGCAATCCGGATTTCCTTGTAGAGTAATAAGTAAACAAACAAACTAATGGGACTCCCCCCTCTCGTTATTGCCTATCACAGAATTCCTTGGCAACCTAAATAGAGCATCCATCCATCCATAAACAAACAAACCTGATAAGGGAATTCCGTTTTACGTTTTCGGTTTACTACCATTTCAGTAGGTACACACCTTTTGTTCAAAGTATTGTGAGTACTTAGAGTGTTGTAGGTACGATGAGTAGTTTAGTAAACTATTTGCTTTTGTCGATTGTGGAAAAGTGCGACATTCGAGAAACTGGCAGCCCTTTGCTGTCTCTATCTGGACTCCAGCAGACGTTGAAATTTGCCGTGCAGATTTCAGAAACTGTGCAGATTCGTACCGTAAGTTTTAATGTCGACTATTATAAGAAGGTAGATTGGCTTTGTGGGTGTGAAGTGACTAACTGACAAGTTTGCCTACTTTGTTCACCAACCAAAATGAGGCTCGAGTTAAAGACGGCATAAGTGATCTCCCATTTAGACAAAAAATTGAAAAACGCATTGGCTGTCTCCCATAAGAACGCTCTGGTAGATTTGCGTATAAAGTGTCGTCAAAATATAATGCAACAACTCGACAGTGCTCATCGTCATAATCTGATACAAAAAAAAAAAAAACGAAACGGTTAGAAAAATAGCCGTGCGTGGGCATGATGAGAGGGAAGATTCTTCGAATCTCGGAGTTTTCAAGGGGCTCGTTAATTTTTCTTCCGAATTGGACGATGTTTTGAATCGTAACGGGCAAATATGTCCCTTCTCGATAGCCTCTCCTGATTTCTGAGCACCCCCTGAGTTTCGGGGCAGGAGCCGCCACTGCTGATAAGGAAAATAAACAACCCTCAAAATCAGGCCCAGCTGACATTGTGATTGTAACTTCTGTTGTGCCGGTGTCGGGTGTTGTGTGATGAAGTTCTAGCGAAGAGATTTTGTTTCTACTAGAGATAAGCATGAAATATCTGCAATTAGTTCGTTTTTTCCGTGTTACTACAGTTGGTTATCTGTTAAAAACAAAAACAAATCATTTTCAGGGGGTGATAGTGATCACGGCCGAAATGCCCCGAAACTATCAAAAAGTGATTGGTCCATCATTATTTTTGGTAACAAGTGCTTTAAAATAAGTTGTTTCTTGTCAGTTACCAAGCATGTGCCACGAATGGTCTCATTATAATAATGAATACTGAAGAGAATATTACGAGTCTTGAATTTTGGGTTTTATTCTGATTTTTTAAGTTAAGAGTTGGTTTTCATTGTTTTTCAATAAAAATTGTTCTAAAATGAGTTGTTAGTGTGTTTTTTTTACCTCAGGGTACTAAAAAACAATTTTTAATTGTTTAAGTTCGATTTTTAATTGTTTTTAATATGTTCAAGATCGATTTTAAATTAGTGATCACTATCACCCCCTATGTGGGGGGTGATACTGATCAATTTAATCATTTTTTTAAATTAGCTTAATTCGACAAAATTTCAAAGTTTGATATAGGATACTGTTCGTAAAATGTGGGAGAATATAAACTATTTTTTTCAGATTTGTTTGAATTATTACACTGGTAGTTTTCAAGGAAAAACTGTAGAAATTGATCACTATCACCCCAGCCTATGGTACCTTGCACTACCCCAATAGGAGTCCATCTTCACGTCAACTCGCACAATTCCTGAAAATTCCATCGAATTCGGACGGAAAATGTAGAAATTATGGCAGTAACATGTATTTTACATTTGCGCATGCGCAGAGGTTACTGTCAATCCAGGGGCGACGTTTCCATAGGAGACCATCTGCACTCCAACCCGCATACTCCCTGAAAATTTCATCGACCTCGGATGGAAAATTAAGAAGTTATGGCTGTTACAAGGAATTCACGATAGTGGCTCCTTTTAGTCCGGGTCGATGATTTTCATAGGGGACCATCTGCAAACCCACCCGCGCAATCCCTGAGAATTTAATCGAAATTGGACAGGGTTCAGGGGCGGCTGCTGATAGGAGCATAGGCGCATGTGCACCCCCAGCCAATTAAAAAAGAAAAAAAAATCAAAGAGCTGCCACGCAAGACCAGCATTGTGGACCTTGGAATCAACCTTGACTACCAGCTCGCATTTACAGACCATATTGCTCGGGTGGCGGCTCGAGGCATGCGCACGCTTGGATTCCTGAAGCGAAGTACAAGAGAGTTCAATAACGCGTCAGCATTGGTAGCCCTCTTCAAGTCACTCGTCCAGCCAATTATTGAGTATGGTTCCATCATCTGGAGCCCTCAATACGAATGCCACATTGAACAGATCGAGCGGGTTTTCAGAGCCTTCCTTCGCTACCTTGCTTTTAAGCTTGGCATTCCCCGCGATCGGTTGAATTATGCTGAGCTTTCTCGCCGCTTCAATCTTCTCTCTAATCGTCACCGTCGCCTCTGTGCGGATGTTGCCTTTCTTCATGGTCTGCTTTCTGGAAGGACGGATTCGCCCGATCTACTGGCCCAGATTGGATTCCACGTTCCCCGCCCTGCAACCCGTACAATTTTCCCCTTTGCCGTCCCGTTTTCCTCTACTAACTACCTACTCCATCGTCCCTTTAGTCGTATTCCTCGCGAGGTAAACCTTCTTTCAACTTCTCCTCCTTTCATAGACATCCTCTCCTCGCCACTCTCCTCCATCAGAACGCTTCTCATTAACCACCTTCACTCAGTGACTTGAATCTTTATACTTGTAAATACTACATCTTCAATGTTGTAATTGGGCATGTCCCGTTTGTACCATAATAAATAAATAAATAAATAAATAAATAAATAAATAAAGTTAGTTTCTCTGGGTTTGAAGAGTAAGTTGGCTAGTGACAGAAGACTCGATTGTAGGTACTGTGCTAGTTGAATCTGCGCGCGAAAACAGTGACGGGGAGCTCTCTCTTTTCTGACCAATCAGCGGCGGTTCGCGCAAATCCAGTTTTATGCGCCGTTCTTGACTAGGGTGACGTGTTTAGATGGAGGTGTGCTCGTGAGATTGACCAACCAGAGAGCACGAAATGTGACCTTGAGGAGCAGCACGGAGGATGTGCACCTGGGGTGTGTGAGTGAGTGAATTTCCAATTTTATTATTTTGTCTTCCTGGCTCACTGGTTTCCCGGTTTCCTTATCGTAAACAAACAGAACTGATAAGGGCATTTCCCGTTTTTCGTTTTCGGTCCACCGTTTTGTTCAAAGTATTGTGATTATTTAGGAGTGTTGTAGGTACTATGAATAATTCGGTGCATTACATTAACGTAAACATTCCAGAAACTGGCCGCCCCTTGCCGTCTCTACCTGGACTCCAGCAGACGTTAAAATTTAAAAATCGTGCAGATTCGTACCGTAAGTTTGATGTCAAATAATATTCGACTTCTTATAATATTACTATAAGAAGGTAGATTGGCTTTGCAGGTGTGAAGTGACTAACAAATTATTTTGCTTCGCTTGCCTACTTTGTTCTACCAACCGAAATGAGGCTTGGGTTAAAGACAGCATAAGTGATCTCCCATTTAGCCAAAAAACGCATTATATTGGGCCGTCAAAATATAATGCAACAACTCGAGACTGCATATCATGTTAATCTGATGCAAAAAACCAAAACGATTAACAAAAATAGGTACATTCTGTCTCGAATCATCGTTAATTTTTCTTCCGAGTTGGACGATGTTTTGAATCGTCACGGGCAAATACACATTTCAGCTTTGCAATAAGATGGATGCATTTCTTGGGTTTAGACCTTTGATGATCAAGTATTTCAGAATTTCTGTTAACCACTAGAGAACATTATTTTTCGTGTCTATTGCACCTACGTATTTAGTACCGTTTGCAATTTTAAGATGGAAAAGTTACCATGATTTATCCCATTTACATATCGTTGAAATTTCTATTTGGCAGAGAAAAGCACCTATTCTGTCCCTTCTCCATAGCTTCTCCTGATCTCCGTGCACCCCCTGAGTTCAGGGCAGGAGCCGCCACTGACAGGGTTGGTACTGCTTCAAACACATTTTTGAAAAACGGGTTGTTTTAAATTTTGTGTTTAAAACAGTGTTTAATACTGGTCTAAACATGTCGTTTGTGAGGTGTTTCAAACTGGTAGGAGGAAAATGACAAAGCCCACACGCGAAATGAGGAACAAAAAAACATGGTAGGAACACAGTACACAATAGATTTCAATTTTCATTCGTCTGAAATCAGGACAAGTTAGATATCACCATCTTTGAAATTCACGAGATTAGAAATCAATGTGTGTTCATGTTTTTTGGTTCCGAGTCTACCAACGTAACAAAAGCATTGTTTTCACTTTTCAAGGTTAGAAAAAAATCATTCTCCAAAATCAAAATTCCCAATCGCGTTCTATGATATACGCCTCCCAGAACAATTTTGGTTCCGTATCTGTCTGTCCGTGTGTGTCTGTCATGAAATCCTTGAAACGGGCAAAACAATACGAAGTTATTGTCCAATTTTAATTAAATTTCCGTGGGTTATGCGAATTGGAATGTAGATGTCCCCTTTGGAAATCATCACCCTTGGTATGAAAGTAGCCACTGCGCATGCGCAAAGGTGAATTTCCTTGTAACAGCCATAATTTCTACATTTTCCATTCAAATTTGATGAATTTTTCAGGGATTATTCAGGGACCATCAAGGATGGTCCCCTACGAAAATCATCGCACACAACCCTCTCCCACAACTTCTATCTTGGTGGGAACACACCCCACCTCAAGATATTGGTGTATGTTTGATGATCCAGCTGTGATCAATCGACCTACCTTCACCTTACGTAAAGCGCTCGAAGCTGACCATAACCGCTTGTTTCCGATGCTGTTCACTCACAAACACTCAACTCACGAATCGTAGGCGAAATGACCTGAAACCGCAAAGCCTTAACGTTTCAGGCCCGAAATAGGGGTAGTATGTAGGGCACTTCATTCGGATTTTAACTACTCTGAAATCTATCGACAAAACACACAGGATGAAAGCAATACCCTGAATCGGGCGTAAACAATCTAACACCTAATAAATTCCAAAGTATGATCATGACGCGACCCACGAGGGAATGATAAATGAAAAGTAGTAGGAGTAAAGGGTACTTCGGTTAACATTGAGAAGAGATTCGAAGAGAGTGCATCTCCTGTAGGTACCAAACCTAATAGGTTTGTTCCAGCAAGGCGTCCGTGGTCGACCGGCGCATGCGCATTACGACTAACCACTGTTCCAGCACGACAATCTGCCCAACTTTGCGGTTGAACCACTGTTCCAGCAACTCGACCGCTTTGAGGAGTGCGGTCGCGAGTGGTCAAGATTGGAAACCTCACACTAAAGAAACCTCTACCTTAACCTTCTCATTTCAAAACGAGCTCCGCAGTGGAAGGACCTCCCAAGGTGTTTTGGTTGAGAGTTTATAGTCATCAGAGATAGGTACAAATTGGACAGTAGATGTGTTAAGTAATGGATTTTTTCACCCTCCTGTTGGATGAACTTTTTTTCAGAAAAGTGTGAAGCTTCAACCAGCCCAATGTCCTCAAATTTCTTGCTCTCACAAAGGAAACCTTGAAATCTCTTTAGGTACGCCCTCGTGAAGATAAATTTGCATTAAAATTGTGACTTTTCTGTAACATCATACCTATACAGGGTGTCTACCATTTGGATGGACCAACCTTCAAGGATCGATTGTAGAACTAATTTGCAACAAAAAATGTCTCCCGGCAATTTTTTCTTAACTCACTCGAAATGCCTTTTTTTCAATTCGAAGTTTTTTTTCGCGTTTTTGACTCGAAAATTGCCATAATTCCGGTTGTTTACCAAATAAATTCACATTTTAAGGATATCGTTGGGAAGAGCGTTAAATTTCCAAGCTGCCTAATGTAAAACCAAAATCTTTTGGAATTAAACTATTTCTAAAAAATCAAGTCAAAAAGCAAACTTCAATTTTTTTTTATCGAAGTATGACTCTTTTTAAATTGGAGTTTTCACTTTGAACGCCTGTCCATTTCGATGGGCGCTCTTCAGAAAAAATATGCTTAAATTGTCAGCTTTCCAACGGTGTATCAATTTTTCTTTTTTAAATTCAAATTAGAAGAGTAAATTAAGTTTGAATGCAAGAAAACGTGTGTTTTACAAAAAAAAATTGAGTGTTTTACGCGGCGTATGGTCACTTTCGATCTTTAGATGGCTTGACGAGTTTAGTATCATTTCCTATGTAATTTTTCACGCTGAATCAAATAGTGATACTTCCGAATGATTCCGACTGCTAGAAAGTGGATTTTTCGAAGAAAACCTTCGTTTTTCGTATATAAAATATGCATTATTCGTAGATATGGTAGTGAGCATGAAGTAACACCTTTCTATTCAATAAAAACATCAATCAGCTAGAAATTTGATGTTTTTATTGAGTAGAAAGGTGTTACTCTTCTACTTTGCTTGCTTTGGATCTGTACAATATTTTTGACATTTTCATGTCTTTGCTTTGGCACATAAACTGAAAAATCGTCACGAAAACTTGCTCATGCGACCAATAAACACTGTATTGCGTAGAGAACAATCAACTGTTTTCTTATTTTGATGCTTGGGTACATGAACTAACAACCTTACTTCACTACCTTGTGTAGTGGTTGACATGAAAATGTCCCAATGTGTTGCAGACTCGTATGCAAGTATTTTAAATTTGATTTTAGTTTTTTGTCTCTTTTTGCCATCCGCATCAAAGAAACAGTTTCTAGGAATTTTAAATGATTACAGCAATGAGAAAAGGTATTTTATTCATTATGCATCCTATGCGACGATATGCAGGTATGGAAACCTGAAGTCACACATATTCAGAAGTATCGCGATTTTCGACCAACTAGCTGTTGAGTGTTCCAGCAGTGGTTGAACCACGGTGATTGTCACACAACCGCGATCTAAAAGGCTGTGGTTTTTGGGCTAACCGCGGTCGACCACAGTTGGCCCTGCTGGAACAAACCTAATGAGATCTCTGTAGGTAAGCGCTAATGAGAGAGTAATGACCATGGGGCAACTCTCTCTTATCAAGCCCAGAGTTTAAATCTAGTTTTTTTGGATGTCATACTTTGATATTATATTTTACGTCAAAATTCAAAATAAAGATACGTTCACTGTAGCGGACTGAAACACTTGATAAAAACAAGTCCATTCTCTACAGAGTTTGATATCCAATTCCTTATGCATGATCAGAGAGATTTCTGCCGCACGCGCGCATTCCTTCTTTATGGAATCCTTATAGCAGGTGTGCATCCCTTCATTATGTAGCTTATTCTAGCAATCGCCACCCCTTTGTCACTCCTAACTTTTCGATATTGCTGAGGTGCAAAAATCTTGAGAAATCTGAACATTGATAGTAACAGTGATTCCGTGATCAGTGTCCGTCGGCCCGGCGACTCCCACCGTGGTCGAATTTCGACCAAAAGTGAACCATCCACGGGTCAACATGTCAAGGAGTCCAAATCTCGTTGACGAACAGGTTTCAACTAGAAGTATTCCAAAGAACAAAAGGCAATTTGAAACGAAAAACCTTTAAAGTAAAAAGCCTTTATTTTGAAATGGAAGACCTTTATTTTGAAAAAGAAAACGTTTATTTTGTTTCGGAAAACCTTCCATTTGACTCGGAAAAGTCACGGATACGAGGAAACTATGTGCCACACTCACTTGGTAGACTTTTTTTTTTATTGGTTTACTTTTGTAGGCTTTCGAAATTAATTTTCATTTTCAGTAAATTACCTATGCATGCTTCAAATATGAGTTCATTGCTTAGATTGTAAGGAAAATGTTCAGATATTAGGTACTTACGCTCAGGAGGCATAGGCAAAGTGAGTTTGGCTGGTGAGGCAACTGGCGACAGACCGGTAAGTTTGGCGCTCGGTCCTGGCACTGGAGAAGTAGTTATTTCCATTGGAAGGCCGAGACTGCCCAGAGAGCCGTTGTCGTGCTCATCCAAACCTGGGATTTGCGATGGAGTCGCAGGTCGGACGCCCTTTTGCGACTTCTAATGGAAGACAAATTCAAAATTATGAAAGGTTTCGCTCGGATCGAAATCAAATGAGACGTCAACGTAGCAACTTCAGGGTAACTTACTTTGGATCCATGAGGGGCAAAAGACACTTCTGTAGGTACTACTTGGAGTATGTTGCCAACCTACACAACAAACAGCGATGTTGATAAAATGATATAAGTACCCTAAACATAATAACACACCTGTATTGTTTTATAATTTCTTAAGAAAAATGTTTTAAACAAAAAAACGGACCTGACGATGGCAAACCACTATTAAGGAGATATATAATACGAGTATAACGTAGATAGGTGGTTAGGTAGGTGCCCATCCGTAGATGCAAACATACTTCAGATCTTCTACATATTAATTTCTTCGCAAATATCCATACCCGTACTACAAACTCTTCATTATGATCTCGATAGTCACATACGACGTCGGTGCAATTCAGAATACAATCTTGCTTGACATTGTACGTACCTAGATGAAGATATAATTCTCTAATCAAAGATGGTATGTTGGAATACCAACAATGAGGAATTTCACCATGTCGGAATTTCCTATTTTTGACCCCAAAATCGGATTCAGCACCTCGAAAACCCCCCTACGCCAAACTTTCAGCCCGTAATTCCTAATTTACGAATAAACAAAACAGTTTAGAAGATATGAACGTTTAAAAAAACCGGGAGGATGACGTCATCCTGGAATAGTTCATGTACGGCCGCTGAAGCGCTGAGATCGAGAAATCTATAATCCCCAGTTGTAACATTTCACAAAACCAGTAAAGTCCAGAATCAAAAATAGAAAAAGCAAGATGGGGAAAATTAGGTTTCCTCTGTTTTTGTTTGATAACTTTCCTCTTAGATAACACGATTTTGTCATATCAAGGGGCAACACTGGGAGGAGACGGCAATCCGAATAGCCAAATCAGCGAGCGTTCCCGCTTCATGTTGAAGAGGTCCGTTTTCCCAGTTATTTTTTGAAATCATACATTTTGATTGTCTCCCAAAAATAACAGGATACCTATTTTCTGAAATCAACCCGATTTTCATCTATCCCACACCATTAACTATTCAGGAAAAATGCAAACAGAATTCAGTGAAATTCCTCATTCCTAGGGAGATGCACACTTATCGCCACACTCATATCCTCAATAAAACGAACACAATATATTATCTCAACGATACGACATCCTATTCCTGCTTTGTATTGCACTATCGATGCATACACTATACGACTGCCAGCAGGCCGTCGCCTCAACAGGGGACGTCTGGAAAAAATCGCTGAGCAACATACACTACCAGTCCACCGCCTGCAGGCGGACGTACAGATGAAGTGCTTGCTTGCACAGATTATACATCCAGTGCCTGCAGGCGGACTGATTACTAACTTACACTACTTACTTACACCAGAAACTGCTAGCAGTTGGCCGGCCAGCCAATTGATATTAGAGAGTTTTTGGAGCCAAAATCTCACGGGCCCCATTAGGAGGAGACTAGCGCGAGCAACAGAGGATGCTACCCAGTTGAAGGAGGGTAGACGGTGGGTTCCTAGACGGTGGGCCTCTAGGAACGGGTGACTGTCTGGGGGAACCCTTTCATCATCGCCCGCTGTTGGGAGGCAAATTCATCATCACCCGCGAACTCCGAGCTTTGTGAAGAGGTTCCACGGGCGCGTTATTGGTTGCCAAAAACTCTCTAATGTGAAGCAGGGTGCCCCCTTGAGATCATCCTAAAACAACCATTTCAGGCTTGATTTTCGTCCAACTGCCATTCCTGGCATAGCAGACGTCATCAGCTGTCTTCCAAACGGAAAATCAGTATTGGTTCTGATGATTTCGCCGCCCTGGGTTGGGACGAAGGGGGTGATGAGTCCCAGATGCACAAAAACGCATGCTGCCGGCGGTGAGATTTCAACCCACGATCTCTGCAGAAGTCCCCCCCCCAGCGTCAATGGCTTCACTGGACCCCCAACCAGGTCATGTATGGGAGTAGAATAATATTCTAGCAGTATATTATACTCGCGTACATTTTTGTCTACCGATAGGCACAGTAGAGACGGTCAGTGAGTACCAACCTATCTTAATCCGTTGTAATGTTCATTTTCTCCTGTTTGGTGGTTTGACATCATCAGTTTTGGGGTCGGTCCATTTTTAAGACGTCCCACAGTAAGACTTGGGCGTCCTAGCGATTAATCTAGCGTGGAGGACAACACTCAACAGAAGAAAATAACCACGTACTAATTCATTTTAGAGCATTCTGAAACCAAATCCGCGAAAAACCCATAGGTGTGACCATGACAAAATCTGTGTGTACTCAGCCCAGGCCTCAATTTCCAACAGATTTTCGTTTCTTTTTTTTTTTGTTCGACTCAGATAACTTTCGAGTTGCACATTACTTCACCAGAGTATAATTAGCACGGGGAGGGGGCGAGTGGGGGAATAATATTCAGAAAACATCCGAATTTTCAATTTATTTAAATAAATAAAATAGTCCAAATAAAAAGCTCAGTTCCACCTCTTCCCACCTCCTCCTACCTGGGTGTTTAAATTTGTACAACCTGAAAAAGGCTGGAATCTAACCCCTTAAAGCTCCTGTACAAAACTAAACACCTCATTTGACCCGAGTGTTTATTTTTGTACGGGATACCACTACTTATTTTAGTTCCAATATACCTTACCAATTGTGCCCGTGCTTTGAAATTGAGAGAACATTATCAATGTGACTCTGAATTTTCAAGAATTAATCTAGGTGAAATGTAAATGAATTTGTGGTGCCACCATGGTACCAGGACACCATAAACCTAATATTTCGTGGGTTTTTGTGTGTTTCATCTTGAATATGGATGTGAACTTTTACGGACTGCCTACAAAATATAACAAATAAAAGTTCAATGTTACAACGTATGGCCGCTTGGTGGTGGTGGTGGTGGTGGTGGGGATCACCTCGAATTCGCATGTTGGGTATCGTAGATCATGGATTTGAGATTGCTGCTCAAAGTCGAGGCTCGCATGCCTCTAGAAATGTTATGGTGGATAAGGGGGGCGGGGGTCCACAATATCTTACTCCAACTACTAACTAAATTACATTCAGCAAAACATTGTTGTGCAGTAACAAGGTGAATAAAAAATGCAAGTTTTATCGCTTACTTACTGGTTTAAATTGATCTAATGCTTACTCAACGAGACATCCCCAAGAATGCATGTACTATTAAACAATGTTTTTTTTAAATAACTATTTTCTTTTCATTATTTATTATTATTTACTTTTTAGTGGCCCATAATTTACCTTTAAAATTAGTTCCCCTGCAGTTGTTCCACCAGTTTCCGTACTGTATATCTGTTTTCCAATGGTGGACCAGTTTATGTAATGTGAATTGACTACCGTAACTTGTAGTTTGGATCATTATCGGTATCAATATTATTATAGTTCATGCACGAGTATTATTGTAGTATCGATATTATTTGTCTTAAATATTAATTCAGGGTTAATTTCCTGCCAGGCAAGCATTAGATAGGCAATGAAATAACAAAATTGTGCCAAATAATTTCAATGAAAAATGGCTTACTTGGACAACTGTGGTGGCCAGACAAGCTGGAGGTGGAAGAGAATTGGAATTCCACTCAGAAATCGGAGCAATAGGAGGGTAGATGAGATTCTGCCCAGTATCGTCGAAGCCTGGAGGAGGGTAACTGTAGGGATGGTGCGGATCCTGTGGTAGCTGAGGTTGATTGTAGAAGTTGTTCCCGTAAGGAGGTCCATCGTTGGCTGTATTGCCCAGGATATCTCCCAACTCTAACTGTATTCGCTGGTCCAGTGAAAGCCGTTTGGGCGAGGTTGTTATCTCCCGTACGAGTTCAGAGTCCGAGATCGTTGAATCGGGTTGATTTGCCTGATAATCTGTGTTGACTGGTGGTGGTGGTCTAGAATAGTCGTCCCATTCAGATGGACCACGGGTGGACAGTTTTTCAGTGGAATCTTCATTCCAAGACCACTTACTCGGCCGATCTCTTTCTCTGGAGGGTGATGGAGAGTATGACCTGCGCCTAGGAGATCTATCGAATCTGTTTGGGGGTGATCCTCTGCGTCTTTCTGAGCTTCGTCTGTGTCCAGGTGATCCCTGACGCCTATCAGACGACGGTGGTGGGGAATAACGTGTGCGGAACGGAGATGGAATGTTGCGCTTTCTACCGGGAGAGTGGCTAGGAGATCGTCCTCTAGAACTCCAGCCTGGTGAAGGTCTCCATGCTCTATCTGGTGGCGACAGATTCCTTCCCCGGTAGGGAGACAGTGACCTTCTTCGTCGACCTGGTGAATGCCTGGGAGAGGTGGGAGAGTGACGTCTCCTAGGAGAGTGCCTCGGTGATCGAGATCCTCGTATTGGAGAGAACCTCCGCCTGAATGGAGACCCATCGAGTCTTCTTGGAGGAGGGGACCGATTTCTTGGGGGACTCCTGTGTTTCTCTGAAAGAGGTGAGTAGAAAGGAGCAGGAGGAGAGTCATTAAACCTCCTGTGAGGCAAGCCTCGGAGAGGAGACATCGGACGCCTCATTGGAGAAGGAGACCTTCCTCTCCTAGGAGATAACGAAGGCCCTCTTCGAGGTGAATGAGATGCTCTCATTCTGAGAGGTGAGCGGGATAGGCCACGCCTTAAAGGAGAAGGAGGCAAAGGTCCTCGTCTAGGTGGTGAATGACTAGGACCTCTTCGTAGAGGTGAATGACTGTGACTGGGACCTCTCCTGGTAGGTGAACGTTTAGGCCCTCTTCTGATTGGTGAGTGACTGGGGCCTCTCCTGATAGGTGAATGACTAGGTCCTTTCCTTGGTGGTGGCGATATCGAAGGTCCACGTCTCATAGGAGACAATGGACCTCTCCTTGGAGGTGAACGCAAGAGACTCCTTCTAGGGGAACCCGAAGATATTCTTCTATGAGGTGAATGAGATCTCCTCAATCTATCCTTGGATAGCCTTCGTCCCGGAGATCCGCGATTCCTCTTTGGTGAACTAGGAGGCGGACCTCTCCAAGTAGGTGATCCGGAAGGACCCCGCCGAATACCACCCCTTCTTCCTGGTGATAATGGCGACCTTCTACGAGGTCCTGGAGACCTCCTGCTTGAGTCAAAAGATCCTTTCCTTGGGGGACTGTGAGACCTACTGTAGTCAGAACCTCTCCTAGGAGGAGATCCCACCGGGCCTCTACGAGGTGGAGAGAACTGACGTCCGTAAAAATCTGAAGGAGGACCGTCACGTTGTCCAGGTGGAACCCTGTCATTACCCCTCAAACTTGCCGGAGAATTCCCACGAACATCTCTCGAGTGGGCAGGCTCAGCACCAATTCCTCTACCATCAATTGACTTTTCCCTGAAATTCCGCTCTTCTGTTCTTCTGATAGGCGATTCCCAATCACTAAACCCTTCATGTCTCCCAGATTCTGGCGAAACAACAGCACCATCTTTAGCAAGAGGGATATTTTCGTATGACTCATTTAAAAAGTCCGAGTTGTAATTATCATCATTCACGGGTTCATCATTAGACAATTCCTCTTCTTTCACAACTACATCTTGGAAGTTGAATTCATTCTCTTCTTTGAAAGTTTTGATAAGAGAGTTTTCTCTACTGACAGACCTGCTCTGAATAGGCAAAGAATCAACTACAGGAAGGGGTTGAGTCCCTAGTGCAGGTAGCTGTTGACCGATCATGGGCGACTGGTTCCTGTGTTCTCTGTTTGGTGACTTGGACTTATGCTTTTCTTTGCTTCGCCTTCTCCGTCTATCCCTGGATCTCGACCGTCGGCGTGATGAACCTTTCCTGCGTTCCCTGGAGCCTCTCCTTTCTCTAGAACCTCCCCTACGTCTCCTTGGTCCACGTTCTCGGTCGTGTGACATTGATCTTCTCCCTCTTCTCCTACTGTTACTTCTACGATGCCGATCATCATGTTTTCTATCCTTCAACTCTTTATCCTTTCTAGGACGTTGGTGGAGGTGCTGCGTGGGAAGAACGTCTGGCAACGCTCCTTGATCGTCAACCCCTGGAGTTTTAAGGTTTCTATCAACGATATCATGTTGAGGAAGCTCTTTAGTTTCACATAATTGAGGGAGATTTTCATCAGGTTCATTCAATTCTATGTCGAGAATTTTGGATGCCTTCAGTGGCGTAATACCAGGAATAGAATCACAGATTTGTTTCAATTCCACATGTTTCTCAGGTAACTTAACTGACACAGGATCATCTGCTTGTATTTTCTTCTTCTTGTCCTCAGGATTCTTGCTATCTAAATCACATCTATCTTTAGCAGATTTGGCTGCTTCAGTTTTAGGGGTGGTCCTTGAATCTTGGACTTTACTGGAGGACGATACATGAGATTCGGATGTTTTCAAAGAGAGACTTTTGGGATCAGGGCATTTCGATGTTTTCGAATCAGAAAGTTGTTTTGAGTTTGCAGGTGACTTCAAACTTGGAGACAAGAATTTAAGATTCTTGCTCATTTTTGAATCAGGAGTGATTTTGTCATCAGGTAGTTTGGATGGTGATTCTTCTTCAGAATCTGTTTCGTCACCAGAGAAGACGTTTTTGAACGGCTTCAGTTTGGAAAGCTGTTTCCCAAAGGTAATCCTAGCGATGGGGGTTCTAGGAGTACTCGGAGTTCCAATTTGGGTAGGTGTGGGTGTCTCACTGGTGGGTGGCTTGGGAGGAGGAGTAGGCGTCCTAGGAGGTGGCAGCTGGAGTATGTTTCGAAATGACGTGGTGAGAGGAGCTTCAACTTGAACAGGCGGAGGAAGCGGTATGTCGAGCATACGAGCTTCCTCACTGGCTGAGTTAACACCAAAACTTACTAGCTGTGAACTGTCATCAATGTGAGAGCTTGTTTCGGAAATTTCGTTGTTACGTTCAATAATTTTATCCATCAGACCGTCGTCCAGTTTATCTTCGTCATCATCGTAGTCTTCTGCAGTTGGACTATAAAGCTCGACGGATTTGTCAAGTGATTCCATTTCATTTGACACGTTTAGATCCATGGACTCGACAGGTTCCAACTCGTCCTTATCGGATTTAGGCGGTGAAAGGTCTTTCTGTGGCAACGCTGCAACGATGGCGCTAGTATCTTTCGTTTCAGGGGGTAAAGGCGGGAGTGAAGGTACATCTTCATTAAAAATATCCAAGTTGAAATGCCTGGTAAGTGGTAGATCCTCATTAACTTCATCTTCCTTAGCATCTCGATTTATCTCGTCCACAGTCTTCCTGAACATAGCAGAATCCTGACTTTCATCCCTTACTTTGACACACTCTAACGTTGAAATGTCTTCGATAATTCGGTCTTTTCCGGGTATTGAAATGTTCTCCGTAGTTCTGAGTTTCTCCTCCTTGACGCCTACTTTTGTCAGTGTCTCTTCAAATAAACAGTGCTCTCTATACTCTTTTTCAAGTGTGGCTATCTTTGTCACTTGCTCAACTAATGACTGCTCCAAAGTCTTTTCGTTCATATTGGCAAGACCGAAATTCTCAAAGTCAATAATCTGTTTGATCTCAACTTCATTACTCTTCTTCTTTTTCTTCTTTCGTTTCTTTTTCTCAGCCTTTTTCGATTTCTTGGTTTTGGAGGCTTTAGCCACCGGCGGTTTTTCACTTTTCTTCAACTTGTCTTTGCTTTTCTTTTGCTTCTTTGAAACTTGTTTTTTAGCCTTCAGCTTCCTTTTTATTTTCTTCTTTCTTTTTTTGATTTTTTTTGGAGTTTCTTCAGAGGAAGAGGACGAACTGGAACTGGATGAGTCATCAGAGGAGTCATTCGTAGAGCTCGAACTACTTGAGCTGCTAGAAGAACTGCTTGAACTCGAGCTGCTGCTAGAACTTGATGAGGAACTGGAAGAGGAAGATCTCTTCCTCTTTCGTTTTTTCTTCTTCCCGATTTCTTTCGCCGTCTTCAAGACAGCTTCTTTTTTCCTGGTTTTCTTCTTTTTCGGCTTCTCGACAGAGTTCAAGGGAGTTGGCAGGGGCGGCGGTGGTGTTTCTGTAGCCCAGACATCTTCATTACCCTCTTCAACTTCAGCTTTTGTATCCTCGCCTGGTGGATCGATGGTCTTCATGAACTCCTCGTACTCAAATGCCAACGTCTCCTCTTTGGGTTCATCGACAATATCATTCTTAGGACTGCCGCTTCGTTTTACACTGACGAGAGAGCTCGTTTCTTTCTTGGCATACTCCTGAATACCATCCTTGACCTTCACATCCTTATCTTTGACTGGTTCTGGATTAGTGCTGTGAGCGGGTAGCTGTGGCTCTTCCAAAGACGTAGGAGGCTGAACGTCTTCCAGTTCTTCGTATTCTTCGTCTACCAACGTTGATTTGACGCACCAAACTTCGGGATCTTGCTCACCCTCAAAGCTAAGCGGAGCTTTGATAATCCTCTGAGCTCTGGGATTTAAGAAGTCTTCAACTCGAGTAAACTTTTTCAGCTGGGTAATTCTGTCATCAAATCTGAAACAGTTGAGCAACTGGAATTAAATACTTGTTCTCCTATTCGCTACTCTGTCAGATCACAATAATATTACAATGCGTTGGTTCTACAATGAACAAATAAATTATCAAAAGTCCACATAAGCTCAACTTCCAATAGACGAGTACGACCACATCGAAAGGTGTCTCATTTTTCTCTTAAATCTTCTGGAACCCCGTTATTGACATTATAATTATTTTATGAATAAAGAAAAAATAGCAAATTATTACAAAACGATTTATCATTTTTCTGAGTAGAACACCCGCCTTCAAAGAACATTTTATTAATATTATTATCGCGCAAGTATCAGTCAAGTACCTATACATACATGCCTGTAGTACCTACCGAAATCGCTATCCGAGAGTTGTGGAGTTGGTAAGAAAGTGCAACTGAGTAACATGAAACTCTATTAGAAGAAAGAAAAAGATCTAATTTTATCAGTTGAAAAATATTCAACGTTTATTTGCAATTCACTCTTGAGTTTCTGATTGACTATACGTCCAACCCTTAAGAGCCGGGCTCCCTTAAGAGGGAGCGAGCGGTTGGACCTACAGAGCTCTGGGTGGTCTCATTCGATTCTAAAAATTCAACCCTATCTGATATCGGTGAAAAAAAATCATTTATACCAAAACTGTTTGGAGCCGGGGTGTTTTGAAAATTTCAACTCCCATTTCTCACTCCTTAAAGTTACTATCACCGACACCTTCGAATAACTAGACTATAAACGAAGACCGTAACCAAGTTTCATCAAAATCGGTCCATGGTAACTAAGGAAAGTGCCACGGAATTCTTTTTATTCGATTTTCGGAATCTACGGACCTTGAAACGTAGACGATCAAATTTTGCTGTTTTTTTCTGTTTCTTTTTTGATTCCAAAGGTTCATTTTTGAAAATGATAAACGAAAAAGATAAGAAGCATGAGACTTTTGATTGGTACAATACTACTTTAGTAAATTCCCATGGACAACCAACTCTACCCAAGATAACTGTTTGTACAGAGCAGCAGCAGGCGGATATACAGTAGAAGCCATCTATCACTTAGTAGACCTTAAGGTGGTATCAGTCGGTCGCCGTTCGTTCCTCGCTCCGGGTTAGTATTTCCCTAAATTACAGGCACTCAAACATTAAAAGTTATGCCTAAATGGGAAAAACCGTTTATTCAGATAGGGGTTTCGCATTTTTCTCTGGCAATTATTGTTCGATTTTGATGATGCCAGAGGCAATTGTTTAGTTTTTAGGACGTCCCACAGTAAGACTTGGGCGTCCTTATGCGATCGATCTGGGGTGAAGTTGGACAACACTCAACAGAAAAAAAAAATAACCACACAGTAATCCGTTTTAGACCATTCTGAATCCAAATCCACGAAAAAGACCATAGGTGTATGTCTGTGTGTGTGTGTGTGTGTGTGACAAAATCTTGTGTCGTCTGCACAGGCCTTAGTACTCAACCGATTTTCCTGGTTCTTTTTTAGTTCGACGCGGAAAACTATCTAGTTGTGCACTACGTCGCCGGAATTTCGAATTTTGCCTTTTAAGGGGGGGAAAGGGGGGGTTGATGCTCAAAAAACGTGCGTTTTTGGGCATAATCTTGTGTCGTCTGCCCAGGCCTCAGTTCTTAATCGATTTTTGTGGTTCTTTTTTTCATCGACGCGGAAAACTATCTAGTTGTGCACTACGGCGCCGAAATTTTGAATTTTGATTTTTAAGGGAGGGAAAGGGGGGGTTAATGCTTAAAAAACGTGTGTTTGCTGGCATAATCCTGTAAACTCTGCCCAGGCCTCAATTTCCAACCGATTTGTGTGTTTCTTTTTTTGTTTGACTCAAATAACTTCCGAGTTGTACATAATTTCACCTGAGTACCAAAATTCGCAAGGGGAGGGGGCAAGTGGGGGATAATATTCATTAAATATCCGGTTTTTCAATATTTCGGTTCCTTTATTGCTTACTAATTGTACCCAAGCTTTGAAATTGAGGAAAAATTCTCATTATACCTCCGGATTTTCATGAATTATTCTCTGTACCACCGTGGAACTAATAGTGGTGCCACCGCGGTGCCAGGACACCATAAACCGCATATTTCGTGTTTTTTTTTTTTTTGTGTCTCACCTTGAATACGGATGTGAACCTCGACGGACCGCCTACTAAAACTAATAGATGAAAGTTCAATGTTACGACGTATTCCCGCTTTGGTGCCAGACTGGCACCATTGGTGGTGGTGGTGGTGATGAGGGGGGGGGGGGGGGGGGGTGAACTCGAATTCGCATGTTGGGTATCGTAGATCATGGATTTTAAAATGCTCTTCAGATTCGAGGCTTCCATGCCGCTAGAAATGTTTTGGTAGATAATGGTGATAATGGTGACTATTTCTTGCCTAATGTAATAAACCAAATTACATCGAGTGAAACAGTTTATCGCTTACCAACTGGTTAAACTTATCTAATGCTTATCCAATGGGACGTCCCCTGGAATGCATGCATTACTAAACAATATGTTTCAATTCCCTAGACTGCTGCACTAATGGATTTCAAAAATCCTTAAAATTTCAAATTTAGGTACAACTTTTTAAGTGTTAGCACCTGTAATTTAGGGAAATACTAACCCGGAACGAGGAACGAACGGCGACCGCCTGAGATCCCTTAATCATCCCATCTTTACCTTTAATCTACCCAACACAGCATTTTACACCCAACCAGATGTTACAATTAAATGTGATGGAACGTTTATAGTGTGCCCAGGTATTTCTATTATACAGGGTGTCTCGGACTTGACTCGCCAAACTTCAGAGATTCCACAAGGTATTTCCAACAAAAACTGTCTCCTAGCAATTTTGATTTTAACCAATTGTTTTTCAAGTTTTTTTAAAACCTTATATCACTATAATTATCACAACTCACTCAATTTTTGAGTAAATCAAAATCTGATTACAACGTTGGAAAGAGCGTTTAATGTTCAATCTTTCTAATGGAAACCCAAAATTTGGAAAGCAGGACTCAAGGGTAAAAAGTAATTTGTGTTGTAATCACTACTTTCTTTCATACGTTGTGGATTACTTCAAATCTCTCTCCGGTGACGGGAAAACTTCCTCAGAATCTCAGCTTTTCAACAGTATAATAAAAAAATGTTTACACTTTAGTATAATTATTTATAGTTTACTGCAGGCGTAGCAACTCTTTGTAAATGGTGATTTCGTTAAAAAAAAATTCACGTTTTTCAGCTTTCAAACATACATTTTTTCCCTAAATTCGATTTTAAATTTTCTTGTATTATACCAATGGAAAGCTGAGATTTTTAGGAAGTTTTTTCTTCGACGGAGAGAGATTTGAAGGCGTCGTGATCCACAGCGTATCAAAGGAAGAAGTTATTTCAACAAATCAGACATTTTCAATGTTTAGGATTGCTTTTGACCCACGAGTCCTACTTAAAATTTTTTGGTTTTACATTAGATAGATGGGAAATTTAACGCTCTTTCCGATGGTGTAATCAGATTTTGATTTACTCAAAAATTGAGGGAGTTATGGCCATTTTTATGATATAAGGTCGAAAAACGGGGAAAATCTTAAAATTGAAAAAACAAGGGGTTGAAATAAAATTGTTAGGAGACATTTTTTGTTATATACGCCTAGTAGAATAAAACCCTGAAGTTCGGCGGGGCAAGTCTGAGACGCCCTGTACAATAATACTCTAATTCAACTAGTTAGTAAGTAGCAGTTGGAATCTAAAACTCACTGGCCACCCTGCAAATAGAGATTAAAAATCACCAGAGTTAAATTGAACTCAATTATGTTGAAATGACTCGAAACGAGTTGAATAATAAATAATTGTATCAAACCAAAAAGTTTCAAGATAAATACTCGAACATGTTTCGTTACTAGCAGTGTAGGTAAATCGCACATAAATCACAGGTGTTTAAAGAAGTATTCACACCTTGAATCCAAGGTTCAACCCAATGCGTGTGGGACAGTGAAATAGAGACAAACGTCAACAAACCGGTGCATGAAGATTCCAAACCGTCCACTGATTAATTAAGTGCGAGGTGCAACTAAATAGCCGTTTATTCGATATTTCAAAAACATTCATAACTTTCTCGGATATGAGAAGCGAAAGATCTAACTAATGTTGTCCAGAAAGTGTTACCTAGTAGAAATAATTGGGTTCCTAGGTATTTCAGTTCTCACCAAACAAGAGTATTGGGCAACTAAATTCGTACGAAGTCCTCATATATAAGAAATCTGACAAGAAAGAAGTGTTAATTTTCTCCAAACATTGCTTGGCACTGGGAAGATTCAATTATTAGGAAATGACGCTAAATTTTTATCTCATTTAAAATTTGTAAAATTACCTGACCTGCTCGTGGAGAAAGAAGAACAAAATTTACAAAAGCGTGGGCCAGACGTTAAAAAAATCAAATAATATAATTATGTACAGACAAGTGAGAAGAGAGGAATGTCAGGAGTTCTCGGTATTTTCTTTTCAATACATGAATAGGTATGAGTGCCTATCTGCTTGCATTTTTGTACACAAAAGCAAAGAAGCATGGTTAGTAAATGTGAAAAGTGAGATTATTATTATTTGGATTACAATTCCACACCTTCTTACGTAATATTTATAACAAGAAAACCCAGGTTGAGGTGCACGCTAGCTAGGGGTCCACAATTCTAATGAAATCACTGCTTAATTTTGGTGGACTGTTGAAACACAGAAGCAATGATAACTCTGTTTTTGGAGTAATAAATTAAAGCAAATTGTATTACCTTATAGTAAGTACTGGGTGTGGCTTAAGGTTGCCACGAAACCTCGCCATTAATCTACTGTAGCTGATAATGGAAAGACAGACACACCCAACTATGCGAACTGCATGTTCCTCATCATGAGGGCAATTCCAAATCATCTTCCGACTAAACTTTCTACAAGCTAAAAATGTAAAGTACATATTATCTCGAAACCATGGCATGCTTGGAAGCAGGTGGATTACCCCAATGCAACACACAAAACCCCCATGAGGCATTTCTTATCAATAGTTCTTAGAGACATGTCAGGTCACATGAAAAATGCAACAAATGTAGCATGACATTATCAAACCTTGGTATCAGCAATAAGAATATAAACATCTATACTGACAGCCAAGCAAGCATAAAAGCCCTTCAAAATCCCATCACCACCTCAAAACTGGTGTGGGAAACAAAAAAGTCTATAAATAATCTGTTTCTTGGAAATAACAAAATTTCCATAAAATGGATACCCGGGCATACCAACCAGGTTGGAAACGAACAAGCCGATTTTTTGGCAAAAGAGGGTTCGAAAAAAGGGTTCGTAGGACCCTCGCCAGCAATTGGCATTTCGAAAAACGCCTGCAAAGAAAAGGTCAAAAAATGGGAAGCCCAAGATCTTAATATACTCTGGTCCAAAGAAACTGATAGACAGACCAGAATGCTTATCACCTCATATGATCCTAAACAAGCCCTATGGCTAACTTGCAAAAGTCGAAACACCATCAGACTAATGATAGGCATTCTAACGGGGCATTACGACTTCCGTCGGATGCTAAACATCATGGACAATAGAATTTCACCAATGTGCTCTTGCGAACAAGAAGCTGACTCCGCTGAGCACTTTTTATGTAGATGCGACCGCTTCTGGAGGTCCAGAACGGAAGCATTCGGTCACCACATTGTGGAACGTGCATCCCTACGAGAAATTTCCTGGAAAAGGATAAAAAAATTCGCAGATCTCAGCGGAAGATTTACTGACTCCAACACGGGGTAGCCGGCGGAATCCCCTTTTTTAAATAAAGGGGCCTCGCAAGAGGGGGAGTATAAGCCATCGGAGCCTGAAACTCCCTTCCAATGGCAACCCTGGGCAGTGAGTGAGTGAGACATGAAAAATGGGGTATCACTCCTAAAATAGCAATATGGATGTATAAGTTCATCATTCTTCCGAGAATTCTCTTTGGAGTGGTTGGTTGGTGGCCAGGATCCAACAAAAATAGACATTTAGAAACAGTAGGACGTCTTTCTTGTATGCTCATACGTGGCGTTTTCCCCGCAACCTCCACTAGAAGCATTCAAATCATCCTGGCACCCATAGAGACGTTAACAATGGCATACTCCATGCAATCTGCTATAAGATTGAACTCACTGGGCGAGTATGCCGACGGCCTAGGTGGTTGCGCCATGAGACCTCTAGCAGCCCAATATAATTTTGCGGTCTTCGACCTGGTGGGTCTACCTCGAACTAAACCCAGTTAACATGGTACATACCATCAATTGCTATACAGATGGTTCCAAAATTGAGGAACCACAGGAAACCAATTCCAGGACTGGTGTATTACCCAGCCTTGGAGGGGTGAACTGGTATAGACAAGGACACAACAGTATTCAAGACGGAAATACTCGCCAATAATGAATGTATCGCAACACTAACAAAATTTTGCGTCAACAATGAGGAGATGAACATCTTTGTTATAGCCAAGTAGGTAGTGAGGTAAAGTAAACAACCATTTCAGGTTGGATTGTCGTCCAACTGCCATTCCTGGCATCGTGGATGTGACCAGCTGTCTTCCAAAGAGAAGATAAGGATTTGTTCTGATGATTTCGCTTTTGGCTTCCTTTTGCATCACCGCTTGATGAGTCGCGGACGCACGAACGTCGGCAGCGAAACTCAAACCCCTGCAGAAGTCGTTCCGAATCCTGCCACCAAAGAATGCGCGCCGCTGCGTCCACGGCCATACTGGACCCAAGCCAAACAAGTATAAAAGATCTTTAAAACCCAATTTATACCTCAAAACTGGTGTGGGGGAAAAAATGTCCATCAAATGGATAACAGTACACTCCAATCAGCCTGGAAATCAATATGGCGACAACCTGGCCAAAGAGGATTCAGAAATAAGTTCATTGGACCCTGGGAATGGGAATCCCAAGACCTTAATATACTCTGGTCTAAAGAAACTAACAGGTACAGACCAGAATGCTTATCGCTTCATACGATGCTAAAACAGGCCACCATCAGGCTCATGATAGGCATTCTAATGGAACATTACGACTTCCGAAGAATGCTCAATATCGTGGACAGTCGTGTTTCACCAATGTGTCCATGCGACTCTGCCGTACACTTCTTGTGCAGATGCGACCGTTTCTGGAGATTCTGAATGGAAGCATTCGGTCACCACATAGTGGAACGCGCATCTTTGAGTGAAATTTCGCAGGAACGAATAAAGAAATTTGCTGATCTCAGCAAAAGATTTACAAACTCCAAAGCTGGCGGAATCCTATTTTAAAATAAAGGGAACTTGAAAGAGGGAGAGTGTAAGCCATCTGAGCCTGAAACTCCTTTCCAATGGCAACCCCAGGCAGTGAGTGAGTGAGACGTTCCACATAAAATCCGCAGCTGTCATTAGTAGTAAAGGTTCCATTTCCATTATTATAGGAAGCTCTGAAGGCCTTGTTCTTAGGTTCCTACATGAATGCTTTACACAATACGGTGTGTTGACAATGGATACTCTTTTCTGTTTTGTCTTACACAAATGGAATTATTGCAGTGCTTCCATTGAGTTAATCAGATTACATAAATTGAAACCATCTTCCTACTTTCATGTATGAGAAGAATGGAATCCAGTGATTTCTACAAACTGGATCAAGAACTGGAGGTGCATTCTTAACATTACTACCAGAAATTATGAGAATTGTGGACCCAAGCGTTTTAGTGAAATGAGTTTGGGAGGGGAGAGTGACTCACCTCTTTAATGATTCTAGATCAAGAAAGTTGCACACAATGTCAAGTATATCACTTGGAAGCAGGTCTATGAACTCGTCTCGGGACATGGCAATGGGCGGGTCAACGTCTGGGTTGTAGTTCCAGCTGATCTTTTCGTGATCTGGCGTCGGCTGTGAGTACTTCCGCGTGAAACTCGAGAACTCCCTACCCCTGGAGTTGACGATCACGTCCTTCAGTTCGGCTGATGCGTCGAAGAGACTATGTATTTGGATCGGGCGGGTCGGTCTGTAATATCACCATGGAAATAAAAACTTGTATAATCAACTCTTTTCTGCTGACTTCAAAATTGCGAATAGTGATAACAAATGGTCACATCCAGCTCCTGTGTTCGGTTGACGACAGTTATTTGAAGAAATTTAACAATGCATCAGACAATTTTCCCCTGACACCACTTACCAACTATAAACAGTAATATGACATAACAACGGTTCAAAAAGCCTTAGGCATAAGGCAATAAAGTTCAACTTCTGACCTGAAAGGCCAATTTATTACACCTACATATATTTTGTACTTCCCTTATTTCTCTTCATATGAACAAGTTACTACAGCGAATACGTGCTGAATGAATTAATGTTATCAGAGGTGAAAATGAATATTTTCATGCTAACAAATAGGAAAGTAAAAAGTAAGTAAAGTAGACGGATTGATTATCATGAGCTGTCTTCCAAAGAGAAGATCAGGATTTGTTCTGATGATTTCGCTCATGGTTTCCCAATGCCTCACCATGGTTTGAACGAGGGGGACGATGAGCCATGGACGCACGAACGCACGACCCTGGCGGCGAGGTTCGAACCAACTACCTCTGGAGAAGTCGGCTCGAACATCACCACCAAAGAACAAGCGTCGCAGCAACCACAGCCACACTAGACCCACCTAACAACTATTTGTATGAAAGTACCTATGTACTTTCATGTTAAGAATAAACTCTGCTTGTTTTGTACACAAGAGTGCAGAGAAATAAGGGAAGATCAAACAAATCTATTAAACCTACCTAAGAGAGCACAGAGCTACGAGTACTTATAGACAGGGTACATCAATGTTGAAAGAAATTATGAACCAATTGAGTTCTTCTTAAGACTAAAATGAATTGGCAACCACCGCATCACAGCACCAGTTGAAGGCTGCCTGCAGTATGTTAAGTCATCAAAAATTAACTTCCCTCGACCAGGGATCGATCTCCTATCGTTCCGATTCTGAATCGGAGCTCCTACCACATGAGCTAAGGAAGCGAATGGACAGAAATGCGAAGAGGTAGCTAATCACAACCCCCCCCCTGTTAGGAAATCTTAGGTACTCCGTTACCTAGTCAGGGAGGCAGCTTTAGCCAGCGTTTTACAACCCAGTGAGAACGCGTATTATTGACTGGCTTCAGAGTTTTTTGTTATTGTTCCTTATTGACGGGGCGGGGGATCTGCTGACCTCAACGTTTGTCCGAATAGGCGGTGGCTCGACTCGTATCTTGGGAGAGAGTTGTTTTGATGACCTAATCCTAATGAATTATTGTTTCTCTGAGAAATACGGAGGAGACCATTCGGGTCCTACCGACTGCGCCACATTGTTGAGTCATCAAAAATTAACTTCCCTCGACCGGGGATCGATCTCCTATCCTTCCGACTAAACTAAATTTACACTGATCACAACAAGTATGACTAGCGCCAAGCCTAGAGAGGTTTAACAAACACCAACAGTTGGTGTTGGTGTTATATCAATCAGTTACTGATTGATATAATTTGTCCAACTTACAATTTTCTTGGAATATTTTGAACTACTTCGAATACTACCTTTAGAGGAAGGCAGAATTAAGATTTGACCTTTGTTCGCCATTCTGTTAGTTCGAGCACCAAAACATTGTTAAGTTATGGCAGGGGGATAGTAATGATACGTTTGAAATGAACATCCGGTTAATTGGTTCGTACATACTTATGTGTGGTTTTTCCATGTCGCAGCAGCCCCACAGTTCAACAATGATTTCAAGTTTTCTGAATTCAACACAAGCTAAATGCAAGGAAGATAAGGTAGAATGTTACTACCTTTGAGTATAAATGGCCTCCAGGCTGATAGTGTTAGCTCAACCAGGTAACCATACATGTCGCAACTGTATCAAAGCACTACATTATTGCAAAACCATATAAGTCGTTGTCTTTTTGATGAGTAAACGTCAGCTAATTCATTTTCATAAGTTATTTGAGCTTTAATTTGACTATTAATTTAGATTTTCAAGCATTAAGATATCAATTTAACTAATTATGGAGTACCTAGTCGAGGTACGATAATTAGGTAGGTAATGAGCGTTACCCGTGAGTCTGGCATTTCTTTACCTCTGATCGTTCTGAATTCAAACATCGAGTTATCAGTACGCAATAACTTTTGTTTACATGTAAACTTTGGGTGGGTAACTGCACCAATGACGTCACACCATGAACATCACCCCACATGGGAACTTCACAGCTGTTTTAATTATCAGCTGAAAATCATAGTGCTTCCATTAGCGTGCAAGAGACCGGCTAATAGAGTATTTTAGCACTTCCCGTGTAGCCAAAACGCAAAATGTGAAAAGCACTCGCAGATGCTAACTTTCCAGTTCTCCTCCTGATAAAAGTTGTGGAAGAATGGATGTAGCTAATGGCGGAGTCCATTATTACTTAGGAGGAACTTAAACAAGTATTCAACGTTTATTGAACATCTGCCAGGGAAAAAGGCACCCCGTTTCAGAAATTCTATGTTCCCCGCTGTTTTCTTCTTTGGGTAGTCCATGAAAGAATAAAAACAATTCCGTCAACTCGGAAGGTAATGTTTTCTTCGTGTAAAAACAACATACTTTTACAACGCCAAAAGTTGGCTTCTTAAGGGGATGCTTTCCACGTAAAAAAAGCTCTTCACGTGTGGGAGTAAATTCATGGGAAACGAAATGGCAAGTTCAAAAATACTCGAATGGAAGTAACAAGATCATAATAGGAAGATACTTTTTCAATGGTGACTGACGACAGCAAATCTCCCAAAATGCATGTACATCCATGAGCAGTAGGTATAAGAATCTTCGAAATAACAACAACAACAACAAAATCGATGGGCAACACTCGTTATGTTGAATAAGTAGATACCTAACTATTTCAACAGTCAAATTTCTAGCCAACAACATCACACCCAGCTGGTCAAATTGTTCTTCCACTATCAGCCAGTTGACGCTTCTGTCCCAATTAGACGCAACCAATGAAAGGCCTCCTAGAGTTACACAACAGAGCCTCACCAAATTAGGGATGGATATCGATACTTTGGATCCGATGTTTCTAAATATCGAATATCGATACAGTTCTCGCGGAAAATTCAACGTAATGGCTAAAAAACGAAGAAAGTAGAGAGGCTTTTGGGTCATTACTCTTTGGTTGCACAAATAACGTTGTTATCATGTAGAAAATCACCCTGCTTGGACTCCTGATAGTAAAAAATGAATAACAATTGTTGACAAAATTATTTTTCTTGAAAATATTGGATAATATTGATAGTTTGTGACACTAAAGTATCGATACTCGATATTTTAAAATATCGATACTCATGCACAACGATACTTGGGATATCGATACTCGGATACGATACAGTATCGATACAAAATATCGATACTTTTATAACGATACACATCCCTACACCAAATCGTCAGACATTGGTGGTACCACGAATGGTTCGACAATCCCCCTTTATTCTAGAGTTAGGTTAAAGCTCGCCAGGGATACATAATACTCAAAGGTTACCACGACATGTTTACAACTTCGTTGCAGAAGGCCGGTACCAAGTATAAAAATATTCTTATTTCTTTCAAGGGCATTTCAACAATAATTTTTCCTTACCGTACTATACATTGGAAAGGCATGGTGAGAATCAGAAAATGTATAATTACCTACATCTTTATAAACGAAAGAGGTGGCAAGTATTTGTAATAAGTTTTAAAAATTATCCAACAACAAATACGAATGCAGATATTTGTCGACAGAAACCCTACAATTATTGTTAGGATCTGTCAACAGATAGTGATTCAGCCAAATCTCAATTCCAAACAAAACGAGGATACTTCCAGTTGATCTAAAATATGAATTAAATTAAAAAAAGTCAATGTTCAACTTAGTCGGACTTGAAGAGTACCAAGGCCTAAATGAAGGATCTTTGAAAAAGCTTAGAACTACGTTCTTCAAATCATTGACAAGTTGATTTTTGTGTATCTGAGTAAGATATCAAACGGGTGAAGGGGTGGGCGGGGTTTTTTTTCAATCGGGGGGGGGGGGATAGAATCTACTAAGCCTGTGGAACTTAACTTTGCTAAGTAAATGGAAGACGGAGATGCTCCAATTTTCCTGCCAAGTATTAGGAACCAATGGGGTATTTCAGCAAATTTTTTTTGATTTTTTTTTTCAAAAGAGTATGGCTCAGGAATAACGGTAATCGGGTCTGTTCGTCGAGAAAATGTTTATGAAACATCAGAGAAGCTAAGGAAAGTTGAAGATTTGAATGGTGTGACGTAGCTAGCCAATCATGACGTAGCTAGCCAATGGTCTTTGAAAAAAGTATCCATGCACAGAGAAGCGATGATACCATTGGAGGACCTCTTGGATACTACAAAATACTACTCACACACGCGCGTGGCATAAGTGTGTGCGAAAAGGAGGCCTGCTTTTTTTTCAAACATGTGATCTCTTTAATTAATTTTTCCACCACATGTTATAGTATCATTGGGCTTAAAGTTGGAGTATATAGGTTTTCAAGGGTGCTGAATCCAAATTTGAGGTCAAAAACCTGAATTTCCGACCCACCGAAATACCCCATTGTGGGTCCATGCCCATGACATAAAACTACTCTTGCTACCGAAATACTCCTGCGAGTTGGTCGATGTGACCACCAGTCTTTTGTTTTTTCAATGTCAGGGATAACGATACTATAACCTGATTGTCGAGAAAATGTTGTTGAAAAAATGGGGAAGCCAAATGAAATCGGCAGTTTGAAAGGAAGGGGGATAATATTACAATAACAATCCAAATGAATGTGATGAGCTCACCAGGTAAGGTTACAACTAATCCTAGAAAGGTTTACTAGTGGGTCAAAATACTTTTTAGAATTCCGAACTAGAACTAGGAAACCTCATGGAAATTAGTTCGATAGTTTAGATGGAGAAGACGTGGAGACACACAACTTGACTAATGTAGAAATACTAACTTAAGATTCCCCTGGCCTTTAAGGTTAAGTTAAACTTGAATTGGAATTATCTCTGTGTCAGAAAAGAGTCTGGCATCCCCCCCTTAAGAAAAAACCTGATGAAACAGCTAGAAAGTACACATCGAGTAGAACTTGGAACACATTAGGCAATGTTGATAGGAGCAGGCAGACTTCTTATGACATAAGCAGGTAGTAGCAAGGAATTAATGGCTCATTACGCCACAAAACAGCAGATGGCAGGAAAGGACAAAGAAGAATAATACGAACATGAATTCATATGCCAGCTGAATGAGTGGATTCAGTTGCTACTTGCAAGTTCAGTTAACCCAAGAGCAACCCTGCCATGTCAACACACCAGTTGAGTGGGCATTCCACAGAACCAAACAAGCTGATTGCATACATGTTGGTGTGATGTGGTCTGCGTGGATATTATAGAGGCCGTGTAGTCTTCATGGGCCTCCCCCCTCCATGGTATCAGCTGTTTTGAGACACAATTAGGGATGGCACTATACTACTTACGATATGATACATCTCAGAAAGTATCGACACCAGATATCTTTTTGATACTGATATCAAAATATATCGATACTTCGATATATATGTTGGCTCAAAGTATCAATACCACCAACCACCAATATTGTAAAATACCAACCCACCCATATTATAGCAAATCAAATTAAAAAAAACCCTATAATTAAGAAATAAAAAGTAAATATAAGGAATAATATTAGTTAATCATTTTAGATGTAATAAAAGTGAATATCTAATCATTTCATAATAGTATATTAAATATACAATTTTCTTAAAAAAATTTAATTTATTAAATATTAAATTTTCTCCAAATGCTTAATTTCAAAGAATTGAACGGAATGATTGCAATAGCTATTGAATGGAATGATTTTTTCTTCGACTAAAAATGTAAAGGACCAAGAATCAATTAGTTATAATTCAAATATGTACCTAATATTATTTATTAACACATTTACGACAATTTTCAGCAAACTAAAATGATTTGGTTAAAAAAAACAAAAAAAATCTTCCTGGGGCACACGCGAGATTACTAACTTGAGGAAGGTTATCAAAGGTAGGTTCTATGAAGGACATTAGAAGCGATGTATCGTTTCAATCAAAGCTATCATATAATGAGGAATTTCACCATGTCGGAATTTCCTATTTTTGACCCCAAAATCGGATTCAGCACCTCGATAAACCCCCTAAGGCAAACTTTCTGCCCGAACTTCCTAAATAAGAATGTTTAAAAAAACCGGGAAAATTACTTCATGCTGGAATAGTTCATTTATGGCCGCTTGAAGCGCTGAGATCGAGAAATCCATAGTCCCCAGATGCAAAATTTCATGAAACAGTAAAGTTCGAAATCGAAAAACTGAAGAAAAAAATAGAAAAAGCAAGATGGGGAAAATTAGGTTTCCCCTGTTTTTGTTTGATAACTTTTCTCTTAGAAAACACGATTTCGTCGTCCCAATGGGCAACACTGGGAGGAGACAGCAATCTGAACAGCCCAATCAGCGAGCGTTCCCGCTGCACGTCTGTTTTCCCGGTTAGTTTTGAAATAAAAAATTTTGACTGTCTCCCAAAAATAACAGGAGTCTTATTTTCCGAAATCAGCCCGATTTTCATCTATCCCACACCATTAACTATTCAGGAAAAATGCAAACAGAAATCGGTGAAATTCCTCATTGTGTGGCAGGCAAAATAAAATAATGATTTCACTTCGTCGTCGGATACCCGGTATTATTTATCTATCCTACTTGAGCAAAAATGATCAATGCCTATATCGGCAAAACAGTAACAATACCTCCAGCCGAACCTATGAAATGCTACTGGGAAGCATTAGGTCGAGCTAGATTCACAACGCTCGGAAGTGATGTCCTGGCCCCTGACACCATCTCTAAGGTGACCTACACCGACCTTCTCCACTTCGCCAAAAAGTGGGGAGAAGGGGTGTTTAGTAAACCCTCCTTAGTAGGCTAATATAGCTTGGAGGCACTCCACAGTAGACCTCATTAGGTCGCAGTGGAAGGAGTTTGTGAATCAACTCACTAAAAACCTCCTACTTAATAAAAAAAAAAAAAAAAACCTCCAATATTGCAGGCAAAAGTATCGATATCAACATATGAGAATGAGTTTTTCATTAAAAAATATCGGTATCGATACCAAAAAAGTATCGATACTCCGACATATCGGTGGTGCCATACCATCCCTAGACACTATAAACCATAACTTCCTTGCAACTATCTAATTATTTTATTTAATGATCTTAATTCAATGCTTACACCAATGTACAATTTTGAATGTTTACTGAGCTCAGCTCGACCAGTACTTCCAAAATAACGGAAAGCATTACACTAGATTACAAAATTTAGGGGTGGTCTGGCTGCCTCGTTCATTCACCACTTTTCTTATGGTATTTGGTGCGCTGAATCCGAATCTGACGTCAGTTTTTTTTTGTTTATGTCGGATTTTCAAAATATAGCTGGTTTTAGGATTTTTCTAGTTCTCACTTTTCTTCATTTTTTAGTGAGCACTCATCTTGCTCAAATCTCCTCAGAAAGTACTCAGACTTATAGGAAATTTCATGTAGAATCCGAATATGTACTTAGTTTTTAAGTAAAATTGTGTTAAACCCCCTATTTTCCACAAAACGTATCAAAAAACACCGGTTCTCAACGTTTTTGTTCGGGTTTTCCCTTACATTTTGCCACTTGACAAAAATTAAGGCTAAAAAATATTTTCTCGGGCTTTTACTTTGTAGGGAGGACACCCCAGAGGAGAATGAGACCAATCGCAGCCTCCTAAACCCACTAATATCGAAGGAATGAGCTTTTTCATGGCACTGAGATGAAAATTCACAAAAACCGTTAATTAATTTTTCGAGATAAGCATGTGCGTTCCTAAATCTGTTTTCCTCAAATGGATTTTCCTTTCTTCTACATTTTTCATATTGTCACCTATTAAGAGTAAGATCGAAAATAGGTACTCAAAGGGGGAGTAAATCATAATTGGGAAACTCTTGTTTTGTTAAGTGATTTTAATTCAGTTTTACAAACGAAACACAATAAACTGCACAAAAGTTAACGGTGTAAATCTGTTTCATGAAGGCACAGATGAATCAAAAGTTGGTACAATGTTTGGTCATTCCTCCACCTCAGAGGTTCCACCAAGATATGAAAACCATGGAAGAACGGTACCTACAAAGGGTATTGGGAAGTTCACATGATGCCGGACTATTGTGTGACCTTAAAAAGAGATTTACCTCAGACGGCGAAGTTTTCTCTACATAGATGCCGGCGATGAAACCTCTGAGGTGGAGGAATAACCAAACATTGTACCAACTTTTGATTCATCTGAGCCTTCATGAAACAGATTTACACCGTTAACTTTTCTGCAGTTTATTGTGTTTCGTTTGTAAAACTGAATTAAAATCACTTAACAAAACAAGAGTTTCCCAATTATGATTTACTCCCCCTTTGAGTACCTATTTTCGATCTTACTCTTAATAGGTGACAAGTATAAAAAATGTAGAAGAAAGGAAAATCCATTTGAGGAAAACAGATTTAGGAACGCACATACTTATCTCGAAAAATTAATCAACGGTTTTTGTGAATTTTCATCTCAGTGCCATGAAAAAGCTCATTCCTTCGATATTAGTGGGTTTAGAAGGCTGCGATTGGTCTCATTCTCCTCTGGGGTGTCCCCCCTACAAAGTAAAAGCCCGAGAAAATATTTTTTAACTTTAATTTTTTTTTTCAAGTGGCAAAATGTAAGGGAAAACCCGAACAAAAACGTTGAGAACCGTACATATTCGGATTATACATGAAATTTCCTATAAGTCTGAGTACTTTTTGAGGAGATTTGAGCAAGATGAGTGCTCACTAAAAAATGAAGAAAAGTGAGAACTAGAAAAATCTTAAAACCAGCTATATCTTGAAAATCCGACATAAACAAAAAAACTGACGTCAGATTCGGATTTAGCGCACCAAATACCATAAGAAAAGTGGTGAAAGAACGAGGCAGCCCGATCACCCCTAAATTTTGTAATCTTGTGTTATTAGTATTTTAGGATATGGTGCCAATCGAACGACAAAGAGATCTAAAGACAGCTATGAAAAACATAGTTGCGGCACATAACGACAGATAGTCGAAAACGCAGGATTAGTGAAGGCTTTTGACGGTAGAAGAGAAGATAATATTGCAGGTTTAAATGAAAGGTATTTTAGCATTCATTGACTGGTCCATTTCTATTACTGTTAATCCAGTTTTGATAGAATAATTGGATATTGGGAATAGAAGATTGAGTACGTTAAGAGATCGATAGTTTTGTATCCATGTTCCATGGTGCGAAGTGAACTTAATGATACGAAAGCCATATTGAAATACTGATAGTACGAGTAATTTACAATTAAGTACTTTTCATTTTTTTACAATTTTTTTTTCTTCAAGCGGTATGGAAAACAAGAACAGCATTTTTATAGATCAACAAAACATTTGTTTTAAATTTACATTACATAGTGGATCAATGGGCAATCATCACCATTAAACTTTTTTCCCCTAATAAATGCAATAAAGTAAAGGCACAAATGGCGTGGAATCAAAAAATAAGCCTTGTATAATTGCTATGAAAATCGGGATTTCAAAGGTGGAAGAGGAGTAGATCATTGGGTGCACTAAAAGGTGACAAATTGGTTCATAATTGGGTTGGACTGTACGTCAACCGGTGGTTATTAGAAAATGAAAAATTTGTCGGACGAATTTTTTCTTTACTCGAAGCAACTTTCTTTCATCTTAACATGACGATTGAAAAGGTCAAAATGAGGTACTTGTCTCTTATGCGATCACTGCCCATTGAGAAAACAACATATTGCAGAAATAGACCCGACATTCCTCTCTACGCGTTTTCGAAATCACAAAAGGGAAACTCCATTCAATTGAAATAACCTTGCGGTTTTTCATGAGGCTTTCTACATTTTCGCTCTAGTAACGAACATGTAAGTTTACAAGATCAAAGCAAAAAAAAAAATGGCATTGATACAAAACAAAAACTTCAATAGGTGTCAGAAGAAAATTTTTCCAAGCAAAGTGACCGACAGAAAGAGTGCGAATCCCAACGGAATCACCAACGTCTGAACGATTCTAGTTTTTGAGGAGTGCTCTCGCGAAAAATCGTAAGGTTTCACAAGGGAACCCTAAGACAACATGCGAGATCTAAAAAAATCACATAATTACAAGTAGTTGAAGGAAAAACCAATACAGTAACTGGTATGTAACCAAACTCCTTTCACAAACTTGCAATCGCAGAATTAAAAGGCAATAATAAAAACATTCTAAACGCAAAATTGTCTGTCATTGTGAAAAGAACGAAGTTGAACGAAAGGAGCAAATTAATTGATGTGAATTAGTGGACAATAAAATGAAAAAAGTAAAAACATAAGTGCATATAAACTCGAATTAATGTAGAATGCTAAATCTTTTCACCATTATCCGTAATATACTTCAGGTAATCTCCAAGACTCATAGTAGAGACTGTGAAATAAATCCGTGGTAGCACAGAAGCATTATTGGCGAGCCAATAACTTGAGAAATACGGGGTGTCAACACTTGAGATGGGCAAAACTTCAGTGTTCCATTCTACGTTATTTACAACAAAAATCTCTCCTAGCAATTTTGTTTTAACCCCGCGTTTTTTCAAGTTTTTTTTTCAATTTAAAGATTTTTTATTTTTTTCGACTTACGTCGTTGAAACCACCTTAAGGAGGTCTCAGTTGGTCGCCTCGTTCTGGGTCAGTATTTCCCTAAATTACAGGCGCTCAAACTTTAAAAGTTGTACCTAAATTTGAAATGTTCAAGGATTTTGGAAATTCATTAGTGCAGCAGTCTAGGGAATTGGAAAACTAATCAATTTCCTCTGGAATTATCGAAATAGACCAATAATTGCCAGAGAAATATGGAAAAAACCGTTTATTCAGTTAGGGTTTTTGAATTTTTCTCTGGCAATTGTTGTTAGATTTTGATGATTCCAGAGGCAATTGTTAAGTATTCAATTCCCTGGACTGATGCACTAATGGATTTCAAAAATCCTAGAACATTTCAAATTTTCGTACAATTTTTAAAGTTTGAGCCCCTGCAATTTAGGGAAATACTGACCCGGAACTAGGAATGAACGGCGGCCCCCTTAACTCGTGTTATTTACCGAGTAGGTAAATACAAATTTGAGAATGTCGTTGGAAAGAGCGTTAAATTTCCAAGCTACCTAGTGTAGAACCTAAATTTAAAACATTTTTAACAAGTCTTACTGAGGGACGTCCTAAAAACAAGCTTTAAAAGTTTCTCGAAATTTGATTTTTTTATCGAAGTTTTCACTCTAAATCCCTGCCCATTTCGATGGGCGCTCTTCGGAAAAGAAATGCTCAAATTATCAGCTTTCCAACGGTCAATCAACTTTTCTTTTTTAAATTAAAATTGGAAGAATAAATCAAGTTTTAATGAGAAAAAAGTGTGTTTTACAAGAAAATCGAGTGTTTTACGCGGTGTATGGTCGTCCTCGATCTCAAGATGACTAGATGAGTTTGGTACATTTCCTATGTAATTTTGGTTTATTATTTTCAATAATAAGCCTTTGGAATCGAGCAAGAAAAAAAAATTTTAACCCCCCCTCAAAATTTGATGTTTTACGTTTCAAGGTACGTAGAATACGAAAATCGAATAAAAAAATTTCCGTCCGTCCGCCGTACGCGGCACTTTTCTTAGCAACACTGGACCGATTTGGTTCAAATTTGGTATATGGGCTCCATTTGGGGTCTAGTTGTGCCGCGAAGCTTTTGGTTGATGTAGGTCACTTCTAAGGGGTGAAAATTAAGGGATGAAATTTTCAAGAGTGCCCCAGCTCGAAAACTCTCGAAATAAAGGTATCGTTTTTTCACCAATTTTAAATAGTATTGAATTTTTAAAAAATTTTGAGACCACCCGGAGCTCTGTAGGACAAACCGTTCGGTCCCTACGAGTACTTGAAGGTTTTCCTTCGATAAAACAGAATCATGAGTGTGAATCGCAAAAGAGGTCTAATCTCCATTCAAATTTTATCGGACTAAAATGCGATCACTGTTCATTTCTTCGATTTGTTTACAGTATTGCCTTCTGCGTAACCAGTAATCAAATTTCCATATGAAGCTTTCTATTATTCCAATCGAGTGTGAAGCGTTTAGTTCTTTCTAATAAACTTGATTGTGAAGGTGTGAAGCCAGTATGGTGTGGTAGGTAGTACCTAGCTGGTAGGTAAAAAAAGTTGGTAGGTAAAAAAAATGTTGGTGGGTAAAAAACACTGCAAATCATTGCTCAAAGGCTCTTCAGATCACTGATCAGCTGAGTGAGCTCCGAAGCCATTTTCAATCCTTTTGCATGGAAGTGCTCTTCCAGGCGTCTCCAGCATTCGAGGAGATCTTCTTCACTCTTCAGATCACTGATCAGCTGAGTGAGCTCCAAAGCCAATTTTTACTCCTATTGAATGGAAGTGCTCTTCCAGGCTTCTCCAGCATTCGAGATCTTCTTCACTCTTCAGATCACTGATCAGCTGAGTGAGCTCCAAAACCATTTTTACTCCTATTGAATGGAAGTGCTCTTCCAGGCTTCTCCAGCATTCGAGAAGATCTTCTTCACTCTTCAGATCGCTGATCAGCTGAGTGAGCTCCAAAGCCATTTTTACTCCTATTGAATGGAACTGCTCTTCCAGGCGTCTTCAGCATTCGAGGAGATCTTTTTCACTCTTCAGATCACTGATCAGCTGAGTGAGCTCCGAAGCCATTTTCAATCCTATTGAACGCAGGAAGCTGAAGTTTGAGAGGGAGGGTCAAGGGAGAATACAGATGGTGGTAGGTGCTATTGATGGAGAACCAGTGATCTATACAGAAGGGTGATCTATACAGAAAATAATAAACCTTTGAGCAATGATTTGCAGCGTTTTTACTCTTATACTTACGAATAATCTGACTGCTAGAAAGTGGATTTTTCGAAGAAATAACAGAAGATGATCAATGAAAAGAACCTCCAAACTCAAGGTATGAACTCTGCAATGTTCTGTCTACTCATCCTTAATGTTCATTGAGTCTCGTAAGATTGAACTTAACATAACTCAGATAAGATGATGTTTTTATTGAGTAGAAAGCTGAATTTTCTCTTCGAAAAATCCACTTTCTAGCAGTCAGATTATTCGTAAGTATCAATAATGGATTCAGCGGGGAAAATTACATAGGAAATGATACCAAACTCATCAAGTCATCTTGAGATCGAGGACACCGCGTAAAACTCAATTTCCTTGGAAAACACACGTTTTTCGAAAAAAAATTTAAAGATTCCTTTTTTGACTTGATTTTTTAGAAATGTTTCATTGCTAAAAGATTATGGTTTCACAGTAGGTAGCTTGGAAATTTAACGCTCTTTCCAATGATATATACAAATTTGAATTTGCTTGGTAAATAACAGGAGTTATGGCAGTTTTAATGACGTAAGGTCGAAAACACGACAAAAATCTTTAAATTGAAAAAAAAAAACTTGAATAAACACAGGGTTAAAACGAAATTACTAAGATACGTTTTTAGTTGGAAATACTTTATAGAATCGAACCCTGAAGTCATGCCCAACTCGAGTGCAGACACCCTGTATAATAGAGGTGGTTTCAAGAGCTGTATTTGAGTTACACATTTATGCCATCAGCTTTACAAGGGATGCGTTCTCAACTCGGATTCATATGGGCATCAGTACATTTTATTCAAAATACACGTCAAACTGAGTTGGTGATTCTGTAATGAAATATAATTAGATATCCACATATTTGACTCTAAAAGGTAGGAAAGCATGTGGTTTCAACAGAGACGCTAATGATAACAGTTGCTGTATCAATTCGTTTAATTTTGTTTCAACATTCAGTGGTTTTTGGAACCCGTTTAGTTCAGCTTTTGACTCAAGGGTGGAGGGGGGCGACAGCAGTACTTTCTCAAGATTGATTTGATACGCAGCAACCATTGGTGAAGACCGCCATATTTAACCTAGAGGAATTTTATAAGGAACCACCTTGACGTCGACTCTGTGAAATGACAAGTTGATCGAAGTACAGGGTGCGGCAGCATAACTTCCTTTTTTCAAAACGCATTGTATGAATCAGAAAGTTTGTGATTTGAGTTTTACAATGTAGGTTACACTACTGAAGTTTTGTTTTACATAATTTTGATGATAAAATCACTTAGGTGACGTCCCCCCATCCTCAATGGGGTATTTCAGTCAATTTAAAAAATTTGAATGGTGTGACGTAGCAAGCCAACGTCTTTGAAAAAAGTATCCATGCACAGAGAAGAGATGAAACCCTTGGAGGACCTCTTGGATACTAGAAAATACTACTCACACACGCGCGCGGTGTAGTGTGTGTGCATTTATGGCGGCCCGTCTTTTTTTCAAACGTGTGATCTCTTTAATCAACTTTTCTACCACATGTTATAGTATCACTGGGCTTAAAGTGGGAGTATATAGGTTTTCAAGGGTGCTGAATCCAAATTTGAGGTCAAAAACTTGAATTTCCGACCCACCAAAATACCCCCTTCATCGAATATACCGATTTCTGGCGTTTGCCACGACTCTTTCAAGCACAGCAGACGTCATGTTGGAAATTCCTTCCTAATGTCGTTCCTGCTTCCTTCCAGATTGCCTTTAAATCTTAAGGGATCGTTGGAAGGTTCACAAAAACATGGGATTTCAAAAAACCACAAGGGGACAAATTGAAACATCAGTATTGAACTCACCTTCTATCTGACCAGACCTTTCATTTCTTACTTTCATGTTATATAACATTGTATGTTTTGTATTGAACCTTGCGTTGTGACCCGAAGCAGAATAGAGTCAGATTTTATAATTATTTGCCAGACAATTTACGCTCCCTAACTGTCAAGTCATTTGAACGGAGTGTAAAGTTTTTATTAATTAACGCTGAACTTTATAAAATAAGTGATTTTTGATTTATTATTTTCAATAATGAACCTTTGGAATCGACCAAGAAAATTTGTTGAAAATGTTTAACTCCCCACAAAATTTGTTGGTTCCTAAAATCTAATAAAAAATGTTCCGTCTGTCCTACGCGGCACTTTTCTTAGCAGCCATGGACCGATTTGGTTCACTCCCTCCGTGTACATAATAGAGATGGGCGGTATTTAACGTAACAGTTAAAAATAACCTATTACCGGGTTTTGTTAATTCCGCTTGGAACCTATTACCAAAATAACCCTGTTATTAAATAACGTTTTAGGGAAGGCTACAAAACGTGTGGAGCCAGAACAATAGCTTGGGTTTTTAATCGTTAAAAGAGTGAAAATACACTAACACGTAAATATGTCTGGAATAACTTGATAGAAACTCCAACTTAAGTAGGAAACGAAAACTTGAGATCAACGGAATGATACTTTGTAATGGAATAACAATATAACATGATAAACAAACGAACATAGGTTGGGAAAGAAAAGTAGAAATCACAGAAACGATACCTTGGAATGGTAATACTGCCGACATACTATGTCAGAATGAGCTTCTGAGAAGTTCCCTGAGATAACCTATTAATAAATAACAGGTTATTGGAACCTATTACCCACCCAGAGCGGTAACGGTGGAACCTAATACGCAAATGTAACCGTTTCGCCCATCTCTAGTACTTAAGGGCCGGACGATAAATAAGAATTGCGAGTGTGAATCACCAAAGAGGTCTAATCACCGTCGAAATTAGAGGTGTGTCAGTACAGCTGTACCGGGACTGTGGAACCGAGTATCAGGTTGGAACGGTTCCACGCAGTGACAAAAACTCGACCCTTACCGGTCCAGTTCCACGGACTGATAAGATATCTTGAAATGGCTCTGGACCGGGAAGAGAATCTTTTCCATCGGTCCAGTTCCATCCTCACCAATCACAATGATTTGATCAATCATCTCATCAATCTGATCATTCTGATTGGTGAGGATGGAACTGGACCGGTAAGGATGGAACCAGACCGATAAGATATCATAGAGAATGGTTCAATGGCTCTGGACCTGTAAGCATGGATCTTGTTCTCAGTTCTGTTCCATGTTGTACCTGGAAGCGCCCTTACTACTTCCATGGACTGAGAATGGTTCATGGAATGGCTCTTGAGCGGGAAGTTATCTTCTGGACTGGTTAGCATGGAAGTTGTCTCCAGTATTATTAATTTATTATTGTCATGTTAAGTTCTTAAACTGCAACGTCATTATTCTTTCCTTGAATTGTTTGGTAACTATTATTTATAATAAATTGCCTCTTTTGTAACACTTGTTCAAATTGCTTCCTTTTAGCGAATTGTCAAGGAAAATGATGCTATTGTATTGCAAGTTGAGATCATAAGCATGGAAGAAGGACGATAGGGATTTGACTGCCTGCTTCATCCATGCCGTGTGATTGGGATTTGATCGCCTGTACCGGTAATGGAACTGTACCGGTAATTTGGAACGGTTACATCTTTGTCACCGTAACCGTTGGAACTGTAATCAAATTTCCATCCCTATTTCTTCGAATCGAGTGTGAGGAGCTTATTTGTGCCATATAAACTTGATTGTGAAGGCGTGAAGTATGTAGTAGTTATTTAGAGGTACCTATGGTTGGTAGGTAAAAAAGAAAGTGACAATGGCAAAGCAGTGAGTGATCTTTGCAGACGTGATAATACAGAAAAATAAAAAACGTTTGTGTAATAATTTGCAGCGTTTTTCCGTACAGTTTTTTAGTTACTCTGATATCCAAGTAACCATATTTGTTATATATTACTTTTGCTTCCGAGTCTACCAAGGTAGCGGAAGCTTTTTCGCTTTTCAAGGACGAAAAAAAGTTCTCCAAAACCGAAATTTTCACTCGCGTTTAGCGTTTTAGACCTTTCTGAACAATTTTGGTTCCGTGTCTGTGTGTCTGTCATGAATTCCTTGTAACGCGCATAACTAGGTATACGAAGTTATTGTCCGATTTCTGTGAAATTTTCAGGGATTGTGCGGGTTAGTGTGTAGACGGTCCCCAATGAAAATCATCATCCCCGGACTGATAGTAGCCGCTGCGCATGCGCAAACGTGAATTCCTTGTAACGGCCATAACTTCCACATATTCTACCCGATTTCGATGAAATTTTCAGGGATGTTACAGATTAGTAGGTCCTTAGATGGTCCTCTATGAAAATCCCCACCTTCGGACTGATAGTAGCCGCTGCGCATGCGCAAACGTGAATTCCTTGTAAAGCCATAACTTCCACATTTTCTACCCGATTTCGATGAAATTTTCTAGGATTGTCCAGATTAGCGTGTAGATGGTCCCCTATGAGGGTAGTGAAAGGTACTTAGAGATTGGTGTTTTGAGATTAGCTACTATGCATCGGATCATCTATATAATCGGGTTATGGATACAAGGAAGCTATGTGCCACACCCACTTGACTTTATTTTGTATTTTTGTTTCGTGTCTTGTTGTTGGCCGTTTTTTATTTTTATTTTTATTTTTTTGGCACTACGGTCCATTGAGAACCAGGGCCTTCTCGACAATGGATTTCCATTCCTTCCTGTCCAGAGCTTGGGTCCTCCATCTACGTACTCCAAGCTGGATCAGGTCCTCCTCTACGTCCTCCAGCCAACGCAGACGTGGTCTTCCTCTCATTCTTCTTCCACCTGGCATCCCATACAAGGCTTTTCGCGGATATCTCGCTTCAGGCATTCTTTCTACGTGGCCTAACCACCTGAAGCGGGCTCGCCTGATTAATGCCACTAAATCGGGCTCTCCATACAGGTGTCTCAGCTCATCATTCCTTCTGATTCGCCATTCTCCATTCTCGTAAATGGGGCCAAAGATTTTACGTAAAATCTTGCGCTCCCAGCAGTTGAGGAGTCTTTCATTTGCGGAAGTCAGGACCCATGTCTCACAGCCGTACGTGACTACTGGGCGCATAATGGTCTTATAAATTGTGATCTTACTCCGACGGGATAGTCCTCGGAATTTCAGAGCCTTCTGTACTGCCCAGAAGCATCTGTTACCGGCTGCTATACGTGCTTTTATTTCAGTTGTTACGTCATTGTCTTCCGTTATCATGGCGCCAGGTACTTGAATTCATGGCAGACAGGGAAATCCTGATTCCCAATCCGAGAGGTGGTTTGCGTCAGAGGAGGTTTTCTGGAGGTCTTCATGTACATAGTCTTTTTCTCGTTTATCTTCAAGCCTCTTTGGTTTGCTGCCCATTCAAACTCCTCGACTGCTCCTGAAAGTGCAGGTATTGTTCGTGCCATGATATCAACATCATCTGCGTATGCCAAGTGTTGGGTGAGCCGGTTATGGATAGTTCCACCTGGGTTAGTGCGAATATCCCTAATAGCGCCTTCTAAAGAAAAATTGAAAAGGGTTGTGGCCAGTGGATCACCTTGACGTAGGCCTGTGTTCACAGGGAAGTTCCTGGCTAGGGACCCCAACACCTTGACTCTGCATGAGGCGCTCTGCATTGTCATTCTGACAACACGCACAAGCCCCCTAGGTCCCCTATGAGGGTAGTGAAAGGTACTTAGAGATTGGTGTTTTGAGATTAGCTACTATGCATCGGATCATCTATATAATCGGGTTATGGATACAAGGAAGCTATGTGCCACACCCACTTGACTTTATTTTGTATTTTTGTTTCGTGTCTTGTTGTTGGCCGTTACAATAAAAAATATCTAATTTGCATTGGTAGATCCGACTACTGAGTTGAGGCGTTCTGGGACGTGTTCCCTCAAAACTTCTTGTTGAAACCAAAAAACAAAATTAACACAAGATGGCTATTTTGAGAAAACACTTCCCAGAACGCCTCATCTCAAGCAAATCTTGTGATTTTTCATATGGAGTTTTTTGAACTCCCGTGTTTAATTGAACCGTCCGAGGATCCTTCAAGATTTAAAGTACGGCATCAGGAAGGAGTTTCCAACATGGGGGACGTCACCTGTAAGTGATTTTATCTTCAGAAATATGTAAAACAAAACTTTAGTGGTGTGCATTGTGGTGCATTGTAAAAACCAAATTACAAACTATCTGATTCATACAATGGGTTTTATTCAGTTTAAAAAAAAATATATTTTATGGAGTTTAGAACTGAGGCTCAAACGTGTGTCAAATTGTGGAGACGTGAAAAGTTATGTTTGGTCTTCACGTGCCAGCTCAAAGAGCTTCCCTGAGCACCAAAGTATTTTATGACCTGAGTGCTTGAGTATTCGGATTCAGCGCCAAAGTTGAACACTCCTCCAACTTTAGGCAACAGCACGTTAGGGAAAATTGACCCCAGAAAGTAGCACGTTAAGGGAAAACAATACAACACGTAAGGGAAACACCTCATATCCCACTTTTACAGAGAGGACTGACTACGACCAAAGCGTAGGTGTTGAAAATATGTTATCGATGGTATAACAAGTCGTCGCGAATCAATTAATAATAAAAAATTATATTTTAATATAAAACTTAAGGTGAGAAGAAAACAAAAAGTTAAGCCAAGGGGGCTACTTTGTTCCTTACTTTCTTCAAGAATGTGAGAGCTGCTACTGATAGGTTGTACTTCCTCCAACACCTTCAGAAATGCGTGAACATTCGACCGTTTGAAAAAAACTGTCTGTTGAAGTCCGAATGAAACGATTCCGACCGATAAGGATCGAGGTTTGGCCTTTGTCTCCTAGCCTGGTGTTTATCATTTCCCATACTGTGCTTCGAGGGCCCCGTTTCCCCTAACGTGTTACGGCCCAACTTCCTACTTCAAACGAATTTGCCTTCTTAAAGAGTCCGTCCAAATAATAGCAACCTGAACCGTAGTCGTGATTAAATTAACCATAAAACCAAATTAGTCTACAAAATAGGACGTTATTTTAGGAACATCAGTCATCACTAGAGCAAACTGTTAGGAAATCGAAAAAAACTACGAACTCTACTTGTGGTGGATTCTCTCGACGCTTCCGCACCCTAGCGTCTGAAGATGTAAGTTCAGAATATCAACAGGTACCTATTTATGATTGGTCTACATTTTATAGCATTTCCAAGCCAAATGAAACCTTTTCCAAGTCAAATGAAACCTTTTCCAAACCAATTGAAACCTTTTCCAAGTCAAATGAAACCTTTTCCAAACCAAATGAAACCTTTTCCAAACCAAATGAAACCTTTTCCAAACCAAATGAAACTTTTTCCAAACATAGTGTATTACTGTAAAGTAAACAATCGTAGATGAATAATATATTACTTACAAAATTTTAAAAATTCAGTCTTAGAGGTTCAATCAGTCAATGTAAGTATTGGTGACTCCCCTTAATTATCGGTTTCCCCGTGTGGGCGTGGCGAGTAGGTACCCACTCACATTCAACAGTCAATTTCTCCAACTTACTTGTTTCCTATTCTACTAAGGTGAGATCTACTTCGATAATCCTATGTCTAAAATTCATTGAATTTTCATTTTGGCAACTTCTTTGTACGATAGGTACAATTGCATCGATCTGAAATTTGCAGAGTATCTACCTATCCAGGTACCTCATTTCACTCATTTTCTCAATATGTTTCATTTGATTTGGAAAAGGTTTCATTTGACTTGGAAAAGGTTTCATTTGGTTTGGAAAAGGTTTCATTTGGCTTGGAAATGCTATATATTTCACATTTTCCTTCCATGTGAATTGAGATTTCTGTCCGTGACTCATCCAAGAAAGTTCAAGCACTTAAACAAATTTTAAAAGGTCTCCCAGTATTGATTCCTCACGTAGAACGGCACAGACTCTAGAAACAATTGGTGTAAAAATACCATACCAATAAATTACCACATAAATTCCCCCAGAAGAAATTTGATTTCCACACCTAGAATGATTTATTTCATCATACTGCCAACAAACAGCAACGATTGCCAAATCGCTCCCGATTATGTTGACGATCCTTCACTTTCCCACACGTACCAAACGCTCCCATCGATCGTATCAAGATGTCAGAGCATTCTTCTGAAGCCAAACCATAAAATCTTCCAAATCTGATCAAAATCTATGTATCAGATAGTGAGATGGTGTTTAAGCAAAATCACGTTCGCGCTTGCACACAAACTGAGGTTTGTTCGATATTGACAACATTTTTAGTGATTGTCTCAAGGCTAACCCAGTTCAATCCTGATTTCGAGCCGTAAGGCAAGAGACAACGATTTACCACAGACAGAAACGGAACCAAAGTTGTTCAAAAAGTTCTGAAACGCTGAGTGGAAATTTTGATTTCGGTGAACCTGTTTTTTTCGACTTGTAGCACGGATTCAGAGTTTTTTTTTTTTTTAAATAATCGATAAGTGGAAGCAAAAATATCAACTAGATACTTCTATTTCAACTATCAGGAAGTGAGGTTTTTTTGACAATAAAATTCTTTTGTCGTTTCCAATCACTTTTGGTTTATTATTTTTAATAATGAACCTTGGGAATCGAGACAGAAAACAAATTTTATTTTTAATAACTTTAATAACAAATATTTTAATAACAAATTTTTTCTTTTTAATAATTTCTTAATTTTTCTTAATTTTTTCTTAATTTTTTAATTTTTCTTAATAATTTCTTAATAATTCTTCTTTTTTTAATTTCTTTTTAATAACAAATATTATTTTTAATAATGAACCTTGGGAATCGAGACAGAAAACAAATTTATGTTTTAAGGCCCGTTAAATCCGAAAATTGAAAAATTTCTAAACTGAATTTATTAAATCGGACGAGTTCAAATCGCAAAAGAGGCCTAATCTTTGTTCAAATTTTAACTGATCGAATTCTTTTGAATAGAGTTGCTTCCGGGTCTACCAAGGTAGCGAAAGCGTTGTTTTTGCTTTTCAAGGTTGGAAAAAAACGTTCTCCAAAATTAAAATTTTCACTCGCGTGATACGTTTTAGGCCTTCCTGATCAACTTTGGTTCCAGACGTGGCTGGCTGTGTGTAAAGAAATCCTTGTAACGGGCAAAACTATTAGAAGTTGTTATCCAATTTCGTTGAAATTTTTAGGGCTTGTGCGGATCGGGGTGTAGATGGTCCCCTATGAGAATTATAGCCCTCGGACTGATAGCAGCCGCTGCGCATGCGCAAACGTAAAATCCTTTTATCGACGGTTCTACATTTTGCTTCCGAGTCTACCAAGGTAGCGGAAGCTTTGTTTTCACTTTTCAAGGATGAGAAAAAAAGTTCTCCAAAATCAAAATTTACGTTTCAGACCTTTCTGAACAATTTTGGTTCCGTGTCTGTCTGTGTGTCTGTCATGAAATCCTTGTAACGGGCGTAACTATACGAAGTTATTGTCCGATTTCGATGAAATTTTCAGGGATTGTGCGGGTTGGTGTGTAGACGGTCCCCTATGAAAATCATCATCCTCGGACTGATAATTATCAGTCGAGTCGCTTATAAGCGACTACGCATGCGCAAACGTGAATTCCTTGTAACGGCCATTACTTCTACATTTTCCATCCGATTTCGATGAAATTTTCAGGGATGTTACAGATTAGTATTTAGATGGTCCCCCATGAAAATCATCACCTTCGGACTGATAGTAGCCGCTGCGCATGCGCAAACGTGAATTCCTTGTAACAGTTTACAAGGAAGGGGGGTTTATTTACATTTTTCATCCGAATTTGATAAAATTTTCTAGGATTGTCCAGATTAGCGTGTAGATGATCCCCTATGAGGGTAGTGAAAGGTACTTAGAGATTGGTGCTCCGAGATTAACTACTATGCATCGGATCATCTATACAGGGTGTTTCACGAAAAGGTTACACCCCCCTTCATTTTCGCAAAATACGACGTAAAAAATTCCGACTAACGCAATTCTTCATGATTTTTTGTGAGGATCTCAGGAAAAATACTTTTGCGCAAAAAAGTTGCGCGCAATCGTGCGCAATTGACACTAACTTCGTTTTTTCAAATGGAACCCCCCCTTTTTTATTACAGATTCGGATTCTACGTCAAATTTAATGAAAAATTCATACCCACATCGATTTGTTTTATTGCGCGCAACCTGGCTTTTTGAACGCTCTAAGTTGCGTAACTCCACAATTGCGCAAAAATTAGGTTTTGGAGAACCCTTAGTGTGGCACATATTTGTTCATCATTTTTTAACGCTAAATCACATGGTGACATCCGTTTTTCAATTTGACTGGAGTATTTCAAAATAGCGGCCAAAAATTCGGTGGTTTTTAGTGAAAAAATCGCTTTTTTAAAATCGTTATGAGTTTTTAGGTAATTTTTTTCAGTTCAAGTATGATTATGCTGTCAGTTTTTATTTTTAACTCCACCGTAGGCGGCCCCAAGCCCGTGGTTTGAAAGGAGGTGAGAAAATAAAAAATAAACATGATTTCGACCTCAAAACTGATGTTTTCGAGAAAGAAATGTTAATTTACCCTCTTAAATCTTGGTTTTTCTCAAAACGGACGACACCCTATGATTCAGCGTTAAAAAATTATGAAAAAACATGTGCCACACTAAGGGTTCTCCAAAACCTAATTTTTGCGCAATTGTGGAGTTACGCAACTTAGAGCGTTCAAAAAGCCAGGTTGCGCGCAATAAAACAAATCGATGTGGGATGAATTTTTCATTAAATTTGACGTAGAATCCGAATCTGTAATAAAAAATGGGGGGTTCCATTTGAAAAAACGAAGTTAGTGTCAATTGCGCACGATTGCGCGCAACTTTTTTGCGCAAAAGTATTTTTCCTGAGATCCTCACTAAAAATCATGAAGAATTGCGTTGGTCGGAATTTTTTACGTTGTGTTTTGCGGAAATGAAGGGGGGTGTAACCTTTTCGTGAAACACCCTGTATAATCGGGTTATGGGTACGAGGAAGCTATGTGCCACACCCACTTGGCAGACTTTTTCATCTGAATCTGATGAAATTTTCCAGAATTTTTCGAATTGGGGTGTAGATGGTCTCCTCTGAAAATCATCTCTCCCAGATCGACGGTAGCTGCTGCGCATGCGCAAACGTGAATTTCCTTGTAACAGCCATAATTTCTAAATTTTTCAACCGATTTTGATAGAATTTTCAGAATTGTGTGGGTAACCGTGTAGATGATCCCCTATGAGGGTGGTGGAACTTGGATATGAATGTTTTGAGATTAGCTACAATGCATCGGATTATCCATACAACTGGGTTACGGACACGAGGAAGCTATGTGCCACACCCACTTGGCAGTCTTTTTCGATCAAATTTCTTCATGAATATGATTCCACTCCCAACTCCTAAATAACGATGTTGCAGATCTAAGTCTCTTTTGCAAAAATAAACTCGGCAGTGAACATTAAAGAGAAAATATGGTTGGTAGAGGTACTGCTTATGGAGAACCCGTGTTCTTTGTAGACAAGTGTTGTTCGTGGAGAGATTTCGACTACCCTCCGGCTGAAATTGTCAATCCTAGACAACAGAATGGAAAGAAATACTCAAGTAGGCATCAAAGGTAACAGGTATTTTGAAGCTATGGAGTGGAACCCGCTTAGTATTTCTTTCCATTCTGTTGTCTATGATTGACAATGACAACCAGGGGGTTGTCGAAATCTCTCCACGAATAAAAGCGATTGGACACGCGACATGGGACTTTTATTGCCAAAAAAAAAAAACCCACTAATTTGAATAGGTCAACAACCACAACGTATTATCGGGATCTCCATAACTTTCAGAAAATATTGTTCAACACGCTCATCGCCCATTTTGGTTTATTATTTTCAATAATGAACCTTTGGAATCGACCAAGAAAAAAAAATTTTAACACCCCCTCAAAATTTGATGGTTTACGTTTCAAGGTACGTAGAATCCAAAAATCGAATAAAAATTTGGCCGTCCGTCCGCCGTACGCGGCACTTTTGCCACTTAGCATTGACCGATTTTGATGAAATTTGGTATGTAGGCTCCATTTGGGGTCTAGTTGTGCCCCGAAGCTTTTGGTTGATGTAGGTCACTCCTAAGGGTTCCAAAATAAATTTTGAAATTTTAAAAACGCCCTAACTCAAAAAATTTCGATATAAAGGTATTGTTTTTCCTTCAATTTAAGATTCTATGGAATTTTTAGAATTTTTTGAGACCACGCGGAGCTCTGTAGGACAAACCGTTCGCTGCCTACGAAAATTTAAGGGTTTATAGTGAAATATATATAAATCAAAACACGAGTGTGAATCGCAAAAGAGGCCTAATCTCCGTTCAAATTTTAGCTGACCAAAATGCGATCGATGGTTGGTGATTTTAATTTCTTTTTATTTAAAAAAAAAATTTTTGATTTTTTCTTTTGATTTTTTTTTCTTCATATTGGATGGTTGGTGATTTTGTAGACGAGTGATCTATATAAAAATAATAAACCGTTGTGTAATAATTTGCAGCGTTTTTGAACAGAATGAACGAACCAACGACACCCGAACGTGAGGAATGAAACAACGATAACCGAGAAAATATTATTTTATTAAGAACTATGAAAAGAATAACGGGGAGGGGAGTGGAATAAATGGAGAACTGGATCTAAGAGAAAAGATTGATCAATGAAAACGGTATTTACCTTTCTTCTAGGGATTTTGCCATTTTTTTCAGAAGCTTTCGTCTGGCTCTTTGAAGATCGCTGAGAGAGTAATCTGACAGCTTCAACTCATTCCACGTTTTGGGGTCAAAGTCTTCTTCTTTTTCTTTATCCTTGTCTTTGGAGCTTCGAATTTTGTCTTTGTCCTTCTCCGAGTCTTTCCGGCTTCTTTCCTTGTCCCGTTTGTCCCGGTCTTTTTCTCTGGATTTGTCCCTGCGGTCTCGGCCTCTGTCTCGCCGTCGATTGTGGTCGCCGTCTCGTCTGTACCTGTCGGATTCCCTCCTTTCCCGCTCGGCTCTCTTCTTCATCATGATCTCATCGACGAAACTGTCGACGGTGTTGGAGGATTTCCTGGCAACCATCGGGTCAGAAACTGCAATACCAAAAATACATCGTTGACAAGTTTGAATAGACAACCATTGTGGGTAGGAATTCGTTGTTTCTGACTTCAGCACCCCCGAAACACTGACCATTAAGTGTTTCAAATACTGCTGTTTCCTTAACCCGTAATATCCCATTTGTTCAAAAAATGGTCTTTTTTTCGGAATTTTAAATTAAATTTAGATATTTTGACAAATCTATAAAATGTTTGAGCAGAAGGTACCTCAAAGGCTAGATTACTCTCTGCCATCACAAGTAGGATCTTTCCAAGGGCAACACAAGCGCTATCTGCGTCAGCAGTATTGTAGGGCTTACAGATGTTTAGTTGTCAAGTAATCAAGAACAATATCAAACATGTATAAAATATTCACAAAAATAAAGTTCAGTTTGAATCCAGAGTTGAGTGCTACTTTACATTAGCGCTGCAGAATTAAAGAGAAAGAGAATGTAATATGCCGTGACATAGAAGAAAGGATCTAAGAATAGCAGAGAGTGAAGATGGACAGCCCCAAAGATATGAGGTGAGGATGCTGAGACCACAGCATCGGAGAAACAATTTCTCGCAGAAGTTAAAGTTCGGCGAGTATGATGAAGATTAAGAAACGTGGATTCATTACATCAGCAAGTTTGAGGTAGTAGTGAAACTATATATCTTGGGTAGAACTATCCCAGAGAATCTTTGGAGTATATTGCTACTTTCCTCGGTTGGAGCAGGCCCATTTAAAATGCTGGTGGATCATTTCCGGCCGAAAGAAGTGAGTACTATTTCGTATGCTCAGTTGAAGACTGTATTAGAATATAGAATAGTACTACTTGCTAGTATTGCGAACATTAGCGGGCACTTGTGAATTTGGAGAGAATTTAAAGAGGGACAAGAGGGTGTTCAACAACAATACAACTAAGGAGTGTTTTTATCAAAAGTGAACATAATCAATTTTCAAAAAACGACAAGAAGGGTTTCTGGGCGTAGTAATGCACAAACAGCATAGAGTATATTAACCCAACATTTTAACGGCTTACGTTCAAAAATGGAGGAGAAATCGCCATTTTAATTTTGGATATGTGCCCTTTTGAACGAAAAATGACATTATGTGCCCTTTTAATTCAAACAGAGTGCGCTCTCTCCGATGCAAGTTATCTAACCTTGTCTCCGAAACGTAAGGTACCTCATACGTCATAATATTAGGATGAAGTTTCAATCAATCAATTACTAGTACTACCAGAAGATAGCACTCTTAGAGCAGTGGCCCTTTTGAAAAACCCGAGTTTTGATTCAATGTGTAAGGCTGATGTTCTTTTTTGATGGATATGATCTGTAAAATATTGGAGGGAATGGATTTGTTACCTTTTGGTTGAAACTCCTATTAAATGGACAGGTACATGTTCCGTTTGGGATGCTACAGCCAAAAGGGTTCCATGGGGTTATCCAGAAGATGCCAAAAAAAAAGTTTCTCAAAAATGTGGATTTGTTCCCTTTTGAAAAAACACTCCTCAACTGGTTATTCGCGAGGCCAAAAACCAGAAGAACCTTTCCACCACTATGGATCCAAGGTACGTGACGTTTGTATTGCCTGTGAAGGCTCTTTACAAATAAGAACTCTTTAATTTGAGTTGAAGGTGAAAAGCATGCTGATCAATTACGGCCAGTAGATTGAGGAGCTGGGGCAGAGGGGGAAAAGATGTAGGGTTTATTCTAGTTTAGATGTCAGGTAGTCGAGAACAATATCAAACATGTATAAAATATATCCACAAATAAAGTTCAGTTTGAATACAGAGTTGAGTGCATCACAAGAATGATCTTTCCAAAGGTCACACAAGCCCTATGTGGGTCAGCAGATTCTGTATCTAAACCCAATTTTGCTGAAGTAGGAGAAAAAAACTTGGAAAAATCCTTGGTGGGATGTTAGGGACCGTTATTCCTCATAAAGTTCAGAACCAAGGAATAAGGCAGAGAAGACAATTATTATCTAAGTACCGTATTGGAGAATCCGTCGTAACCAGTCAGTCGAGTACAGGAGGCGAGCGCTTTCGATGTAAGGACATCATCTTCAGGCCGTCGAGAGAGTACGTAGATAATAATGGGGTATTTCGGTCAATTTTTTTTCATTTTTTTTTCAAAAGAGTACGGCTCAGGAATAACGGTAATCGGGTCTGTTCGTCGAGAAAATGTTTTTAAAAAATCAGAGAAGCTAAGGAAAGTTGAAGATTTGAATGGTGTGACGTAGCTAGCCAATCGTGACGTAGGTAGCCAACTGTCTTTGAAAAAAGTATCCATGCACAGAAACCCTTGGAGGACCTCTTGGATACTACAAAATATTACTCACACACAGCGTAGTCCTTGCCTAGTGTGTGTGCATTTATAGCGGCCCGCCTTTTTCAAACGTGTGATCTCTTTAATTAATTTTTCTACCACATGTTATAGTATCATTGGGCTTAAAGTTGTAGTATATAGGTTTTCAATGGTGCTGAATCCAAATTTGAGGTCAAAACCTGAATTTCCGACCTACCGAAATACCCCATTGTATTCTTATAACTAGCGGAACTAACCCCATACATTTAATACAAGGTATATAAGATTCACTTCATAGACGGATCTTTGCTGTGCTATACAGTGGCGGCATCTCTGACGAAGACATCCAAAGCAAGACGAGGATAGCCTACAAGGTGAGAAATGAGGGTATGAGGTACCCAAAGGCCCTATTACAGTCTGTCAACTGGAGAATTATTATGTTTTCATTATTAGTTTTCTAACACAATTTTTTCACTCCATAGTTGGAGTATCAGTTTTGGTTAAAAGAGGATAAACTGTTGCAGGTACAAATCGGACTTCCAATAAGATACCTCAGGATATTAAGGGTTAACCATATAAACTAGATCTTACTTGTAGAATGGCTGGAGGGTTTAGGATTCGATGCAGAACCCCTATCGCCACTCCGGAGCAAAGCAGAGCTTCCTTGACTCTGTTCCAAACGTTTGAGTTCTTCGATCTCACTGATGGTTTCTTTGGCTTTCTCCAGAACCTCTGAAAAACAACGATGAAAATTATGTTAAAATGTGAAATAGATATTATTTAAATGTGTAAGAAAGATATGAGAATGACGGGAGTAGAGGGAAAATTCCGGTTCGGGCACATAACTATCAACACCTTGGTACCTTACAACCTTGAATGTGGCCTCCTATCACTCCTACAGCATGACCGTCGCTTTTTTCTCACCATACATTTTACAATAAATATCCTCTTCTTACTACATCCACTCACCCTCAAAATGAATGTTCAGTTGCTTCCATTAAAAATTATGGGATTGCGATTCAATTATTATCGTTCATCAATTGTTAAACAGCTTCCAAAGCGTCATCATCGACTTAGAATCGATCCCCGGCATCTCTGAAAACTACCAAACGTCAACCCCATTCCAAAAAACAATATTTTTTGATCTCCAGCAACAGCAGTCTTGAACTACTCGAAAGGTAGTACAATCAACAACATAGCCAACAACAATCAACAACAAGCCAATAAGGCCGAGAGAAAAAAACGCTGATGAGCCGGTCGTCAATAACCGAGAATCCTGAGAATACGGTGGGGTGACTGGCCTGATAATTTCTGAATGAATTTCAACTATAAGCTGCATCAATGCCGAGACGTCCTATTAAAAATTAAATTACTACGCGAATTATTACACAAGGTTTATTATTTTTCTACAAATACCATTCGTCTGCAAAGAACATTGTCACTCTTTTTTTACCAACCAACTACCTACCTACTTCATACTATGAAGTAGATATTAATAAAGATATTAATAAGATATTAATAAGATTAATAAAGATATTAATAAAGATTAAAGTAGATAATAAGAAGTAGATAATAATATTATCTACTAGTATTATCTAGATATTATCTACTAGTATTATCTACTCTTATTATTATCTACTTCATAATCAAGTTTATTAGGAAGAATTAAACGCTTCACAATCAATTCGAAGAAATAGGGAGTTGTGGTTCCTTCATTAGGAAATTTGATTACTGGTTGCTAAGGACGCAAAACTGAAGACAACTCGAAAAAACGAACAACGATCGCAATGTGGTCAGCTAAAATTTGAACGGAGATTAGGCCTCTGGAGATTCACACTCGTGTTTCTGCTGTATCATAAGTCCGACCCATAAGTTCACATAGAAACCAAAAGGTTGGTCCTACAGACCTCTAGGTGGTCTCATTCGATTCTAAAAATTCAAAAATATTTCAAATTGATGAAAAAACAATACTTTTGTAATTTTTGTTGTTAGTTAGTTTACCTAGTTATTTTAAACTTTGTAAATTTTTGAACTCGGGCGTTTTCAAAATTGGAAGCCCTTATTTTTCAACCATTAGAAGTGATTGAAAATGGAGCCTTCATACCAAGTTTCATCAAAATCGGTCCAAGGTGAGAAAGTGCCGCGAACAGCGGACACACGGATAATTTTTTATTCGATTTTTGGATTCTACGTATACCTTGAAACGTAAACCAACAAATTTTGAGGGGGGAGGGGAGGTTATAATTTTTTCTTGGTCGATTCCGAAGGTTTATTATTGAAAATAATAAACCAAAAAGCTGAATCACGAGGAGCAGCCCTCCAATTAGAAACAAAGAAGAAATAACTCCCTCCAGCCTTCATTAGATAAAGGCGGGATCTTCAGGACCTCAAGTAGAAGACGGCCAAGAAACGAGTAGTTCGAAACTAATTATAGGACAAAATTTGATAACTAAAAGAGTTCTATCTTGGGAATCCAAAATAACTACCTTCCTTTTCCAATCTACAATTTTTCTAGAGCAGCATTTTTGAAAAAAAAATTTAATTTTTCCCACTACCTTCGCTACCTACCTATAATATTTATGCTTTCTCAATTATAATTCAATAAATTTTCATGCCCCCCCCCCTCCCCTCCCGAGACATCTGGGAGCTCGATTTTCGACTCAGCTGATCTGGGAGCTCGATTTTCGACTCAGCTGATCTGGGAGCTCAAATTTCGACTCAGCTGATCTGGGAGCTCGATTTTTCAACTCAGCTGATCTGGGAGCTCGATTTTCGACACAGCTGATCTGGGAGCTCGATTTTTGGCTCAGCTGATCTGGGAGCTCGATTTTCGACTCAGCTGATCTGGGAGCTCGATTTTTGGCTCAGCTGATCTGGGAGCTCGATTTTCGACTCAGCTGATCTGGTAATATCAAACTGTAAAGTACCTACCTAACTGTAAAGTACCTACCTGTAAAGTACCTAACAACTTCACTTCTGATGGTCATAATCATCATTGTGGCGACTTGGGACAAATTTCGTCACATCAAATTTCGTTGCAACAAATTTCGTTGCATCAAATTTCGTGACGATTTTTTTTTGACATTTTCATGTCTTTCATATGGCACACAAAAAAAAATCGTCACGAAATTTGATGCAACGAAATTTGTTGCAACGAAATTTGATGCGACGAAATTTGTCCCAAGTCGCCACAATGATGATTATGACCATCAGAAGTGAAGTTGTTAGGTACTTTACAGGTAGGTACTTTACAGTTAGGTAGGTACTTTACAGTTTGATATTACCAGATCAGCTGAGTCGAAAATCGAGCTCCCAGATCAGCTGAGTCGAAAATTGAGTTCCCAGATCAGCTGAGTCGAAACTCGAGCTCCCAGATCAGCTGAGTCGAAAATCGAGCTCCCAGATCAGCTGAGTCGAAAATCGTGCTCCCAGATCAGCTGAGTTGAAAAATCGAGCTCCCAGATCAGCTGAGTCGAAATTCGAGCTCCCAGATCAGCTGAGTCGAAAATCGAGCTCCCAGATCAGCTGAGTCGAAAATCGAGCTCCCAGATGTCTCGGGAGGGGAGGGGGGGGGGGGCATGAAAATGTTTCAATGTGTTGCAGACTCGTATGCAAGCGTTTTTTTTTTTTTTATGTGCCATATGAAAGACATGAAAATGTCAATAATTTGTTGACGTGAAACAAATTGTTACTGCAAATGTTGCTTACAGTTCTTTTGACTCAGGGGTATCTCAGTTTCTTCCATAATTGCAGCGGGTTTGGCAGTACATAATTTATGCATGAATTTGGAGCTTTCCAACGAATGGTGAAAGATTTTTCTACGAACACGAATGACGATGATGAAGATCCGTAACAACGACTCGGTTGTAAGTGGAAATCATTAGAAAACCAACCGTAACGCTTTTTGTTAACGCTTAACGTTTATGTGCCAAAGTAAAGACATAATGTCAAAAATGTTCGTTCTCCTTCATTTTTTGATGTTTTAATTCTCAAGAAACTTGGTAGGTACTTACTCCCTCCACGTTCCAAAGTTGATACTCTAATTTTTTTTAAATACTTTGATACCTATTTTCTGAGAAAACCGACATGTCCAAGAAACAATATCGCTTGGGCTAGCTGGTGTCCAGCGATTCCCCGAAAAAAAATTCCCTGAGTTTTCCAGGTTCAATTTTCGACTTTTTCCAGAGTCATGCAAAACTAAAATATAAATAAATGTCATCATAATTTTTCAAAATTCTGGTTTTTAAGGACATAATTATGTTAAGGACATGTTGATGTACGTCATTTCTAAAGGTTGAAAAATGAGGTTTCAAATTTTGAAAACCCCCTAACTCAAAAAATTTAGATATAAAGGTATTGTTTTTCTTTCAATTTAAGATTCTATAGAATTTTTTGAGACCACGCGGAGCTCTGTAGGACAAACCGTTCGCTCCCTACGAGAATTTAAGGGTTTTACTTACGATAAATCAGAAACACGAGGGTGAATCGCAAAAGAGGCCTAATCTCCGTTTAAATTTTAGCTGACTGAAATGCGATCGATGTTTTTCTTCATGTTGGATGGTTGGTGGCTTTGCAGACGAGTGATCAATGTAGAAAAATAATAAACCATTGTGTAGTAATTTGCAGCGAATAATCCCTCAGAATGCCGGAACTTCCCACGGAAAAAAATTAAATTCCTCGAGTTTTCCAGTAGAGTAAAATTCCCCGAGTATTCCCGGTCGCTGGACATTCTCAATAATATAGTCATTTGTCACATTTTAATTTGATGACCGTCTGCTTGTGTGATAGTAGGAAACGTCTGAACCTCAGATTAACAAATTCCTCCCTCTGCTTACTCAGTACTTATCTTGCTGACACACATGTACGGTCTTCCCTAATGACCTGCCATTCTGCTACTTCACCACTGATGCTTAAATCTAGAAAAAAAGCTCGCACAATCACTTCTCCAACTATTCACAAACACTCACTGGATGGTGGGAATAAAGAGGGCTGGTGTTACTATCTTGGCAGAAAGGAGAAAAGATCAGGAATACTATCGTGTAGAAATAGGAACCAAGAAAAAGGAGTGATGGTTTGAAGTGCCAAACAGAAGGTACCTACATACTGAAAATGATAACTTGGTTATTATTTGCTCACGAATGTTTTTCTTATTGCTTCCGAGTCTAACAAGGTAGCGGAAGCATTGTTATCCTTTTCAAGGTTGAAAAGAAAAAAAGTTTCAGGCCTTCCTGAAAAATGTCGGTTCCGTGTCAGTCTGTCTGTCACGAAATCCTTGTAACGGGCAAAACTATACGAAATTATTTTCCGATTTCAATGAAAGGATTCAATCGCAATCAGAGATTACGCGGACCGGGGTGTAGACGTTCCCCTGTGAGTAAAAGTAGAAGTAGTAACTGATAGTAAACAAACGTGAATTCCTTCTAACAGCCATAACTTCTACATTTCCCATCAGATTTCGATGACATTTTCAATGATTATGCGGATTGGGGTGTAGATGGTCCCCTATGAAAATCATTGCCCCCAGACTGATAGTAACATCTGCGCATGCGCAAAAAATCCTTGTATCAGCCATAACTTCTACATTTCCTATCAATGAAGTCATATCACTGGCGCGGCATCACCCTTCTTTCGCCATATTGGAAACTCACTACCTATCGTTAGTCCACTAATGAAATGGTATGTTCGAAGAGGCAGTCCTGAACGGTTCAGAGGGGCCTGAAGGAGTTCCAAGGAGTCCAGGCGCCTCTATCCCCTCCCTTTTTCAGTTCCAGTTTGGTTCCAAACGGTTCCGGACTGCCTGTCTAAACAGACCCAAAACCTTTGGTGAAATGGTTGGATACCTGATCCGATGATTTAATATAAATCCTGGCTCAGAGGTTCATCCACGCTGGTAAAATTAGCCTTAAATGAACTGACTTGCTGCTGAGCGCTTCCTTCGATCTGTCAAGCGCAATGACGTCACTTCTCTGCCATGACGTCACGACCAGAGATGGGCGTAATCATAATCATAATGAGGAATTTCCTATTTTTGGTCCCAAAATCGGATTCAGCAACTCGAAAAACCACCTACGGCAAACTTTCAGCCCGTACTTCCTAATTTATGAATAAATCAAACAGTGTAGAAAATATGAACGTTTAAAAAAACCGGGAGGATGACGTCATCCTGAAATAGTTCATTTATGGCCGCTTGAAGCGCTGAGATCGTGAAATCTATTGTCCCCAGATGCAACATTTCACAAAACAGTAAAGTTCGAAATCGAAAAACTGAAGAACAAAATAGAAAAAGCAAGTTGGGCAAAATTAGGTTTCCCCTGTTTTTGTTTGATAACTTTCCTCTTAGATAACACAATTTCGTCGAGCCATCGGGCAAAACTGGGAGGAGACAGCGATCCAAACAGCCCAATTAGCGAGCATTCCCGCTTCACGTTGAAGAGGTCCGTTTTCACGGTTATTTTTTGAAATCATAAATTTTTATTGTCTCCCAAAAATAACAGGAGATTTATTTTCCGAAATCAGCCCGATTTTCATCTATCCCACACCATTAACTATTCAGGATAAATGCAAAAAGAATTCGGTGAAATTCCTCATTACGATTACGATTATAATCACAAGCATAAAAGGTGTAATTACGATTATGATTACAATGATAATCACAGGTGTGATTGCGATTATACTGTAATCATACGAAGACAGTATGATTAAGCTGTAATCATACGAAAAGTGTATGATTACGACTGTAGCCATCGTATTTTCAGGGTCTTTAAGGGGGCGCGGGACTCGAAGCTCAGATCAGCGCCAACCGAGAGATGTCGCTGACTTTCGTGGTTGCTGAGGCTAGTTAATTTTTCGCACTTGTTATCCGCAAAAGCGCTAGCATCGCTCGGTCCTCTGGACGTTTTTCTCGTCCAGAATTTTGTTGTGTCTGTAACCTCCCCCTCCCGTGTCGGATAACGGAACCTGTTATCAAATCCAGGTTTTGATTTCGCGAAGGCGTTTTTGTGAAGTGCCTACCTACCTGGACTACCATCCCGTTTATGATCTCTCTCCGTGTTGTTCCGAGTTTGAATAGTTGATTTGTTGAGCAATGATCCACCAAGGAAGGACAGGAGTTCGAATGAATACACATGGACGGAAGTAGTTACAGGAGAACAAAACGCCCTTGGAAAGTAAAACGTTTGCAAGTAAGTATAATTATGTTATCTACTTCATCCTAGTACTTAGGTATCTTTTCGCTGCTAGGTACCTATTATTTGAGTAGTCATCAATAATATTCCATCGAAAACTTCTAGTTGTTGAACTTGAAACTGAAACTTTATTTTCGTACTGCTTCACATTTACGAGCTACGTACCTTTCATAGCCGTACTTATGAAATACGTAATTATAAGATTGCATAAAACAATGGTAGGTAGGCTAGTAAGTAGAAATAATTACCTAATTCGTCCTGCTTTTTGCAAGATTATTTTTTTTGAAGGGGCATGACCATTTCGCGGGATAGTCCCACAAAATTGTCATGTTCCCCCAACAAACATTACGTTGTATATAATATTACATTGTATAAATGGCTCTAAATTAGTCATTTAACGGGTAACTTAGATTATGGATTTTTGAATCCTCTTCAAATTAGGACCTTTCATAATGCTAGGATTAATTTGGTGGCCCTGGGCAGAGATGGGCGAATTCTTATTCATGAATACGAATAGGTATAATCGTATTCACATTTTGAATAGGATTTCCCTCGTATTCGTATTTTGAATACGATTTTATGATTTTTTCTATGATTTCCCTAAAAATCGATTGTTTTAAACGATTTTCCCTGAAGATCATAATTTTTAAAATGATTTTCTCCCGAACTCTGGGGATATTTTGTGCAAAAAAAAAACCGTACGATTTTCATCGAAAATTTCGTCGAAATTTCTATCTGAATGGTTGTAGGGACTTGGGAGGGTTCTCATTCGATTCGTCGTGAAAAATCCTATAAGAATTGATGAGCGTTTCGAATTTTAACTGATTATTTTGACAATTTTATGGAATAAATACGAACAAAATTCCGGTGAAAATCATAGTTGTTTTCACTGATTTTCAGCGGAAATTACTCGTCGTAGTTTCTATACAGTTGGTTGTAGCGACTGGGGGGTGGTCTCATTCGATTCTGCGTGAAAAATCCAATAAGAATTTGTCAGCATTTCGAATTTTGATTGATTACCTATTTTGACAATGTTAGGCCATAAATATGTCCAGAGTTCGAGAGAAAATCATTTTAAAAAAGTATGATGTTCAACCTATTAAAAAAGATTATACCTACTGGCTAAACATACCATACCAGATGAAATTGTACGTAGGGTGAAACAGATTTGTGTAGCAAACAATGTCTGTAGGTACTAAATATTCTCGAAACTATCACACTCCCTCCAAAAGTCATGACTGATGGAGTTGAATTTCTTTAAATTTTAATTATCAGGGACATGAGTATTCTTCTTTGACGTTAGTGTTGGATTGAATCCTGCAGCTGCCTACTTGACTAATAATATAGGAACATCGTTTTATTCTTAGTATTTCGAACTCGCTGATAAAAATCCTGATTATTCATAATTTTGTTGGTTTGTTGTTTGTATCTCTTCCTACATGTTTATAGTGAAATTATCAATAGAAACCTAAATTTGTTTTGTTTTTGTTTTTTGTAGGAGTGATTTTACTCAGGATTTTATTTGACTGGAGACTTTTCTGGAGCAAGTCAAGTCAAGAACCAGCACTCAGGACCGTTTGAAAGCAACTTGTCCATCACATTGATAAGACAGTGAAAAGCTGCTCTGTCAAGACAGCATCCTCACCTAAAGTTGTAAAATTAAATTGATTTTTTTAAAAATTCAAATGGTTGGTAATAATCAAGATTTATTGTTTTTGAAGTTTGAGGCTACCTACCTAATGGTCAATAAATCATTTATACTACAAATCGATAATGTTTCTATCATACTTCCTATGCACTTTACTAAGGTAGGTAGTTACCGTGGATTTAATAGTCCGATAATTGGTGATTTAGTATAGCAATAAATAATGGCGTATTATTTAATTTTGAAATTCCCAAAATTACTCATTTTAAGTTCACCTAACACTTTGTATGGTATGGAAGAGTAAAAAATTGAACTTTCATCTATTAGTTTTGCTTGGCAATCCGTCGAAGTTCGCAATATGAACTATGTATGAATAGGTATGTCATACCTATTCAAAGTGAAACACAAAAAAAAAAAAAAAACGAAATAAGCGGTATAATATACCATATTATGGTGTCCTGGCTCCATGGTGGCACCACTATTAGTTCCATGGTGGTACAGAGAATAATTCATGAAAATCCGGAGGTATAATGAGAGTTTTCCCTCAATTTCAAAGCATGGATACAATTAATAAGCTATAAAGGAACCAAAATTTGGAAAAATCGGATATTTTGTCAATATTATCCCCGTTGCTAATTTTCTCTGGTGAAATTCCGGCGACGTAGTGCACAACTAGATATTTTTCCACGTCGAACAAAAAAAAAAAAAAACACGAAAATCAGTTGAGAACTTGAGACTTACACCTATGGTTTTCTTGCTCGCGGATTTGGATTCAGAATGGTCTAAAACGGATTAGTGGGTGGTTATTTTTCAATTCTGTTGAGTGTTGTCCTCCTTCAACCCAGATCAATCGCATAAGGACGCCCAAGTCTTACTGTGGTGTCCTAAAAAGGATTTACCAACTAAATTAAACAAAATTAAATTACATATTTTGAATCACTACTTCGCTCTCTCCAAAAAGTGTAGGTAGGTTGAAATTATGTTGTTTTCAGCATTCCTACTGACGTACTGTAAGGTAAATAATTTACCTTTGCATAATTATTATGCAATAGTAACAGAATATGAATGTCCACAACGCCCTGATTCCGAAAAGTACACACCCTGATGTAGGTCGAGGTTAAATTTTAGGCATACCAACTGAAGGTATAGTCATTGTGGGGGGTTAAATAAATCGATACCTTAAAAGCACAAAAACGCTATGTCGATCCATCTTCCAATTTTTTTTATTTTTATTTTTTTTAATTTCAGAAAAACTCAAATTCAAAATTTGTTAAAGAGTTTAGTGTACCTAGTAAGCCATTATTAAAGGAATTGTGCACTGGTGAAAACTTCTTTTGCGTTTTTCTGAAAACTCCGTTTTTGGTCATAACTCCTTTCTGCTTTAAGGTATCGAAATCATAGTACCAGTTTATGAATTTCTACATCGCCCTGATCCCGAAAATTACTAATTATTTGACATTGTATTGGTACATTTTTAATTTAATTTTTTTTGTACACATACTGATCTTTTAATTATATCAAAATAATAGAAAGGTACCTATATATACCATAAATTTTACATAAAAATAAAAAAATTTTAATTTAAAAAAATCATTCTTTTGGTGGTTAAGGTTGAATTGTTGAGATAGATATTTGAAGGTTGAAACTTTAATCAAGTACTACGCACAGTATCATCCTTACAATGTTTTTATGAATTCGATAAAGCTATGTGCTGCACCCTCACGGGAGACGCGATTCAGGGGACAAGCACATCAGTGAGGTCGTACGGTACGACGTTGCCAGATCCACGCTAATGTTTGCATGGCGATGGGTGGTGAAAGGGGTGGAGGCCCGGTCCAGGGATACAGGGTCCAGGAGTCCATGAATGTTTACTACGATATTGAGATTGAAGGGGTAGAAAAATAACCGCCTTCTTGGTCACCCGTTTCCCGGTGGGTCAGAGGTGCACTGTAGTTCTCCTTACGCCTGCAGGTAGCGCATGAAACCAGGGCCTCTTTTAACGCACTTCTTTCAAAATCACGGAACTTTGTCTTCACGTAATCTCCGTGATTTTACAAGTTAGAATTGTCCTCTTTGAATTTTCAGAGGTTTTAGTCTCCCAAAATCTTCCCTACGAAGAGTTTTTATAAAAAACAAATTTTAATTAAAAAATAAATTTTCTATTTTTTTCAAATTTCAATTTTTTGGACATTTTGGCCCGTATGTATGAAGTATTAATTATTTAATGAATTTAGAAATTTTTTTTGAGAGGAAAAAATGAACACTCACAGAGAAAACGTGAAGATAAGGGAAACCACTGAGTCCCGCGCCCCCTTAAAGGCCCTCAGGGTGTCAAAACTGTCCTTCGTCCATTACCTACCCCATATTGTGCTTCCAATTTTGTCGTGTTTTGCGCATGCGCATACGTTTATTTCCTCTTTACAGCCACAACTTCTACATTTCCCATCTGATTTCGATGACATTTTCAGGAATTACGCGAGTTGGGGTGGAAATGGTCCCCTATGAAAATTATGGCCCCCAATTGAAAGTATTTTGTCCGCATACGCAAAGTGAAATCGTTGTATCAGCCATAATTTCCACATTTTCCAACAATATTCAGAGATTATGCGGATTGGGGAATAGATGGTCCCCTAGGAGGAAAGAGCAAGGTACCATTCCAAATGAAGGGTCACGGGGAAAAAGGATCAGACTCCTCTTTTCCTAATTCCGAGAAAATCGAAAAACAAAGTTTGAAGTCGTCCCAGAAAGAAACTATGCATAAAAAAAATGAACTGTTTGGGCCACCTGACCAGGAATTTAATTATGTTCAAGTGACAAGAAAGAAAATTAAGTAAGTCGAAGATAATTTCCAGAAATAATTAAAAATTTCAAAAAAGGCAAGGATTTTGATCTTTTTTCCCCACAAATATCCGCGTTTCGGTCACCATAATACCTAAAATTATATCACCATGTTACCTATTGTTTATTCAAATCTCGTAATTCACTTCAGTAAGTTTACTAGGGTTTGTAGGTACCTTACTGTCACCTGCAGAAAAATGTTGGGCAAAAAGTGACTTAATTTTCCACATTAGGTACCTATAGTTTTGTACAAAACATTAATTGCAAAAAGGCAAAGAAATCAATAAATAAATCATTCATCTAAAGGATCGTCACAATATGAAATGGCGTCATCATCTCCTACATTCCCCAACCTGTTGGACCGTGACTCAGAAAATTTTAACACCGGGGTTGACGAGAAACTGACACAAGTGTTTTAAATCATTTGATTTTGCTGGTTTTGGTGGGTATGGGGCCGTTGTGAAGGTTTCCCAATGTTACAGCTGCTTTTGGTACTGAAGTCTTCTTCTTCGAGGTAGAAGGGGTTGTGAAAACTGCCTGGTATCTTCAGAAGTAGGAGCTTTTGTGCTTGATGAGATGCCGTACAACTCATGCAAAGGCGAGGGAAGGGGTCTTTAAATCGGACACTGATCTTTCTTCCCTGCGAGCGCACGGAATCTGATCCTTTTCCCCCGGAGCCCCGTATTTGTTTTAGCTTTAAAAATAATGAATGCGATCTTTTTTCCACAAAGTGAAACAACCCTTCGGTTCTACTCCTCCCAAGCTACATGATGGCGTGCCTATCTCCATTCGGCCAAAAAATGGAGTTTGATCCTTTTTCCCCGTGACCCTTCAAATCATATCTGTTTGATTAACATAATTTATATTTGATAGCTTTCTAATTTATTATAGAAACGTTCAACGGCCCAGCTTTTACTTCTGCTTTTGGTTTTTCTGTTTGCGCCGCGAACAGGAGGCAATGTTGGATCTATCGACTTGAAATTGGGAGCGTATTCCTTAGACATAAATTATTTTTCTTACATTTTTCGCGAGCATTGAAGTTTTAAATAACGGCTCAGCGTTCCTTTATAAAAACATAACATTCAACTTTCTGGCTGCGGGCGATCATATTCCTTGCCCAGTAGCAGATTGTTTTTAAACAAGAGAGCACTTTGGGTAAATGACTGGACACGTACATACACACACGTACATACTTTGAAACAATACAACATCGTCGGCAAATTGACAAAGGGACGTATCTGCAAATTTTTAGTTCCGAGATATTATCGATCAAAGGTTCTCAGCTGTCCTAAAAATCACCTGACGGTAATTTTAAACCGCTCATCGACTAGTTCAACTCGGGTTGCTTCATTTTAGGCCTTGACGTGCAATTTGACACCTAGAACCCTTCAAGGGTGCTTCAAAAACACTTACGTCTTTCTGTCAGAGCGCCTTTTGCTATCATTACAGTTACGACCCCTGGTTATTTCACTGTTCTATTGCATCCAATGAGTATTAAATTTCATTGCAACAATTTTATTCATCGTATTTCATGATTACTGGCTCACTGACTAATTATTAAGAACTGTGGTAATTTGAGAAACAACTGGAAAAACGCCATAAGCCGTTGCTGTATTGATGAAACTAGAAAGTTTTATGACTGTGTTGAGAAAGCAATCGCTCATCCACTACATTCGTATCATAAAAATATTCCTTTGTAAAGATTATACCTACTCCCTTACCTTTTATTCATTTGAATGCTTTTTTTTTGTTTCTTCAGCGACCGTTAAATTACTGAGCTCTCAATTCTGCTGTGCAGAATAATTGTTGAAAACCGAAGAAACCGAAGAGAAAATATAATGAATAATTGTTTTATCACGGAAAAATTAATGAAGATTGGAACTATTGAAATCATTGCCAATAATCTTTGTTTGAAACTCTCATTTTCAACCACAAAAGCTGACCAGGCCACTGCACTTTCACTCTTCTTCCTCTTCGTACTCTGAGTCTTCATCCTAGTCAGGTTCAGGCAACCTGTCCTCAACTTCAGCAGAAGGTTGAAGACTTAGGTAGTAAGGGTGGTATTCTGCCGGAATTATACCATCCAAACACATTTTCTTGAGGTCTCTGAACTTGACGGCGGAAATTTGCAGTTTTTGTCGATACGCTCTTGGCAGAGAGTCGTTGCTGGTCCGGCGTAGACCTTTGGGAGACTGGTAATTCACCGTCTTGAATTCTCCCTCGTAGTCCACTTTGTATTTTATTTCCACTGAGCCTGCGTCAGATTTTGAGTACACAATCATGCAGATCTTCCGCCAAGGTGACTAAAGAGTGTATAATAACCCAATAACTCATCAAGAGGCCTCTCAAGAGTTCGTTGAAAAAGGACGCAATTGGAACATGCGCCGTCACAGGAACATGACAGAGGGACGTATCTGCCGCTTACGCCTTTTTGTCAGATCGGGGATTCAGATACGCCCCTTTGTCATTGCGGAAATTGCGACTGTGGCAGATACGTCCCTTGGTTACGGCTATTTTCTTGGGTTTCGAAGGGGTTAAACGCCTGGAGGTTATCATGACTTGATAGAGACGAGTGTTCTGGTATCTGAAATGAAGTTATCTCAAAATTTCAAAATTTGCAGATACGTCCCTTTGTCAATTTGCCGACGACATGATTCGATGGTAGGTACCATTAAAGTAAAAAAGAAGCATATATTTTAACGAGCACTGAATAGCAAAAAAAGAAAAATGAAAACAGAATTGGTGGGTTTTTTAAACATTGATTATGGATTATTGAATTTTCAAGGGAACTTGATCGATAGCAGTAAGTACCGGTGAAAATCAGTTCTCTTATAAAACACGACGAAATTGGAAGCACAATATGGGGTAGGAAATGGACGAAGGACAGTTTTGACGTCCTGAGGGCCTTTCAAGACCCTGAAAATACGACTGTAATAATACGATTTTCGTATGATAACAGCTTAATTATACTATTTTCGTATGATTACAGTACCTATAATCGCAATCACACCTGTGATTATCATTGTAATCGTAATCGTAATTACAACTTTTATGCTTGTGATTATAATCGTAATCGTAATTATGATTATGAATACGCCCATCTCTGGTCACGACCTATGTTTATTACTACCTATATAGAATTCAGCGGTGAAAATGAGGACGATTGCGAAAAGCGATTAGAGTAACTTTGAGTAGCCTGCAGATGATGTACTTTCTGTGTCTATTGAATCAATTTAAACGCATGGATGTTGTATAACCGACCTGATACTTGTTTCTTCTTCTTGGATGGAGGTTTGATCTGCAAGCCAGCCTTCTCTCCAGCCTTGGGTTTCTTCATAGGAATGACGTTCTGCTTGGAGAAGGCGAGCAGCCTTTTCTTAGCTTGGGATTTCCCGAGGACAGTAGCCTTGGAAGAGTCGCCCACTGTGAATGCCTCCATCCTGAGAGGCGGTCGCTTTTTGGTTTCGTCTGGTAGTACAGGTTTTGGTGGCGCCCTGAAAAACCAAACTAAGTGATTACCTGTGTATGTCACTCCTAAAGAGATTTTCGGATAAGGTACTTTTGAATGGGGTAGTTGCATGGGTCGGAATTTCGTGTTTTTGACTTCAGATTCGAATTTAGCGCACTTAATAACGTGTCTGTACCCGTTTTCAATTCGAAATTCCATTTAGTTTAGCCGTATTTCAATAAAGAAGTACCGTCCTCACTTGTGTTGGCGGGCCACTCCTCTTACGTCATCCCTAAACGAGAATCTCACGATAGAGTGCGTTGAGATCACTTCAATCAAGACAATTCGAGTCAGAAACATTGAAATATAGTTGCAAAATAATGGTGATGATTAACAAAACTTTGAAATATATTTTTCAGGCTTTACATGTTTGAATTAATCGTTTAAATTGTAAGTTTTGAAGAACATTTTGGTTGTTTCTTGTTGTTGTGTTGGCGCTAAAACCTTGCGTTACTTCTACGGTTATGTTATCGCGTTATCAGTGTACATTTGGTGGTAGTGCAGTCCGAGTTGTTACCATACCATAGTTTATACCGGTATTTACCATAATTTATTAATTGATTGGTTTGGAAAAGATTATTAGTTCTCTGTAAAGTTTTAAGAAGCTTTTAATAAATGCTTGCATACGAGTCCGCAACACATGTCTTCACTTTTTCCCGCTATCTTCGCTACCTACCCAATAATCTGCTTTCAAATGTTGTTGACAGTTCTTTAAATTCAGGGGTATATCTCAGTTTCTTCCTTAAGTACAGCGGTTTTGGCAGCATATCATTTATGCGTAAATGTAGGAACTTTCCAACGAATGGTGAACGATTTTTCTACAAACACGAATGACGAAGATAAAGTTCGGTAGGAACGACTCGGTTGTAAGTAGAAATCATCAGAAAACAAACCGTAACTTTTTTTCGTTTATGTGTGTATTTTATAAAATGTCAATATGCCAAAAAGGAGAGCCATCGACGAGAGTTTCGAGGTAGCTTCCCTGGAAAATATTCCGTATATCGATATTGGCGAGTTGTACGATTTTTACGTCAATAACAACAAGTTCGTCAGCGCCGAAATAAGAAGAGCCAAGAATGTGAGGTAAGTTGACACTTTTATAGAAAGTACAAGGTCAGTTGTTTTCTTGAGTGTAGAACTTCTTCATCGAAATGGTTACAGTAGCTCATTTATTGGAAGTTTCATCGTAGTGTCATTATCCTGTACAACGTAGTACCAATGAGTGTTTGTAAATTGTTAAATAAAAGGATGTTGGTCATGTCCAACTTGGAAGTATCACCAGAACGCCGCGTTTCTTCACAACCATGTAAGGTTTCAGTTACAGTGGAGGGAATGCCAGAAGGAAACGAAGTCTTGGATGCAACATGTTTCAATGGGGAATTTGCCTCACATTTTTTTATTTTTTTTTTTCGAATGAGGGTTTATTTTTATGGAATAAAACCATAGTGAGCTGCTCGAAAACGCATCCAAAAAATTTAGAGAATTTAAGGAAGATGGAAATTTTAAATGTGGTGGCAATGTGTAAGAGGCAGCCATGTTTGAAACGTAACGGATATTCTACCCATCTGACTTCAAAGGAGGTTCTGTGGCGCTTACCACAGAAGCGGCACATACACGAAGTTTAACCTTCCGAGTAGTGCGCACAAGAGTGCGCCACGATCTGGCAGGAAGAACCCTGACACAAAATTGACCAAAAGAAACAGTATTACTCACTTTTTTACAATACGAATCTATCTACTAGTTTATCAAGCATTATTATTCTTCATCTTCTCTTATTTAGTTTCAAGATTTGAATCACATTATTCAAGTAGCCATTTCACTGGATCGTTTTGTGTGGCGGTGCTAGAACTCTGTCTGTTGTCGTTGCTTTCGCGTCGTTTTTTTTTTCTTTTTTTTCGTATGACGTCAACAATACTCCTCGATTTTCGCGGTGTTTTGTAACAGAGGTTCACTTGTTTAGTCATTTTCTCCTACGGTAATTTTTTCCCGTTGGTTATTCCTAGTGTTAAACGTTATTCTAGGGCCCTATAATAGGATTTGCCTTGAAATTCCAGAATCTAAAATTGAGGCAAATTCCCCATTGCGCTGCTAACAAAATTCAGTATGAAAGCACGACAGACAAACGTAAACAAACAGAAAGCTCGATAACCTTGGGTCAGGGTAACAATGTCCAAGCCATGTGTAGGTTTTCCCGCATGAGATCCGAAAATCCCGTTCTTTGAAAAACTCTCTAAATTTTTAGGAAGCGTTTCTGGGAGTTTTATTTGCAGATACGTACTTCAATAGAGATTCTCTATACAGAAAAAATACAAAGAAATATCATGCAACTACCCCATTATAGTATACCTATTTGCTATTTATTATAGATTGGGAACTGATAAAACTCAGTTCATATTATAGTTTTATCATTACAAGACAACGGCTGGAGCATTTTTCACAAAATGAACTGATACTTCATCCTGGAGCAGTTTGTAAACATCGAAATTCATGGGATTTAGAGAGAGTCCAGTGGGAGATTGCTGAAGCTGACTTATCTCTTTTTTTACCGAGAAGGAACCTCTAATTGAGAAGGAATCTCAACTCGTTGTTATGGGACGACGTTTTTTTTTATTTTCAAATGGTTGTACAATGGGGAATTTGCCTCACATTTTTTTTTCTTCTTCGAATGAGGGTTTATTTTTATGGAATAAAACCATAGTGAGCTGCTCGAAAAAGCATCCAAAAAAATTTAGAGAATTTAAGGAAGATGGAAATTTTAAATGTGGTGGCAATGTGTAAGAGGCAGCCATGTTTGAAACGTGACGGATATTCTACCAATCTGACTTCAAAGGAGGTTCTGTGGCGCTTACCACAGAAGCGGAACATACACGAACTTTTAGCTTACAAAGGATTACCACAAGAGTGCGCCGCGAACTGGCAGGAAGAACCCAGACACAAAAGTGACCAAAAGAAACAATATTACTCACTTTTTTACAATACGATTCTACCTACTAGTTTATCAAGCATTATTAGTCTTCATCTTCTCTTATTTAGTTTTAAGTTTTGAATCACATTATTCGAATAGCCATTTCACTGGATCGTTTTGTGTGGCGGTGCTAGAACTCTGTCTGTTGTCGGAGTTGTTTTCGCGTCGTTTTTTTTTTTTTCGTATGACGTCAACAATATTCCTCGATTTTCGTGGTGTTTTGTAACAGAGGCTTCACTTGTTTAGGCATTTTCTCCTACGGTAATTTTTTTCCCTTGGTTATTCCTAGTGTTAAACGTTATTCTAGGGCCCTATTATAGGATTTGACTTGAAATTCCAGAATCTAAAATTGAGGCAAATTCCCCATTTCAATTTTTCTTATTCTGATACCAACATACATGATTCTTATTCGTTTTATCAGTGTGACGTCACACAGAATGGATGTTGGAAGAAGAAGGAGAAGAAGAAGAAGAATAAGAGTAATCTCCCTGAAAGGCGGCCATGTCGACTCCGTTGTAAAAAAAAGATTGTATAGAATATTGCTTAGGTTTTTCATTATGCCAATCTGTGCGGTTATTAGTTGCTCTTCTCGTCCCGGAAGCGGTATTCAATTTTTTGGTTTGCCAAAAGTGATTAGAAACAGTGTGCAAAGACAAGAAACTTTCCGAAAAAAGAAGAATATCAGCCTTTTGACGTCGCTGCTTCCCAGCCTTCTGACAACCATGATTTTCGATGAACTGACACTTTTATAACCAGCTTCAAATCATCTTATTATTATTATTTGTACACGTTTTCTTTTTCATCATTTAGGTATTTGTTTGTTTCCCCGGGAAATATCATGTTGTTCACCTCTTGAAACCAACTGCTCATCACGAAAATTCTGTAATCTTCACATCAAGTTCATGGTGTAGGTACTGCCTATCGTTAATTCTGTGCGAATTGTATATTGTTTCAATGTACAATGAAATTTCTGAATAAATTGCGTGTTTTTCATTGAATGTTGTACATTATTCCATTATATCAACACACCTAACTACAGATCTACAATAAACAGACGATGGGAGTCAGCTCACGTAAGTAAGTACCATTTAGGGTTTCAAGGAAAGAAGTTACAATAGTTATGAAGTTTACCTTTGAAAAATACCTTCTTTTCTAATAATGGTAGGTATTTGGTTCATTATGGATATCTACATTTAGTTGTTGCGTCTATAAGTTCGAGTATCAATCATAGTAGGATTGATCTGTACTACTTCCCTGTTTGTGAAAGTCTGTATATGCGTGATAGTTAGAAACAAAACACTTGCTCTAAACTATCTAGAGATATGTTGTTGGATAACTAATGAACCAGTAGATAGGTAGCTACTGAATAATCGGTAGTTATTACTCATATGAGACCCACAAAAATGCATTGAGAACTCTGGAAAATCTAGGTTTGTGGTGTTCACTAGGTACTTTCTAACGGCGAATACGCTCAACCATCAGTAGGTAGGAACGTTTTATATTGCAATCTAAGGTCAGATTGGGATGTAAGTAGGCACTTGTCTCTGGTTCTCTATGTGAGTAGGTATCTATTATCGATCAACCCACCTAACTACAGATCTACAATAAACAGAATATCAGTTCACATAAGTAGGTACAATTTAAGGTTTCAAGAAAAGAAGTTCGAAGGTACAACATTTATAAAATTTACCTTTGAAAAATACCGTCTTTAGCAGTTAGTTGTCTGTAAGTTCGTATATCTATTGTAGTAGGTTTGATCTTCCTTTTTTGTGAAAGTCTGTACGTCCGTGATAGGTAGAAACAAAACACCTCCTCTAAACTATCCAGAGATATGTTGTTGGACAAACAATGAACAAGGAGACAGAGAGCCACTGCAAAATCGGTAGTTGTTATGTTTGAGACCCAAAAAAATGCAGTAAGAACGCTGGAAAATCTAGGTTTCTGGTGTTCACTAGGTACTTTCTAAAGGTCAATACGATCAAAAGGTAGGAAGGTTTCATATCACAATGTAGGGTCAGAAAAGGATGTAAATAGGCACTTGTCTCCAGTTCTCCATGTAAATAGGTATCCAAATAGTAATACGTTTGTTCAATGTGGCGAATAAATATTCAAATTTTCATTCTGAAAAACTTATTTCGAGAGTTTTTAATTGACACTAATGTTTGTGTCAGCCTGGTTTGCTTGTCAGCATGACAGTTGACACCTGGCATGTCCCTGTTCTTTGTGTCAAGACCCCTCAGAGTCTGTATCAGCTATTTGCAATCTGATCGCTACTTACGATTACATAATTGCTATAAAAGAATAGAAAGAAGAAAATAATGAATATACCACTATCATTCTGTTTGCATACCAAGAAATAGGACCTGTGTGGTATGTAAATATAATGACCTTGCTGACAGCGAGTCAAAATGGCGCCCTTTCACGACCAGCTGATCGGGTAAGCTGAGAAGGTTAGGTTTGATAACCTAAGGTAGGTTAAATTGAGTCTCACGGATATCACCAATTGATGTGTCTTCTTCCAGTATCCATGGAGGTTCCGTTTCAAACGGATTTCATTTTGCTTGGTGAAAGTGTCGAAGATGAGTGAAAAAAGTGGTATCTAAATTCGGGAAAATTGATTCGTATTCACGTAACTTCCCCTGTAACTTTCGACTGAGTCATTGATAGACCATTATTTTGTGAATATTCAATTTTAAGGTGAGATTGTGAGCATTAAAATGAGATGTTTTGTATGACTCCATTACATCCTGGCCACTACATTGGCCTCTTTAAAGCGAGAAGGCTTCCAATATTCCTTGACTTATCGAAAGGTAGGTAACACGTGCTACCAGACAAGTAACCATACAAATAATTTTCTCTCTTTTTTCATTATGAACTGAAGAATAAGAGGTCAATTTCAGAATCACAGGATTACAGAAATATTACGTGATCGTAATATTCAATAATAGAGTTAGGTAAGTACTATTTTTTGTTCTCACAGCCCGAGAGCAAGGAGGTCGGCAAATCTCTCAGATTAGGAATGCAGGTAATTATACAGAAGTAAAAGTAAGAAATGACTTCCCACCTCATGTATTTGTTTATTTATGAAGACAGTAATGTCTGTTCTTATAATTAAAAAATTGCAAGTATTATTTCAAACCCAACTGGAGGTTTGAAAACAATACTGTAAGTACCTACCTTTCCGATACAGATTCGTCCATAGTTCCCACCAAGTAGGTACCTATCTGTATTAAAGGTTCCTATTCTTATCAATATCAAAATGTAAAATCCTCATCCTGTGTATCACAACGTATGACATGATTTAATATTTGAATTAAATTATATACCTTGCCAATTCAAGAAGAAGTGTGATTATTCAGTCCTTCTGTTGATCCTTGGCGCACTCTTCAAGCCTCGACTAGTTTACGTTCCTAAGTACCTATCTAATAACAGCAGTGACTACCTTATAGTTTTGGACTCAACGATACTCACTCTGGTAATACTAACCAGATCGTAGAGTATTGGAGTTGAATTTACTAGCGTAAGTTTGTGTCTACAGATGCAGCCTTCTCATCTGTTTCTTACGAGGTACAACCTGCACATTTCTACCTGCTCTCTGCGACCATCCCTTAGCAATAACCTTGTCTTCGCCCACCCAGGGGTGTTCCGTTACATTAAATTTACACATTATGAACTGAACAATACATGAATACACGACGTAGAACTCAGAACTACCACTCGAGCAACGAAGAGGCATGCTAGCAGAACGATACCTAGCGTCACTTTATGGAAGGAATGTGCAAGGGTTTTCTTCAATCAGGCAGTTGACAATTGATAATATTTTTTGTCCAATATCTTTCCGTTAGCATATTATGCTGGTATCGGAAAGATATTGGACAAAAAAGGTGGCACCTCTAATATGCAACAGTTTTCTTGACATTCAGTCGGATATTCCCTGGATAGCCACCTCAGCACAGCCAGAAATGTATTCCATCCCGTACGCCAATTCTTGAACCCACCACACGTTATTATACGAAATGAAACAGAATGGAGTGCGAGACCCCACATCGTTGCCACACTTCGGGAAAAATGGCCGAATGGTCGCTATGTATACACGGATGGGTCAAGGATCAATTCCAAAGTAGGCTGCGCCTTTTACGATTCAACAGCAAATGTCCAGAAAGGGTTCCGAATCTGGGACAAAAGTTCAGTTTATTCTGCAGAATTATACGCTATCCTGCAAGCGCTTATATATGCCAGCGATGAAGCTTTACGTACACCGCAAGTAATCGTCCTCCGATTCGCAGAGTGTTCCAATCAAAATGAAAAATATCAGCATAATCTCCAAAGTGAGCAAATTAGAAGCTGACATACTGCGACTGATAAACGGGCTACGAACTAAAGGTATACGAGTACATTTCATATGGATCAAGGCACACATTGGCATTCCTGGGAATGAAATCGTAGATGCAGCCGCTAAACGAGCTGCTGATGAACCTCCCACAGACCCTGTCAAGGTATTCCCATCAACCGACCTACACAGGAGCATCAGGGAGCGGTACATAGAAGAATGGCAGAATTTCCATAGCTCCTACCCTAAAGGACGACATTACATATTTATGTTCAAGAACGTTAAAAAGCATGCATGGTTTTCAAAAATAAACTGCTCCAAGCCAAGAAAATATTTTAAAACAATAATGCGGATCAGAACTGGCCACGCAGTTACAAACCAATACCTCCATATGATTGGGAGAGCCCAAAACCCAAGTTGCCGAGCCTGCTCAGAAGAGATCGAAACTCTGGACCATATCCTTTTCAACTGCCCAGCATACAACACCGCAAGAGGACAACTTTTCTCCAAAATCTCAAGAGAGGACGACGTAGAACAGCCCTTCGACATGAGACACGTCATAAGTCTGAATAACCTTAACATCTATGATGCCTTCTATGATTTCATCACAAAAATCAATGTGAATTTATAAATACCTATGATATTGGTAAATATTTTTGTATATATACAATTGATATATGTCTGGTTGAATGGCTTTATGCCCATACCAAATAAAATTAAAAAAAAAAACCTCTGCCAAGTTGGGTGGGCAGTATAGCTTCCTCACTCATTGTAACATGGACGTATAGAATCAGTTGGCGAAAAAATTATGATTCTTTATTTAGCGGTCCACTGTCTAGGACCTAACCCACACAATCCCTGAAAATTTCATCGAAATCGGTTGAATAGTTGCGGAGTTTTGGTTGTAACAATAAATTTAAAGTTCGCGCATGCGCAGCGGCTATTGCTTGACCAATTTGATTGAAACTTATAGGGTCTCTTAGAAGTTAGTCCCTAACTAACCTCCAAATTTGAGCAAAATCGGTTCATTAGAAACCGAGGTTCCAGGAAATTCACGTTTGCGCATGCGCACTCGCTCCTATTGGTCCGAAGGTGCTGAAATTAGGGGACCGTCTAGGACCTAACCCGCACAATCCCTGAAAATTTCATCAAAATCGGACCACAGGTTAGTATAGTTTTGCCCGGGACAAGGATTGACCACAGACAGACCGACAGACAGACAGACACGGAACCAAAATTGTTCGGGAAGCTCTAAAACGCAAAAAGCAAGGGGAAATTTTGATTTTGGAGGACATTTTTTTTTTTCACTTCTTTCACGAATACAAAGCTTCCCTACCTTCGGTAGTGAGGAAGCAAAAACTCAGAAGTGCAAAAAACAGAGGGATACTGCATGGAGTTTTATACAGCCACGGCATAAACATAATCATTCCAAATAATGGCAGGGTCGTGATCATCTACGGCCACCTTGGGCTCGATAGTAATAAATTTGATTTCACGCCTCAACCAAAAAACCATGTTGTCAAAAAGGTTGATGTGAAGCAAACCCTCTGCAAGCTCAACGTATTCTAAATTGCAACGTAATTAAAGTATTGCATTTTTCAATAAAACCACTTTCTGAGTGCACCAAAATATGGGTACTACCAACCTACCTACCACCAAGAAATGGATAAAGTAGGTGCGTAGAGAAAATCCAACTAGGTATAAATTAGGCGATTAGGCGGTACACAAATTACTCTAAATAATATACCTAGGAGGGCTCTGTGGTACTGGGATGTCATCGAGGGTAAGAGCGACGGGAGTCATTCCAGGAACCGCTGGCTCAGACTGCGGCATCCCTTCGGCAACCGCATCCTGCCCTTCCAGGTCTGCAGGCGGCAGAGGGATGTCCATCCTCGACATGGGAAATCCTGAAGGAGATTACTATCTCGCTGGAACATCCGCTGAAATCGAATCCGGAGACGCGCACTCAAAACGGTTCATTTCACAACTAATCAATCGGAAGGTGTTCCGTCACTTGTTTCACCGATCCCGAGGACCGCGAAAGGGTCGATTGTCTCGATTTACCGGTCAGAAAATCCTCCCGAAGGTTGAAATAATATATAAACAGACAGATAAACACGCAGATCTAGTCAAAATCATAGCAAATTCAAATGATCTAGCAAAAAATTCAGTGACCTAGGTACATCTACAAGGAACAAGCCGTCCATTTCTGTACATGAAATTGTGTACGAGCTTACCAACTGAATAAATACAATCATTTTTTGAAAATATCCTGCACTCAACGGTGTTGCTCACCCCTAAATTTCTAATCATTTTAACTTTTCCTTCTTACATTTCGTGGAAATTACGTTTGAAAATAATTTTTTAGGCACATTTTGATGAATTTTCCGATGCACACTCATGTCGCATGGAAGTCGGAATTCATACTTCCATGTCATGTCATGAGAGTGGAAGTAGGATTCCTCCACAGTCTTGTTGATGGGCATGGACCATGGACCTAGAATCCTAGGATTTCATGAATTTTTGATAAGGCGATTCCTTGAATTGCCTTTTGTGACTAGCAGTCTGCTAGTAGCAGAACGACTTGAGATGTGATTGAATTATTGAATTATTAGTGAATTTATTGTTAACCAACAACTGTTGAGTGTTAAAAAGTACATTTGCAATGAGTTTGTTCTGTATTATCGCAGTCTAAAACCTACTATCAACAGGTTGGTAAGCTGTTTTCTCATTCATTCTTATTAATTGAAGACACTAGAAATTAGATTGTTACGTACTTAAGTCGTAAGAAACAACGCCCGTTTTATTTTAAAATGTCCATAGAAGAACGACTAGAGATAATTGAAGGCTTTGACGACACTAGAAAACTTTCAGTCAGATCAGATTAGGGCATGTCATGTCGACAAATAAAAACAAAAATTGGAGAAAATCAATAGTCGGATCTCAGTCGCTCCTGATGGGCTCTCGGACGAATTTTTTCGAAGGATTGGTCCCCAATGTAGTCACATTGCGCAAGCTGCGAGGCACTGGGTGATGATGAGAAATAAAACTGTGTTGTAGTTTTATTGCTCATTAGCAAGCTACAGCTAATGACAAGAGTTGGCACCTACAGCTTTTGGCAGGTCGACAGATACGTACATCAACGACGAGTGAGTCGTTCTGGTCTAGAATGGGTCGATATACTACTATATAGGTAATGTACATACGTATGTCTTTCTCTCGGATCTAGTGAAATTACAGAACCAATGTAAAGGAGTGGGTCTAGTCATCTCACTAGCTAGTTCATTCCAGTACTGGAGAGACCAATCAGAGCTCAGTATTTTACGTTGTCTGATTAGGGTCTTGTGGTGGGCCATCACCACAGAGCTCCACCAAATCCATCCTGAAATTAATCCTAAAGAGGAGCCTTCCACGCACAGAGGACCACATGGAAGTAGAGGGACCGCGGCCGCTACCAGGCGGCAGCACCACCCAGGCCAGTGCAGAAAAGTAGCGAGGTGGGGGAAGGTCGCGTGGGGAGGTCACGGCTGGGGGCAACGCCATCTTGGAGACCTCAGTCGTGTCTTGATCGAGCGCTCACCCACAAGTCAGAGATAGTAATAGCAAGCTGTGAGGCAGCAGATAGTGAAAGAACAGTTTTTATGACAGTGAAGTCAATTTAGAGTCACATTTTGATAACTCGCAACCAGATCCTCGAGCCTGGATACATTGGTGTACGATTGCGCCCTCCCAAGTACTCCACGAAGATTCTGGACGACCGCCGCATTCCACCTGGACCATCCCCACGAACTCTCTCTCTCTCATAATAGTCAAAACCGGTAACCTTACTTTCATTTTGTATTAATTGTGTCTTTAAAGTTCCTCCTAGGTATATATTTTCTTGTATTTTGATGTCCAAAAGGGACTTTAGTTGATGTTGTCGATCTCGTGGTGTTTCGTAACACGGTGTTCTTGTTAACAATCTCGTGGTGTTTGGTAACAACCCACCACGTGGACAGATATAGGTTAACCCCATCAGCGACCTATCTTTATTTACTTATCTTGACAAATCTGAAGTTAAAGTCATTAAGATTAAGCTGCTTTTTATGCCATTCATTGAATGTTCGAATTATTTTCGTTTAAATAGAGATTTTTACCTTTTGTTCCTGAACTGGCGTTCTGACTTTTGAATACTTACCTGAGCAGTTTCCTGGAGCGTAATAGGATCAGAAATTACGTCTATTAATAAAATACTTACTACCTGAATAACCTACCTTGATTGAAGTAGAAGTAGAGTCACTCATATATTGCAGAACATAAATTCACTTACCTGAGTCTTGAAGAACCTGAAACAAAGGAAAAGAGTTAAAGTTTATCAACAAAGCAAATTATACACAATAACGCAATAAAGAGTCAAATTATACTTACCTGGTTAACTTCAGACGAAGAATATTGTTTTTCGGTGTTTCCAAAGGGAATCACCTAGTCAACGAACATCGACGCCTTCCGCTACCAACTGCAACCCATTGATCCGAAACACGGTAAGTGCACTAGAGACCATACTAGTCCATAAGCGCAAGGTCTTTGTATATCAGTTTTCATTTCAAAGATAATCCATCGGCCATCGCTAGGAAAACTAGGTATTACAGTCTGCTCCCAGTACCTACTCACTCAACAATACTCTGCAGGACAACTGTCTTGCCAGGGAGGAGAGCTTTATTTCCTAGTGAAAGGTTCCATCTAAATGTGTGATCTGACTTTTCAGGTGTCCCTAGCAAAGGAGATCTCGGGTGTAGTTCGTTATCCGCCCCCATTTTGTTCTCTCTTTTGCAAGCACACCCAACCTCCTTTTTCAATTTTTGAGGAGTGTTCCGTAAACTAGATTTCATGTACTGTATGAATAATATACCGCACTTATGTTTTCAAATACTCCAAGCAATGAAACTAGACATTGAAAAAAGTGGGGGGGGGGGGGCGTATACCGAACTATTTCCCTAGAGAAAAAGTTCGATAACCGCCCACACGACCGAATTGCATTGATTCGGCCTGGGACGTTTTCTTGGGAGAGATAACTGGTGAGGCAGAGAATAACTTTGATCGAAAGTTAAGAGGTTGAGATGCGATGCTCATAAATAAAATAAAAACGATGTTGACTGTAGCGGTGAAATCACTTCCGACCGTAGGTCAACGTTCGAGAAGCGATAGGGTGAGTCGTCATAAGGTCTTGAATTTTTGGAGGATTGAATTTGGAGGAGATGTGTGAAGTCAATGGGCATAGATCCAATGAGCATTTTTTGGACTGCATCAAGAATTTGTATGACCCAACCATAGAATAATACAACACCACAATATGTGTCAGAAGTAATAATCATATTAATAAATGAATTATTTAAACCAAAAATATTGTGTTTTCCATTATTAACTATGTGGGGGCGCATACCGAACTTTTTCACTAGAGAAATAGTTCAGTATTCGCCCCCACTTTTTTCAACACATAATTTCCCAATCTTAACCAATCAAAAATTATAATTCGTCACGATTGTGCTCAAGAAGATGAAATCTAGTTTACGGAACACTCCTCAAAAAATGAAAAAGGTGGTCGGTTGTGCTTGCAAAAGAGAGAACAAAATGGGGGCGGATAACGAACTACACCCGAGATCTGGGTCACTTGTGACTGGAGGGAAAGGACCTGCTTGGATTGGTAGTTCCTCCTTGCAAATAGGTTTTTGAATTGATCTAGCCCACCATTGATACTTAGCCCACTACTAGTCCGTCCCACCTTTTAAAAAGAGTACCCTGTTTCTCTGTACCTGGGAATAAGCTGTGTTGGGTCTCAATGTGTGTATTTTCATTGGCAAAGACAAATTGAGCTGAAACCACAATATATAAACAAGAGTGTGTATATATATATATATATCCTGTGTATAAACAAGCGTCCTCCTTTTCAAGGAGTCACTTTGAACTGTCTGGGTCAGGGCAAGAGCTGGTCTTAGGGATAAGAGTAGGGTTGAGGGAGCACAGAGAGGAATAGAAGTTTGTGGGGCATCACTTGAAAAATGTATCCAAGTGTCCCGTTATCCTTACCGTGAATTCTCAAGCTGATGCTCAGCACCAACCAACATGGACCTAGTACTACTAGGTCCATGCCAACCAATGAGAGTTTTGCATCCAAAGAGTGACGTCTCAGTAGGAGACTGGCGCGAGCAACGACGATGCTACGCAACCCCCTGAGAGTAAACCCGATTGAAGAAATAAAAATTTAGTTTTTATACATCTTTGCCTAATTTGATTAAATATTTTAAACCCTCTGGATATTTTGTAGTTTTCACTGACTTGGATCCTCTAGAATTTTCGTTATTTCATCAAAAAAAGAAGTGCCATGTCAAACTCATGTTCAGCATAACGCTCAGAAATGTACGAAGTATAACCTCAGTTTGGACCTCCGGCAAGTTAAGTTCTCCGTAACATAATGTTTTTCTAACTAATTACCAACTTCCCTTGTAGATACTTGATGAAGTATTCCTGAATGACGATGCAGAGTACCTGGAGTGACAGCTTTGTGCGTTTTGCTGAAAAGATTGGCTTACCTCAACCAGTACAAACTGTTATATTTCGAGAAGGGTAGGGATGTGCCGAGTACCAGAGGTCGCTCAAGACAGGCGATGATAGGAAAGCGATTATATTGACACCTGTTCCTGTTGTCAATGTCGAGTCAAGGTCATGGGCCCCTGTGGATCTCTGTAAGTGGTTCGTAACGACTCTCCAACATGTGATTTGATTAGTGATTCTTCCAACGCTTTTTAACCACATATCGTCATAAAGTGTCAATTTACCGTTCTGTTTTCATCGGAATCACGAGTTCTACTCGCAATGGTCTAGTGCTGTTCCAGGATGTACAAGCAAGACTGATCCAAGGAGACCCACTGGAAGTAAGTTTTAATATCTACTCATGTACGAATATTTTATTACCAAGTTTGAAGTTCTTCTTTGTCTCGTAGAAATTATGTGCAGAATACCTACCCTAATTTGCCTCAATTTTAGATTCTGGAATTTCAAGTCATATCCTAGAATAACGTTAAACACTAGGAATAACCAAGGGGAAAAAATTACCGTAGGAGAAAATGCCTAAACAAGTGAAGCCTATGTTACAAAACACCGCAAAAATCGAGGAATATTGTTGACGTCATACGAAAAACAAAAAAACGACGCGAAAACAACTCCGACAACAGACAGAGTTCTAGCACCGCCACACTAAACGATCCAGTGAAATGGCTACACGAATAATGTGATTCAAATCTTGAAACTAAATAAGAGAAGATGAAGACTAATAATGCTAGATAAACTAGTAGGTAGAATCGTATTGTAAAAAAGTGAGTAATATTGTTTCTTTTGGTCACTTTAGTGTCTTGAGTTCTGTGTTCTGTCCTCCTTCCTAGTTCACACACTCTTGTGTTAATCCTTGTAAGCTAAAAGTTCGTGTATGTTCCGCTTCTGTGGTAAGCGCCACAGAACCTCCTTTGAAGTCAGATTGGTAGAATATCCATTACGTTTCAAACATGGCTGCCTCTTACACATTGCCACCACATTTAAAATTTCCATCTTCCTTAAATTCTCTAAATTTTTTGGATGCGTTTTCGAGCAGCTCACTATGGTTTTATTCCATAAAATAAACCCTCATTCGAAAAAAAAAAAATGTGAGGCAAATTCCCCATTAAATTCTGATCATCGCTTTAGATGAAAACTAAAGAATGAAGTCTGTGGGGCTTAGAACGGCTTGGGGACGACAATCCAACCCGGAATAGTTATTTACTTCTTATTTCGTCTTACTTTTTAACTTAATTAACTCCAGTCTCAACGAATTTAACCCTAGGGATACCGCAGTATCAAATTGATACAACATTTAGTTATGAAAGCGCCTTATCGTGTGGATTTGAGAGTTCCCTTCTTGTTACCTTCCTAATTTCGAATCCTCTTCATAATAATTATAAATAATATCTTTTTAGCGTTTTGGCAACGCAGGAACTACAAAAATACTTTAATAGGGGACTCTACATGTAAACCCGCGCAATCTCTGCATATTTCTTCGAAATCGGAAGGAAAATGTGGAAGTTGGGGAAGTAGGAAGGAATTCACATTTGCGCATGAGCAGCAGTTACTGTCATTCTGGGGGTGATGATTTCATAGGGGGCCATCTTCACGCTAACCCGCACAATCTCTGAAAAATTCATCGAAATTGGACAATAATTTCTCATAGTTTTGTCCGTTACAAGGATTTCATGGCAGACAGACAGACATGGACCCAAAATTGTTCAGGAAGGACTGAAACGCCTTCATATTTTTGTTGGAAAACGTTATTAATATCGTTAGAAACATATTTTTATGTCATTAGAAAAGAAATATTGCCATTTTCATCGTTTTTGACCATATGCTTTGATATATGCCATAGACGTCGTGATACACACCAGTGGCTATGACCAAAGATATAATAACCCTCAATGCTCTTCTCTGTTCCATGCTTTTACGATTTTAACAAACCATGAAGTTTTTATCAACTTAAGTGTAGGCATCCAATAAGAACAGTCCTTCTGTAATGTACTTAACAGTCAAAATCTTTTCAACTTCAGTACTATCCATTATTTCCGTGGAAGTTGATAAAATTGGTTGAAAATTGGGGCTGGGGTAGCGTAAGTTGGAAAACGTGTGCCATAGCAGGCACATAGCTTCCTCGTATCCATAACCCAATTGTATAAATGATCCGAATGCATGGTAGTTGATCTCAAAACATCAATCTCTAAGTACCGTCCACTACCCTCATACGGGACCTTCTACACCCCAATCCGCATAATCCTTGAAAATTTGTTCGAAATCAGAGAGATGTAGAAGTTATGGCTGTTACAGGGAATGAGGAATTTCACCATGTCGGAATTTTCTATTTTTGACCCCAAAATCGGATTCAGCACCTCGAAAAACCCCCTAAGGCAAACTTTCAGCCCGGACTTCCTAATTTACGAATAAACAAAACAGTGTAGAAAATACGAATGTGTAAAAAAAAAAGGGAAAATGACGTCATCCTGGAATAGTTCATTTATGTCCGCTTGAAGCGCTGAAATCGAGAAATCTATAGTCCCCAGATGCAAAATTTCACGAAACAGTAAAGTTCGAAATCGAAAAACTGAAGAAAAAAACGCTGCAAATTATTACACAACGGTTTATTATTTTTATATAGATCACTCGTCTACAAAATCACCAACCATCCAATTTGAAAAAAAAAAAAAAAAATTTTTAAATTTTTTTTTTTTTTTTTAATAAAAAAAAACAAAATCACCAACCTACAATCGCATTTTGGTCAGCTAAAATTTGAACGGAGATTAGGCCTCTTTTACGATTCACACTCGTGTTTTGATTCATAAATATATATATATTTCAATATAAACCCTTAAATTTTCGTAGGGAGCAAACGGTTTGTCCTACAGAGCTCCGCGTGGTCTCGAAAAATTCTAAAAATTCCATAGAATCTTAAATTGAAGGAAAAACAATACCTTTATATTGAAATTTTTTGAGTTAGGGCGTTTTCAAAATTTCAAAATTGATTTTGGAACCCTTAGGAGTGACCTACATCAACCAAAAGCTTCGGGGCACAACTAGACCCCAAATGGAGCCTACATACCAAATTTCATCAAAATCGGTCAATGCTAAGTGGCAAAAGTGCCGCGTACGGCGTACGGCGGACGGACGGCCAAATTTTTATTCGATTTTTGGATTCTACTTACCTGGGAACGTAAACCATCAAATTTTGAGGGGGTGTTAAAATTTTTTTTTCTTGGTCGATTCCAAAGGTTCATTATTGAAAATAATAAACCAAAATAGAAAAAGCAAGATGGGAAAAATTAGGTTTCCCCTGTTTTTGTTTGATAACTTTTCTCTTAGAAAACACGATTTCGTCGTCCCAATGGGCAACACTGGGAGGAGACGGCGATCCGAACAGCCCAATCAGCGAGCGTTCCCGCTTCACGTCCGTTTTCCCGGTTAGTTTTGAAATCAAAAATTTTGATTGTCTCCCAAAAATAACAGAAGACTTATTTTCCGAAATCAGCCCGATTTTCATCTATCCCACACTATTAACTATTCAGGAAAAATGCAAACAGAATTCGGTGAAATTCCTCATTCACGTTTGCTTATGCGCAGTTGCAACTGTCAATTTGGAGGCCGTGATTTTCATATGGGATCATCTACACACCAATCCGTATGATCCCTGAAAATTTCATCGAAATCAGATGGAAAATGTGAAAGTTATGGCCGTTAGGTACAAGGAAATACACGTTTACGCATTTGGAGTGGCTACTATCAGTCCGGGGGAGATGATTTTCATAGGGGACCATCTACACACCAACCCGCACAATCCCTGAAAATTTCATTGAAATCGGACAGTAACTTCGTACAGCTATGCGCGCTACAAGGATTTCATGACAGACAGACACTGAACCAAAATTGTTCAGAAAGGTCTGAAACGTAAAATGCGAGTGGAATTTTTCATTTTGGAGACTTTTTTTTTCAACCCTGAAAAGTGAAAAGAAAGCTTCCGCAACCTTGGTAGACTCAGAAGCAAAACGCTGCAAATCATTGCTCAAAGGTTTATTATTTTCTGTATAGACCACCCTTCTGTATAGATCACTGGTTCTCCATCAATAGCACCTACTATCTGTGTTCTCCCTTGACCTTCCCTCTCAAATTCCAGCTTCCTGCGTTCAATAGGATTGAAAATGGCTTCGGAGTTCACTCTGCTGATCAGTGATCTGAAGAGTGAAGAAGATCTCCTCGAATGCTGGAGACGCCTGGAAGAGCACTTCCATTCAATAGGAGTAAAAATGGTTTTGGAGTTGACTCAGCTGATCAGTGATCTGAAGAGTGAAGAAGATCTTCTCGAATGCTGGAGACTCCTGGAAGGGCACTTCCATTCAATAGGAGTAAAAATGGCTTTGGAGCTCACTCAGTTGATCAGTGATCTGAAGAGTGAAGATCTCCTCGAATGCTGGAGACGCCTGGAAGAGCACTTCCATTCAATAGGAGTAAAAATGGCTTTGGAGCTCACTCAGCTGATCAGTGATCTGAAGAGTGAAGAAGATCTCCTCGAATGCTGGAGACGCCTGGAAGAGCACTTCCATTCAATAGGAGTAAAAATGGCTTTGGAGCTCACTCAGCTGATCAGTGATCTGAAGAGTGAAGAAGATCTCCTCGAATGCTGGAGACGCCTGGAAGAGCACTTCCATTCAATAGGAGTAAAAATGGCTTTGGAGCTCACTCAGCTGATCAGTGATCTGTAGAGTGAAGAAGATCTCCTCGAATGCTGGAGACGCCTGGAAGAGCACTTCCATTCAATAGGATTGAAAATGGCTTTGGAGCTCACTCAGCTGATCAGTGATCTGAGGAGTGAAGAAGATCTCCTCGAATGCTGGAGACGCCTGGAAGAGCACTTCCATTCAATAGGATTGAAAATGGCTTCGGAGCTCACTCAGCTGATCAGTGATATGAAGAGTGAAGAAGCCTTCGAGCAATGATTTGCAGCGTTTTTTACCCACCAACATTTTTTTACCTACCAACTTTTTTTTACCTACCAGCTAGGTACTACCCTACCAAACCATACTGGCTTCACACCTTCACAATCAAGTTTATTAGGAAGAACTAAACGCTTCACACTCGATTGGAAAAATAGAAAGCTTCATACGGAAATTTGATTACTGGTTACGCAGAAGGCAAAACTGTATACAAATCGAAGAAATGAACAGCGATCGCATTTTAGTCCGATAAAATTTGAATGGAGATTAGACCTCTTTTGCGATTCACACTCATGATTCTGTTTTATCGAAGGAAAACCTTCAAGTACTCGTAGGGACCGAACAGTTTATCCTACAGAGCTCCGGGTGGTCTCAAAAATTTTTTAAAATTCAATACTATTTAAAATTGGTGAAAAAACGATACCTTTATTTCGAGAGTTTTCGAGCTAGGGCACTCTTGAAAATTTCAACCCTTAATTTTCACCCCTTAGAAGTGACCTACATCAACCAAAAGCTTCGCGGCACAACTAGACCCCAAATGGAGCCCATATACCAAATTTGAACCAAATCGGTCCAGTGTTGCTAAGAAAAGTGCCGCGTACGGCGGACGGACGGAAATTTTTTTATTCGATTTTCGTATTCTACGTACCTACCTTGAAACGTAAAACATCAAATTTTGAGGGGGGGTTAAAATTTTTTTTTCTTGCTCGATTCCAAAGGCTTATTATTGAAAATAATAAACCAAAATGGCTTTACTCTGGAAAACTTCGTGTCGGGTTCCATGACCTTTCAAATGCGACTTTCGTAATCTGCAGGTCTAGCTTACTACCGGAACAACGATCTGTCGGGTATTTGTACACCTGGTTCTGTACGACCTGGAAGGTTCTGATACCCGAGTACATCTTCTGTGCCCCTATTGTTGTGCGCCTGCATCGTTCCCGTTGGTTGTCGTTCCTCGCCCAGACTCACCACGGATGTACATGCTCTACTCTCTCATATAAACTCGAGTCATCCCCCGCAATCGCCAGTCATGGCTGAGATGCTCACCCACACCCTTCTCGTCGGTATGATTCTTTTCATCCTTAAGATTTGTCAGAGCTTCCATAATAGTTAAAAGGGGAACAAACTACACTTATGTTGGGCATAACTTCGGGGTTCAACTCTACAAGGTATTTACAACAAAAAATATCTCCTCGCAATTTTGTTTTAACCCCTTGTTTTTTTAACTCAAAGATTTTTTTACGTGTTTTCGACCTTACCTACATAATTTTTCCAAAGAGTGCCCATCGTATTGAGCAGAGATTCAGAGTAAAAAATTTGATTTACACCTACAACAATGAACATATATCCATGATCTATTGTTTTTCCCTCGAAGGGAGAAATTTCTTATTTGCCACAAGAAATGCAACGCGATACTCTCTTCTAAACCTCACTCTCTTAGAAATGTAATGAGCGATTTCAAATCGTCAATCCCCGATGATTAATAAATAAAGGAGAACCAATCAAATTTTGCCTAAATTGGGGTTTTCATCGGGTGAAAAACTGGGGGTTTTTATCGTTTCATTATTTTTAATAATGAACCATTGGAATCGAGCAAGAAAAAATTTTTAACCCCCTCAAAATTAGATGTTTTACGTACGTAGAATCCGAAAATCGAATGAAACATGTCGCAGTATTCTAGAACCTTGCTTCATATGGGTATGTAGCTATGGTTTTGTTTACTGGTATCGCGTTGCATTTCTTGTGGCAAAATTTACGAAAATTATAAAACAAATCTTTCAGAACCTTTGGGTTTTGTGAAGTTGGAAATTAAGTGTGCAACATAAATTTCTCCCTTAGAGGGAAACAGATCATGAATATGTCAATTGTTGTAGTAGGTGTAATTTGAAAATTAAATTAAATGTTTTTCTAAAAAAAAACTCCGACAGCACGTAATATATCGCAGTATTCTAGAGAAACTTGCTTCATAGCTGCATTTTTTGTGGCAAAAAAAAGTGTCGCGAAAAATTCCTTCACCCCCAGCCAAAAGACATATCGACATATCAAAACTTCGATTAAAAGAGTCTAATTTCGAAAAAAATTTCAATTTTGCCTTTTCACTTTATTTTTTTTAAATGTTTTATTGCTGAAAGATTTTGGTTTTGCTCTAGGTAGCTTGCAAATTTAACGATCTTTCCGACGATATCCTCTAATTTGAATTTACTTAAATGCAAATAACAGGAGTTATGACAAATAACTTGAAACTAAATTGAAAAAACAAGGGGTTAAAACAAAATTGCTAAGAGATATTTTTTGTTGGAAATACCTTCTAGAATCGAACCCTGAACTTATGCCCAACTCGAGTGTAGACACCCTGTATTATAGTAACGAGTTCAAAATAAGAATTTCCACCAAAAACCTCCTAAAATATGTTTAGCAAATCAAACTACCATTCAGTTTGCACAGGGTACGTTTGTAAATGTTACTGTTTATGTTCATTTAAAATTTTAATGTTTTGTATGTGTGCAGCACTCTTTGCTGTTTCTACACCTTCAATAAAATTATTAAAAGACTCTCAATGTTAAAAACATATTGTTTAGTAATGCATGCATTCCAGGGGACGTCCCATTGGATAAGCATTTAACCTAAGCATCAGTTTAACCAGTTGTTAAGTGATAAAACTGTTTCACTCGATGTAATTTATTTATTACTTTAGGCAAGAAATACTGACCCCCCCCCCCCATTATCCACCATAACATTTCTAGCGGCATGGGAGCCTCGAATCTGAAGAGCATTTTAAAATCCATGATCTACGATACCCAACATGCGAATTCGAGTTCACCCCCCCCCCCCCACCGCCACCTCCCCAACGCCAACAATGGTGCCAGTCTGGCACCAAAGCGGAAATACGTCGTAACATTGAACTTTCAACTGTTAGTTTTGGTAGGCAGTCCGTCGAAGTTCACATCCGTATTCAAGGTGAAACACAAAATAAAAACACGTAATAAGCGGTTTATGGCATCATGGCACCATGGTGGCACCACTATTAGTTCCATGGTGGTACAGAGAATAATTCATGGAAATCCAGAGGTATAATTAGAATTTTTCCTCAATTTCAAAGCTTGGGTACAATTAGTAAGCAGTAAAGGAACCAAAATATTGAAAAATCGGATATTTTGTGAATATTATCCCCCCACTCAGCCCCTCCCCTTGCGAATTTTGGTACTCTGGTGAAATCATGTACAACGGGGAAGTTATTTTAGTCAAACAAAAAAAGAAACACGCAAATCGGTTGGAAATTGAGGCCTGGGCAGAGTTTATAAGATTATGAACGCAAACGCACGTTTTTTAAGCATTAACCCCCCCTTTCCCCCTCTTAAAAAGCAAAATCCAAAATTCCGGCGCCGTAGTGCACAACTAGATAGTTTTCCGCGTCAAACGAAAAAAGAACCACGAAAATCGTTTGAGAACTAAGGCCTGTGCAGAGTACACAAGATTATGCCCAAAAACGCAAGTTTTTCGAGCATTAACCCCCCCTTTCCTCCCCTTAAAAGGCAAAATTCGAAATTCCGGCGACGTAGTGCACAACTAGATAGTTTTCCGCGTCGAACAAAAAAAGAACCACGAAAATCGGTTGAGAACTAAGGCCTGTGCAGAGTACACAAGATTTTGTTACACACACACACACACATACACACACACACACACACAGACATACACCTATGGTTTTTTTCGCGGATTTGGATTCAGAATGGTCTAAAACGGATTACTGTGTGGTTATTTTTTTTTCTGTTGAGTGTTGTCCAACTTTAACTCAGATCGATCGCATAAGGACGCCCAAGTCTTACTGTGGGACGTCCTAAAAAAGGAAAAATCTATCATTCATTTTATGTAGTTTTTTCCGTGACAAGGATTGACCACAGAAACTAAACTAAAGTTGCTCTGAAACGATAAATCCACGTGGAAATTTTTGTTTTGAGGTTTGGAAGGTCCAAATTTTGGCACCAATTTCCTATCTTCGATTGTGAAGCAGCATTATATGAATCCACTATTATTCCTGGCGAGCTTTTTTGGGCCTGGAAGAGGTTTGACTTCTACTATGACGACTGTATTTTGGATCTGTGATGTATGTCCATGAAATTTCGGTTGGAATTGACCAAGAGCTCCTGATAAAATACGATGCGCCTTTGTTCCTCTGTCATTAGTTTTGGAACGAACTTGGCTGCAACCTTTCTCATCTCCAATTTCTTGGTCAAAATTTCCTGACACATCTCAAATGAGATCTTCTACCATCCCAAGAAGACGATCAGAACCCACAAGGGCGTTCACTTTGGCTACTTGAGAGTATCTCAGTTTAGGGCCTTCCTGAACGAAGGTCATCTTGGCTCGATGTTCTACCTTCCTTGAACCTCTCGAACTAATCACATCATTTTATTAAACTCTCTGAAGCATTTCAAAAGTTTCTGTGAACAATTTGTCCAGTTTCACGTTTACAGACAGCTCCTCCTTCGCATCCTCACAACAAACTATCAAAATCAACCTTCTACATTAATATGAAGGCGCACAGTTATGTTATTTGATTTTGGTAGGTACCTACTTATTTATTATTATTATTATTTCAAATTTGGTCTTCAATCCTAGAATTGATCCTATTCCTGATCGGAACGCCGTTCGGCAGTACGAGTGAAATGCTGGGAGAGGAAGAGGGTAACAGCCTCATCCCTCCGCAGTTTGCAGCACCACCTGGAGAAGGTCTTGAGTACGTCGATTACGTCATACCCCTCGTCAGAAGGAACGATTTCTTCCTCAAAGCCGCCAAATCTGTACCTCGGATCGGTAGAAGGCAAGTACATAACAGATCAAAACTTTCATAACAGATCAACATTTAGGCCCCTACCTGTACCTTACACTGAAGGAACTAAAAATAGTCGGTACTTTATCCTTAAGATTAAATCTGAAAAAAAAAAAAGTTTAAACATCAAGCTAGACTATGTGATAAGAAGTTCTTCCAAGTAAAATGGGGTATTTCAGTGATTTAAAAAAAAAAAAATTTCTCAAAAGAGCAGGGGTCAGGAATAACGGTAATTGGGTCTGTTCGTTGAGAAAATGTTTAGAAGAAATTAGGGAAGCTAATGAAAGCTGAAGATTTGAATGCTGTGACGTAGTAAGTTGTTGTGACGTATCAAGTTGCTGACCTTGGAACGAGACATTCCACTAATCCCGTGCAGTCTCGAACGCCTCGTGGCCTTTGATACTACAAAATACTACACACACAAGCCCGTGGTGTAGTGCGTGTGCATTCATGGAGGCCCGCCTTTTTTTCAAACGTGATCTCTTTATTTAATTTTTCTACCACATGTTATAGTATCAATGGGCAAAAAGTTGTAGTATAGAGGTTTCCAATGGTGCTGAATCCAAATTTGAGGTCAAAAAACTGAATTTCCGACCCACCGAAATACCCCATTCCTGGTTTTCCGAACCAATTTCAAATGAAGATTTTCTAATTTATTTATTCTAGAACTGGTTTACACTAACTCACCAAAATTAGAAGTCGAAATTCAACAACTGTTCTAAAATGTAGGAATCTACCAATATTTGAATTCAAGAATTTATCAATGAAATACACAAGACAAGGTTTTGAGACGAAAGGTTCCGTTTTTGAGGGTAGATCTAAAAATAAATGTGGTGACTCGGTTATTATAACGAGTCTAGTCGCTACTTACCACCCAGTCCCAAGATCAGATATACTGATCAAATCGTCGATATATCGGGGAAAATTTATCTATATTTAGATACATCGGAAGATTTACTTGGAAAAACGAGTTGAAGTAGGTAGGTGAATTTAATCGTTTTAAAACAATACAATACAAAATAATAAAACAATGCAATAGGAAGACATTTATCGAGATATCGGAAGATAGGTATACTTGGAAAAACTTGTCGAAGTAAGTGGGTAGGTGAATTGAAACGTTACTAACATAATTTTGAAAGAAAACATATCGATGTGGGAACTCGGCGTATCGGAAGATCTACTTGGAAAATCCGGTTGAAGTAAGTAACCTAGGTACTTGAAAAGTTTTACTATGTATGAATTATCAAAATTCATAGTTTGAAAACTGAAAAGTTCGAAAAATTCATGGTTTCAGAGCACTATGTCATTAACACAGGGTTTTCGGGGTTGCAAATTTTGGGGAAAAATTACCCTCAGGGGTGCTAACAACATATAAAATATCACAAATACCCTCGCCATTGCAATGTTCGATTTATGAATTGACTGGGGTATACTGTAGGCGTGAATTGTTGTGAAAACCTGCTTCACTTGGTATAATAGGAAGTTTTAATGTAGACGGATCATTATTTTTGGCTCAAGTCAAATAATTGAGCCCTGAGCGACATTGTAGGTGTAAACCATTAATGTACACATCATGTTTGAGCTAAACTCAACCTACCTACAAAATTTGGAATAAAATTACTTGATGTTTTACACAGGTACAGGCGTCTCTCCTTATCCATTCATTTTGATATTAATTTTTATTCGTTGAAAACAAGTCGCAATTTTATCGGTAAATACTATTAACCGATAATATCGGTTCTCTATATCGATGTAAATATATCGATCTATCAACCTTAATCTATCGATATATTTTATATATCGATATATCGTTGCCATCCCTAAGTATGATTAGCTTTCATGAATACATTATTTCGTTCATTCGACAATCTGTTGCGTTCTATTTAATGTCTCGTTAATAAAATTTATTAATTTTAATTAATTAATTATTAATTTTAATTAATGAATTAAAATTTATTTGATTAATTATTAACACTCGAATGACTGTTGCTTTGATACCCAACATTCAGATGCTAACTTTAATAAATACTGAGTTGTATCGATTGGCGAAGTTCAGCAAACAGAAGTTATTGATGGGTTTTCTTCACTATGATCATTCCTCCTTTGTGCACTTCTCCTAACAAGTTCTCTCGTAGTGTTATAGCTTTATTTGTTACCGCAGTATCAACGAGCATTGATGAATCGTGGAGACTGACTGATGAAATAATCGTTAGTACCAACCTATCTCACAATGCTGCTACGAACTTTTCAACGCCTACTACGTTTTAACATGTAAAACATTGTCCGATCAATTTGAATTTCATTGGTCCAAAATTGCTAGGATTTTGATGGAATTTCCGATTGTTAGAATAGCGTTCTTCCACATTTCCTATGTTTTCTCATTCTTATTTATTTTATTTTTTGCGTAGTGTGATGGTTGAAAAGATAATTCGGTGGTCACCGTCTCAGTTACTTATAACACAAATCTCTCAGAACTGTCTATTAACCAATTTCTAGGGTTCTTCTTATTTTCAAGGGGGTTTCAGTTGGTCGCCTTTCGTTCCTCGCCGGGTTAGTATTTCCGTAAATTACAGGCGCTAAAACTTTGAAAGTTGTACGTAAATTTGAAATTTTCATTACGAAATTCGGGAAAACCCGAACTAAATAAACGGTTTTCCCCGTTTGTCTCTGGCAATTATTGTTCGATTTCGATGATTCAAGCGGCAATCTTTTAGTTTCTCAATTCCCTAGACTGCTGCACTAATGAATTTCCAAAATCCTTGACCATTTCAAATTTAGGTAAAACTTTTCAAGTTTTAGCTCCTGTAATTTACGGAAATACTAACCCGGAATGAGGAACGAACAGCGACCGACTGAGACCCCCTTAACATCATCATCTTTACGTTCTCAACCTGTTGTAATGAATTAGGATTATCTGAAGATTTATGCTCATATTTGTTATCCATTTTAACGCTTTCATGTGCCATGAGTAAAATAGAACAGATTTCAGCGATTCATTTATTGTTGTTCATTATCATGATGTACTGTGTTATCTAAAATGGTTCGAAATGTTTTTTGCTTCAAATCAACTGCGTACCTACAATGTTGGTGGCTCCTTTCATGAGTTTTCTTGTTACAGGAATGATTTCTTTTACGCGAAAATTCACAAATCTGTTCCGAGGATTGGAGGTTAGCGGGGATTTCATCGAGAAGGAAATATTGCCCTCAAGTAAGAATTTACATATTTCACCTTTCACTGTCAACATAGGAAGTAACTCATAATTTATAATAGTTTTACCACTCGCTCGTGTACTTCTTCCACTTTGTCCAACTTTGACAAAGTGAACATTTTTTGAAATAACAAGTACGTATCTAAAGCAAGAAAATTACTATCCTCTGGGTGTATGAAACCGAGACGTTACTCAGTCTTCTACTTCCAAAAACATGACGGTTTTCTTGAACAACAATGTTTTGAAATATGTTTGGACGCTAGAACCCTCAAATCATATTCAAATGTTTAGCCAACTCACAAATTGCCTGACTTCTTGATGAAGAGGAATGTAAAATGGTTGTTGATTTCAATAATAATGAACGCGTCCAATGGAACTATCATTTACAGGTACAATAAAAAGGAATATATTGTGAATTTCGTCCATGGAAGATTTATGAAGGACAATCTTATAGTATTGACTTGAATTATTCGAGTTGTTGTTTTATCGTTTTAAAGTTATTGGTTTAGACTATTTATTACTCTGGGGTTGGTTATTTCTATAGAAGATAATGAATTGAAAAATAGGACCAGTCTTCATGTCATGGCTACATTATGGTTGGAGTGTCCATGGAGAAGGATTTCTATGTAGCTAGGTAGAACCAAAATTCATTGTTGTTATAATGCTGTTTTCATCCCTAATTGGTCCTTATTTCGTTTATCAATTGATCTAGAACTCCCCTGATTCCACCACTACATTTGAAAATATAGTGAGCTCAACCAAGTTAGAAATAATCAGTCAGTATCTACTTTTTTTGAGGAAGATTGAGAAATGCGAAAAAAAATCCAGAAATCGAGAAAATATTTAAAGGTGAATGAATGAATGAAGTTTTTTATTGAAAAAAACCAATAGTGGTATTTCAATATTCACATTTCGGTAGGTACAATAAGTAAATAATAGGTACCAATTAATTAGAGGGACTGGAAGGAATCTACCTACCGATACCAATAGCATCTACCTACCGATACCAATAGTATCCACCTACCGATACCAATAGTATCCACCTACCAATACTGCAGGTAGGAATTATTGTGAAGGGAGGTGCCATTTACTTTCAATGGTGAAGTACAGGCAGTAGTGTCATCTGAGGGTTTGTTCGGTGAGGCAGTCCCGGGCAGTCCAGGGCTGACCACGCCCACTTTTGGCCGTTCGGAGAGGACCAGTGTAGTCCCGGACGAGAGATTTGCCGTTCGGAGAGGCAGTCCAGGGTAGTCCAGGGTCGTCCGAACTTACTCCAGATTTCAGCGAGAGTAAGGAGTCCGGCGCATGCGCATTGCACTTTTTTCTCCCGCTCCTCACCCTCCTCCCTCACCCTCACCCACTCCTCCTCCTCGGGTTTAAATGACAACAATCTTTCGAGAATTCAGAAGTTTTTTGAAAATCCAATTATGATGATTGCGAAAGTGACGTGATGAGTGTGGTTTATTTTTATCGGACGATGATGTCGAAGACATTTTCATTATGGAGTTGATTTATCGGATATTGAGGCTGAAGAACCATAGCTACATTCAACAAGTTGTGTTAGAATTTGATGATCAACACTTCGTAGAGTAGCTGGTACGAACACTCCCTCGATTTTTCTGCTCAAGCAGGTTTGTCATCTTTCAGTTTTCCTACTGTCGATACATACTTACATCAAACTATAAAAATATTCATTCTGTTCTTCATTATTTCATAATCTTGTCATATAGGTCCATATGGAAAGCTGAGTGCCCAACATCGGAGTTCTGATATTTTTGTGGCCTTCCTACCTACTGTGGGCACCAAACTGCGTCGTTCTGGAATGTTGCTGACCGCTTCGACCTAAATATCTCTTAGCACATGTGGAATAAGAAAAGTGGAATTGAAAACTAGTATTGTAAAGTAACAGTAATTATATTAACATCTATTCATAAAACAATTGAAGACTCGGAACTTTGAAATTGAGTATGAGTAGCTTAGAAAATACGATTTTGGTAAAGAAGCATAAATCTGTATATACGTTCAATTTATTTTCGTAATTTCGTTACCATTGTTCTGTCTCTATTTGAAATTATACCCATCGGTCAAGTCGAAAGCATTTTACTTTCATTTTTCTCTAAATACAAGCGTCTTGTCGAAAATGGCCTTCCCTTTTGTATGACTCTACCTGTACCTACTCTAAAGAAAGCTTCACTTGGTAAAAAGGGTGGTTCAAGACACCTCTTCGAAGAATTGGTAGCAGCGGAATCATCTCATCAATTCACAGTAAGTAATTTTGTACTACTTGTGTAAAAATTCGTTAATTCGTAACCCATAACTCGTAACTTAACTTCAATTTAAAGTAGTTTTACGAAGCTCCAGTCGCAGTTTCCATTTGGGGGAATATGAAACTTTTAATTAGGCAGCTAACCTCATTTTAGAAGCATTTATTCTTCCTATACAAAAAGGAGTAAAATCAATAAGAAGTATCAATAAATACGTCTATAAATTAATAAATCCTAAAACAAAATCGTCTTAAATTAATAAATTTCACCTCTCTGGCATGGATATTTTATACGTATGAAATATCCATGCTTCCAGTGCTGTCCCGTGTGCGTTCGGACAACACCGAATCTCGGACAGTCCAGGGCGACTCTGTGACGTCACGAGTCCTGGACTGCTCCAGTCCTGGACCGTCCAGGACTGCCTGACCGAACGAACCCTGATTCTGACCTATTATGAGAGGATTCTCCTCGTGTCAATTTCTGAGGGCAAACGTATACTTATGAACAATGGTGTTTTTTTTCATCAGTTTTATTCCCATGCTGATTTTTGAGGTAAGATTTGGGCGTCCTTATGCGATTGATCTGGGGTAGAGTTGGACAACAATCCACAGAAAAAAAATAACCACACGCTAATCCGTTTTAAACCATTCTGAATCAAAACACCTAACTATATTTAAAATTGCTATTTAAAAATTAATGGACAAAGCTGAATTTCTTGTAAATTATTTGAAGTCAAAAAATCATGTGACAAAAATTCATAAAATTTATTCATAGATTAGGAGGTACCTTGGACATTTTTGTGATAACTCTATTAAGACTTCCAACAATACCCCACAAAAAATTCCTCTGTCCATTAAATTTAAAATTACTATCTAATTTTGGTTACTCCGGTGACACTTTAGGATAACTGGAGTTCCAGAGATGTTTTTGGTGACACTGGTGACACCCTGGTCAAATAGGGGGTGCGCCTGACTGTTTAAAAAAAATTTTAATCGAAAGTAGACCTCATCCTGAGAGTTTTGACACCAGCCGTTCTCTTTTTGGATGAGTAGATCTTTTTCTATGATTTTTCAAAGTTTCGAATGTTTATGACGTCACGCGCTCCTCCCGCCTGGGCGGGGCCCCCCAGCCAACTGTGACGTCATAAATTTCGAAACTTTCAAAAATCATTGAAAAAGATATATTTATCCAAAAAGAGAACGGCCGGTGTCAACATTCTCAGAATGAGGTCTAGTTTAGGTTAAAAATAACAGTTTTTCCGACCCATGCGCACACCCCATTGTTTCATAGGAAAGGAATAAGTAACATCGGGTGGTGGTTATAGTAAGAAAGGATAACTGCCTTAGCAAAGGTTCAACAGTACCTATTCTCTAAATTCTTGATTAGGCTATCTAAATACCACCCAATTTTTTAAGGTGTTTTCGACCTTATAAATCATGTAAAACCTTCTAAATGACTATAATACGTTAGTAAAGAAAGTTGAAACTGTCTGTTGATGTTCTATCCTCAAAGCGAAGCATATAGTTCAAGTTTCGAGAATTATTCAAAAGTCTCTTCTTTCCTGGAATTTTTCTCTCCTAAACCCATTTTCAACAAGCTGAGCAACTTCTTGAGTATTTCGGCTCCGGTAGTCGTTAATTTAATGTCCAAATAATGGAAAAACATGAGTTAGAATTCAAGAAAATTATGGTTTTCAAAAACCGGTGTGTTTGGTTGTTATATAAGTCTTTCCACGACACGAAAACGCACCATTTTCCTAGGAAATAAGTGAAAAACGTCTGCCAAGTTGGTGTGGCACATAGCTTCCTAGTATCCATAATTCGATTGTATAGATATTGTAGCTCATCTCAAAACATCAATCTCTAAGTGCACTTTCTCTTCCACTACCCTCATAGGGGACTCCACACGCCAACCCCCACAATCGCTGACTATTGTTGGAAAATATAGAAGTTTTGGCTGTTAAAGGATTTCACGTTTGCCCGTGCGCACAAAATACTTTCAATTTGGAGGCCATGAATTTCATAGGTTTTTTCTCATGCATTTCTTTCATAGGAAATGTACGTTTTCTCATGCGCAGTGGCTACTAACAGTCCGGTGGTGATGATTTTCATAGGAGATCGTCTACACACCAACCCGCACAATCCCTGAAAATGTCATCGTAATCGGATGGGAAATGTAGAAGTTATGGCTGTTACAATTACTACAATTATTTCACGTTAGCGCATGCTCACAAAATACTTTCAATTTGGGGGCCATGATTTTCATAGTGGACCATCTACATGCCAACCCGGATAATTGGATGTAGATGATTCCTTATGAAAATCATCACCCCCGGACTGACAGTAGTCGCTGCGCATGCGCGAACGTGAATTCCTTGTACAGCCATAACTTCCACTTTTTCTATCCGATTTCGATGAAATTTTCAGAGATTATACGGATTAAGTTGTTGATGGTCCCCAATGAAAATCAAGGCCTTAAAATTGTCAGTAGCCTCTGCGCATGCGTAAACGTAAAATCCTTGTAACAGCCTTAACACTTACATTTTTCATCTGAATTTGATGAAATTTTCTAGGATTGATCAGATTGGCGTGTTTATGGATACGAGGAAGCTATGTGCCACACCCCACTTGGCAGACGTTTTTTCTTTGTGGTTGTAAAAAATCGATTGAATGCCATTTTTGTACGTATATTTTCATTAACAAATAAATAGTAGTAAATAAATGAACAAATATTTTTCAGACTGGCGATCTCCACTAAAGGCACGCGCACAGAATCTCGCAACGTGATAACTAGTCCAGGAACAATCCACGTTCTATACCTTCCAGAAAGTAATAACTATAATACTTATTTGTAGCCGACTTCGATTCAACTGCTTTAACGACTGGTCTTGGCTGTGTATTTTATTAAACTTGCTTTCGTTTCGATTTACGTGAACCTTATTTTGAATCCTACTGTTACCTACGATCAGAGTGATCCTTGTTTTGAATCCAAGAGTTGGAGTTATGGTCTGTCTTGGTCAGGTTGAATCATATCCTTGCATCAATGGATACCCTGGATTTCATTGAAGTACGAAAATGTAGTCTTCTTTGTTATTTAGGTCATTTTTGGTTTATTATTTTCAATTATGAACCTTTAGAATCGACCAAGAAAAAAACATTTTTAACACCCCCTCAAAATTTGATGGTTTACGTTTCAAGGTACGTAGAATCCAAAAATCGAATAAAAATTTGGCCGGAGGTCCGCCGTACGCGGCACTTTTGCCACTTGGCATTGACCGATTTTGATGAAATTTGGTATGTAGGCTCCATTTGGGGTCTAGTTGTGCCCCGAAGATATTGGTTGTAGAGGTGTGTCGGTACAGCTGTACCGGGACTGTGGAACCGAGTATCAGGTTGGAACGGTTCCACGCAGTGACAAAAACTCGACCCTTACCGGTCCAGTTCCACGGACTGATAAGATATCTTAAGATGGCTCTGGACCGGGAAGAGAATCTTTTCTATCGGTCCAGTTCCATCCTCACCAATCAGAATGATCTGATCAATCATCTCATCAATCTGATCATTCTGATTGGTGAGGATGGAACTGGACCGGTAAGGATGTAACCGGACCGATAAGATATCAAAGAGAATGGTTCAATGGCTCTGGACCGGTAAGCATGGATCTTGTTCTCAGTTCTGTTCCATGTTGTACCTGGAAGCGCCCTTACTACTTCCATGGACTGAGAATGGTTCATGGAATGGCTCTTGAGCGGAAAGTTAGGTATCTTCTGGACAGGTTAGCATGGAAGTTGTCTCCAGTATTATTAATTTATTATTGTCATGTTAAGTTCTTAAACTGCAACGTCATAATTCTTTCCTTGAATTGTTTGGTAACTATTATTTATAATAAATTGCCTCTTTTGTAACACTTGTTCAAATTCCTTCCTTTTAGCGAATTGTCAAGGAAAATGATGCTATTGTATTGCAAGTTGAGATCATAAGCATGGAAGAAGGACGATAGGGATTTGACTGCCTGCTTCATCCATGCCATGCGAGTGGGATTTGATCGCCTGTATCGGTAATGGAACTGTACCGGTAATTTGGAACGGTTACATCTTTGCCACCGTAACCGTTGGAACCGTTCCAGGGAAATACCTGGACCGACACACCCCTAATTGGTTGATGTAGGTCACTCCTGGGTTCAAAAATACATTTTGAAAACTCCCTAACTCAAAAAATTTTGATATAAAGGTATTGTTTTTCCTTCAATTTAGGATTCTATAGAATTTTTAGATTTTTTTGAAACCACGCGGAGCTCTGTAGGACAAACCGTTCGCTCCCTACGAGAATTTGAAGTTTGGACGTACGATAAATCAGAAACACGAGTGTGAATCGCAAAAGAGGTCTAATCTCCGTTCAAATTTTAGCTGACAAAAATGCGATCGATGTTTTTCTTCATGTTGGATGGTTGGTGACTCTGCAGACGAGTGATCTATAGAAAAATAATAAACCATTGTGTAATAATTTGCAGCGTTTTTCCTTTACCAGTTGATATTTCAAATTTTAAAAATTATAATCAGGTAAAAACATTTCTTTACAGAGCCACCCGTCTGCGAAGAACACGGCTTTTCCATTAATAGTACCTTAAGGTTAAGAAGTTTATTTTGACAGAAAGTACGTATCAGTAGTAACATCCTTAAGCGAGAGTTGTGGGTGCATTCATTACTTCTTGGTTGCTAAGCAAGCTCATCTAAGTGACATGAAACTCACGAAAAAAATGTTTCTTTTCTTGATCTGCTAAAATTTGGCCTGCTTCCGTCAATGAAGGATAATTTGCGATTAAAACTTGTGTTTCGGATTTAGTTAGTTGTCCAAGAGAGTTGAGTTTTTATATGAAGCGAATAGGTGGTCCCATAGAATAGAGCTTTGAGTGGTCTCTTTCGATTATAGGTACATATTCTAAATTTATGTAAAGCAATACATTTAAATGAAAAGTTTTCAAGAAAAGTTCAACCTCTATTTTTCAACCCTTTGAAGTGATGAAATCAACCAAAAGCTTCAGGGCACAACTGTAAGTCGGTATTTTTGCGAAAATAAGGTTTTGAGCTCTCTAGGTAAATTAGGGTCGCTTGATCCATAAAGTGAAGCCGTTTTCCAATCTGAAGTATAGTTTTTTATCCAGAAGGCGTAGAAAAAACGTGTAAGTCGGTTACCTCTTTTTTCGCCGGAAAACCTTCAAGTCCTGTGTATGCCTTCATAAACGTGAGCAGCTCACGCTGGTGGCAAGTTTCCATCAAAGATAGTCAGTTTTTTCATGTAAAAGTTTACAAAATTCATAAATGGAGTTCGGAGAAAGTGATCATAAATAGAAACCTTTTTATAAGTCTCAATTTCAGCAATAAACTCCACTCCTTGTGTTCTGCAGACACGTGATTTTCCATACTGTGGCCCACCTTAAGATCACGACCTAAGTGTTTTTCCGCATTGTTTATAAATTATTTTTACATTATTTAGGAGGATAATTTCAGATGAATTAGTTGACTTGTTGGCTGTTTAACCTAGGTGTAATGCTGATGTTGCTGAAATCCAGCTCTGACCTATCCCTAACCCCTTAGCCACACCCAACCAATCCATAACCCACACCTAACTTATCCCTAGTCCATACCTAACTCATCCTCAGCTAATACCCTACCCAGCCCTGACCTATCTATAACCCCTAACCCATCCTGTCCCTAACTCATCCCTATCCCATCCCTAGTCCATCCATTACCCATCCCCAACCCAGCCCTGACCTATCCCAACCCCTAACCTGTCCCTAGCCCGTCTCCAACCTATCCCTAACCCTATCCCATCCCTAACCTAACTCATACCTAACATATCCTAACATATCTATCCATAGTCCATCTATAACCCATCCCCAGCTCATCCCTAACCCAGCCTTGACCTATCCCAACCCCTAACCCAGCCTTGACCTATCCCAACCCCTAACCCAGCCTTGACCTATCCCAACCCCTAACCCATACCCAACCCATCCCTAGCCCATCTCCAACCTATTCCTAACCCCTAACCCATACCTAACTCATCCCTAGTCCATTGGACGGAATTCACTAAAGCTGATGCACCACCTAGCAAAGTACCTACCTACCTAATGCCGCAAGTCCGGCAAATACCAAAGGCAAAAAGCCACCCTGCTTGATTTGATTTAGCTGATTAAACGTCAAATACAGTCGAACTCCTTTCTTTTTACGAATCGCTTTTTCAATATATTTTGCTCGAACTGAAGTGACTAAAATTTTATCTTTTCCTACTTTACCCTGTAGTTGTTGCTAATAGAATGCTGACATCGCCTCTCTTTTTGTACCCCCGCCTAATTTTATTACCTTGACCCGGAGTCAGCGATACCTCACAAGTTTCCATCTTTCACTAATAATCTCTCTCTCTATCAATATATCAATCTCTATCAATGTGTAAGCCGCATCAGGAGGATCCCTACGGCGAGAGCGCGGGCGAGGTTGGCGGGAGAACGGAGTTTGAGGTCAGTTGGGTTGAGGAGGGGATGGAGGAGAGTAGAGGGGCCTCTCCCCCACCTCCGTCGACGGATCCCTGCGCCAGAAGTGATACGCCACTGTGAGAGCCCGGACCACCCTGCGTTGGTTGCGAGAAAATCTAAGTTGTTTTACCCGAAAAGTCTGTGTGAAATCGCGATTGTCATCAAGTTTTACCCACCCGCTGCTATTGAACAATTGATTATCGAGAAAGGAACATTTTTGTGCAGTTAAATCCGTCTACGAGATCCATTGAGTCACCACCAGGTTAGAAATCATCCCTCAACTGGTAAAGTACCACTGTTTCGTCAACTAGGCTGTCTCTCGTGTGATTCTAATTGATTATTTGTTATTTTCCCTTCAACCTGATCCATTTGGAACACTTACCTGTAATTTATACTGCTCCAGTCACGAGTATAGGTAGAGTGCCATCTCTAAGGTACGCACCACGTGTTATTCCCAAGTCAAAAATCTTACTTTACTAAGGTTGTAACTCTGTTTAATTGTCTTTAAATCATCAGTCGAAGTAGATCAAGGACGTGGTCCGTCATCTAAATTGCTCTAGTCACGAGTTTGGGTGATAGTGCCGTAGTCAGGGCACTTACCACGTGTTGGTTGAAGACGTACTTCTTCTCTAAGGGGGATGATATTTAATTTCCAATTGTTTATTGATTGATATTGTTGATACTAAAGGTATCCATCGTTTAATTTCATTATTTTATTGTTAATTGTCTTGATTCGGGGACTTGAGTGCCCCGCATACCGCTCGTAGTTCCATTGAGTGCCTTCCATGCCCGACTTGTTTTTACTTAATTACTTAATTAACTATTGAATACTTACCTGCTGACTTACCTGTTTTCATTCCGTTCAGTAGTAGTAGATCGCAGAGTCATACTTACCTCAGCTCTTGTATTTTTGAACTGATAACTAAAGGTACTTAGTTTTAAGGGTACTTACCTAGGATTGCCGATCTCGATTGCAACTTAAGTCTAGGGCTATCTAATACTTACCAATCTGATACTTACCTTACGAGGGTCCTACCAATTAAGTCTGATTTCGTTATTTTGTTTGATTTTTATACTTACCTGTTTTGTTCCTATTTGAAGTTGTGTTATTAAACACCCTAATTTTAAAACCTGTAGTTTCTGTTGGAATACCACCTGAGTTCCTACTTTTGGGTACGTGAGTTCAAACCTGTAGTCGTTAGGTTGTTTTGAGATTGGGCCCTTCAGGCCATAGCTACCAGGTTTCTAGTTAATCGCTAATACGACTTTTCAGTCGCCTCACGACAACTAGCGGCTTACAAATGTATCAAGTGATCTTTCCATACGACTTGCAAATAATTTGCAAACAAAACTTTCAATAAGGTATTCATACAAATTTACATTTTAGACTTGTTTCTTCGTCGTCGATTCCCATTCCCAAATACCGTTTGGCTTTCATTCCTAGACTCGCAGCTGTTGCCCATAATCTTTCATTGATATCTGCATCTTTTGAAGTGAGTCGATCCCAAGCTTTGTCCTCCAACACTTTATCAGCTACATGTCTATCTCGAGTATTTTCATGATCTCTGTACCAAATGTCGTGTTCTATTGCAGCTTGGTCCAACTTATTTTTAGGTTTGTCACCGCGTTGAAGACGTTCATCTAATTTTGTACCTAGCCCAAGAAATCTATAGCCTGGAGCATGTAACTCGATAGGTACCTAGGCGATTCAGAATTTCGTTGAAGATACCCGAACCAGCTTTAGGAAGTATTTGGATGTGGTTCGCTATTTGCACAATACCCTCGGGCGTATCAACAATTTCTTCTAACGTGTTACTGATGTAGTTGATTAGCGACATTTTGTCATTGTGAAAGCTATTGTTGCCGGCAATTTCTTCACTATGTATGAAATTTACACGGTACAAAACTTGTTCCAAATCTCTCGAAATCCATAGTTCTTTTCTACTATTGGGATTGTGACGGACAATACCTTCGCCCGATTTTAGCGATGCCCATATATTTTTAATGAGACTTCCATTTCTCACCTGAACTCGATTTCGGATTTTTTCTATTTTTATCGTTGCCCTGATACATTGCATCACTCATGATTAATAGTTTTCGGCAAGTTTCAAGATCTTTTTGGTTTATTATTTTCAATAATGAACCTTTGGAATCGACCAACTCCCCTTCAAAATTTGATGGTTTACGTTTCAAGATATGTAGAATCCAAAAATCGAATAAAAACGCTGCAAATTATTACACAACGGTTTATTATTTTTCTATAGATCACACGTCTGCAAAGCCACCAACCATCCAATATGAAGAAAAACATCGATCGTATTTCGGTCAGCTAAAATTTGAATGGAGATTAGGCCTCTTTAGCGATTCACACTCGTGTTTCTGATTTATCGTGCATAAAAACTTAAATTCTCGTAGCGAGCGAACGGTTTGTCCTACAGAGCTCCGCGTGGTCTCAAAAAATTCTATAGTATCTTAAATTGAAGGAAAAACAATTCCTTTATATCAAAATTTTTGGAGTTAGGGCGTTTTCAAAATTACAAAATTGATTTTGGAACCCTTAGGAGTGACCTACATGAACCAAAATCTTCGGGGCACAACTAGACCCCAAATGGAGCCTACATACCAAATTTCATCAAAATCGGTCAATGCTAAGTGGCAAAAGTGCCGCGTACGGCGGACGGACGGCCAAATTTTTATTCGATTTTTGGATTCTACGTACCTTGAAACGTAAACCATCAAATTTGGAGGGGGTGTTAAAATATTTTTTTTCTTGGTCGATTCCAAAGGTTCATTATTGAAAATAATAAACCAAAATTTGGCCGTCCGTCCGCTGTACGCGGCACTTTTGCCACTTAGCATTGACCGATTTTGATGAAATTTGGTATGTAGGCTCCAATTGGGGTCTAGTTGTGCCCCGAAGATTTTGGTTGAGGTAGGTCACTTCTAAGGGTTCCAAAATCAATTTTGAAATCTTGAAAATGCCCTAACTCAAAAAAATTTGATATAAAGGTTTTGTTTTTCCTTCAATTTAAGATTCTATAGAATTTTAAAAAAAATGTAAGACCACCCGGAGCTCTGTAGGACAAACCGTTCGCTCCCTACGAGAATTTAAAGGTTGTACGTACTATAAATCAGAAACACGAGTGTGAATCGCAAAAGAGGCCTAATCTCCGTTTAAATTTTAGCTGACCGAAATGTGATCGATGTTTTTCTTCATGTTGGATGGTTGGTGACTCTGCAGACGAGTGATCTATATAAAAATAATAAACCGTTGTGTAATAATTTGCAGCGTTTTTCGTATAAGCTTCGGGTTGAAGTGGAGCATTGTACGCCACAAGCCCCGTGTACCTTCAAACTTTTGACCATCAACAATCAAATCGTCCTGTAGAATTTCAACTACTTTGTTACCAATCATAAAGAACGTTTTGCCATCTCTAGAAGTGAACATGTTCAAACTGAAACTAGGGTCATTCAAATTGACCAAGTTGTGTTTTGTTTTAATACCGTACGTTGGTGTTTGTGCGATCGAATTGGCTGGTATATTCGCCACAATACTTCCGTCGAAAGTTTCTTCTTCTTTCGATTGTAATTCGTCAACAGTTTCCGATACAGAAGGAAGATTTGCCGATTGTAATTCGCCAACAGTCTTACGAGCTTGCAACTAAGTCAATGCTGTAGATACCGGTTTAACTCGTCCATCATCAACGGCTTTTGTCAACGTTTCAAGGGCATCTGTAACGGGTTTGGTAGTTTGTTTTTCTTTTGCATCAGTAAGAGGTATGCATTTTTTCTCAGTTTGTCGTTGCTCTTCATCCACACGATCTCGTACGTTTGCACCAGCTTTTCTTCGATTTTTTTTCGTTCCTAGTGCTTGTTCCACGTCCATCGTGTATACTGGCTATTGATAGTTAGGCTGTCGTAAGTTTCCATATCGTATTTGACAAAAGGTACAAAAGTTCAAAAAATAAATCAAAATTTCAAGTAAACTCTATAATTCTCTATAAGTTAATCAACTCATCGTAAATAGTGTCAAGCAATTTCGTCAATTCACTTTTTGTCAAATCTGTTTTGAAGTATGAACGTTTTCTAGTTATACGATTCGCATGTCGTTCGCATAACACATTCAATAGCTATTAATAGCTTAACACTGTTAAAACTGACAGTAACAAATACTTGTGAGAGTCTCCATGGTACTAGGTAGGTATAGGTATTTCTAAGAACCTACTTAGAACGTGCACGATTTACGGAACTAGTCGTAAATGAACTTTATTTATCTGATTAGGCTATTATGATGCATTAATTGAGTAGAACTAACTTTTATCGATAACTTTCATTTCATTGACTTATACGCGATGGATACCTCAGAATTGACTTTTGACAGTATTTGCGAAAAGTGTAATTTTAATACGATCTGAGTTCAGTTGATAGTCGTCATCCTCATCATTCGTGTGAAATACAGGGTGTCCAAGTAACTACGCTCCCCCCCCCCCTTATTTTCTCTAATAGTGTAAGAAAAAAATCGGATTAACGCTATTCTTCATAATTTTTTGCGTAGAATTCAAAAATGACAAAATTGCGCAGTGCGCAATCGCGCAACCATGCGCAATCATGATCAACTTTGTTTTTTCAAATGAGAACCCCCACTTTTCATTGCAGATTCGGATTCTACGTCAAATTTCATGAACATTTTACTTCGACAACTTTTTTTTTTGGACGCGCGCAACCCGCACAGCGAGCGCTCAAAGATGCGCAACCCAGAGATTGCGCCAGAGTTGAGATGAAGGTAGACCTCAAGTGCGGCACCTCACTTAGCAGGGTTTTTCTACGCTGAATCGCGTGGTGTCCCTTTCTTGATTTGATTTCATTTTACCTCAATTTTTTACCTCAATTTTACCTCAGTCAATTTTTGAGGAGGAAATCATCGATTTTCTTACAAAGGGTAATGAATCATCATAATAAAATGTGAAAAAAAAAATTAAATTTTTAAAATTGTAAAATAACGGGAAACTACTACATAATTATCACAAAATTTAATTTTTTTACATTTTATTAGGATGATTGGATTATTAGGATTAGGATTCTTACCCTTCGTAAGAAAATCAATGATTTCCTCCTCAAAAATTACTTTTTTGGCTATAAATGAGGTAAAATGGAATCGAATCAAGAAAGGGACACCACCACGCGATTCAGCATGGAAAAACAGTGCTAAGTAATGTGCCACACTTGAGTTCTACCTTCATCTCAACTTTGGCGCAATCCCTGGGCTGCGCGCCTCCAAAAAAAAAAAGTTGTCGAAGTAAAATGTTCATAAAATTTGACGTAGAATCCGAATCTGCAACAAAAAGTGGGGGTTCTCATTTGAAAAAACAAAGTTGATCATGATTGCGCACGGTTGCGCACTGCACAATTTTGTAATTTTTGAATTCTACGCAAAAAATTATGAAGAATAGCGTTAATTCGATTTTTTTTCTCACACTATTACAGAAAAAAAGTGGGGGGAGCGTAGTTACTTGGACACCCTGTATACAGAATTTCAATACGATCTGTGTTCAGACGGAAAGTTGTCTCTTCCACGTCTTAACCTATAAAATTACGTCATCGTCTGCGTCTTGAAATCTCCAGACGGAAAGTTGAAATCTCCTGACGGAAAGTTGAAATCTCCAGACGAAAAGTTGCCCCCTTCAGTGAAATATACAGGATTACGATCTGAGAACAAGTCCTCGTTTCCTTCAGATGCAGAATTCAGGCTGTAGGGGTGAGGTTTAAAAGAGTAACAATTATCGTACCAGTCATCGGATTTTTAGACTTAAAGTTGTAGTGCCTTCATATACAGGGTGTCACCCTAACTCGAGGACCAAACTTCAAGGATCGATTCTACATCTAATTTGCAAACTTTTTTGTCTCTTGACATTTTTTTTTTAAACGCTTTAATATTATACTTTTTTCACTTTTAAGATTTTGTTCGTGTTTTCGACCTTGAGCCATTAAAACGGCCATAACCCCCTCAATTTACTGGATAAACTCAAATATGAGTATAGGTACCGTTGAAAAGAACGTTAAATTTCCTATCAGTTCATTGGGACACAAAAGCTTTTTTAAGCCTTTCGTATAAGTGAATAAATTGGTCAAAGTCAGAAATTCAAAACTTTCTCGAAAATCACAATTTTTCAGGCTGACTCATCTTAAGTAATAAACAGCCGTATCGGCGGGCACTCAACGGAAAAAACTTGCCCAGAATCTCAGCTTTCCAACGGTCTATCAATATTTCTTTTTAACATTCAAATTAGAAGAGTAAATGAAGTTTGAATGCCCGAAAACGTGTGTTTTACAAGCAAATCCAGTGTTTTAAGCGGTTTCTGGTCCCCCTCGACCTCAAAATGGCTTGACGATTTTGGTGTCATTTACTATGTAATTTTCTACGCTGAATCAAATAGTGATACTTCCGAATGGTTCCGACTGCTAGAAAGTGGATTTTTCGAAGAAAACCTTCGTTTTTCGTACATAAAATACGCATTATTCTTAAATGTGGTAGTGAGCATGAAGTAACACCTTTTAACTCAATAAAAACACCGAATTTCTAGTTGATTGAAGTTTTGTTGAGTTCAAAGGTGTTACTTCATGCTCACTACCACATTTAAGAATAATGCGTATTTTATGTACGAAAAACGAAGGTTTTCTTCGAAAAATCCACTTTCTAGCAGTCGGAACCATTCGGAAGTATCACTATTTAATTCAGCGTAGAAAATTACATAGGAAATGATACCAAAATCGTCAAGCCATCTTGAGGTCGAGGGGGACCAGCAACCGCTTAAAACACTGGATTTGCTTGTAAAACACACGTTTTCTGGCATTCAAACTTCATTTACTCTTCTAATTTGAATGTTAAAAAGAAATATTGATAGACCGTTGGAAAGCTGAGATTCTGGGCAAGTTTTTTCCGTTGAGTGCCCGCCGATACGGCTGTTTATTACTTAAGATGAGTCAGCCTGAAAAATGGTGATTTTTGAGAAAGTTTTAAATTTCTGACTTTGACCAATTTATTCACTTATACGAAATGCTTAAAAAGCTTTTGTGTCCTGATGAACTGATAGGAAATTTAACGTTCTTTCCAACGGTATACTCATATTTGAGTTTATCCAGTAAATTGAGGGAGTTATGGCCGTTTTAATGGCTCAAGGTAGAAAACACGAACAAAATCTTAAAAGTGAAAAAAGTATAATTTTAAAGCGTTTAAAAAAAAAAATGTCAAGAGACAAAAAAGTTTGCAAATTAGATGTAGAATCGATCCTTGAAGTTTGGTCCTCGAGTTAGGGTGACACCCTGTATAGTATGCAGAATTCAGGCTGTAGGGGTGAGGTTTAAAAGAGTAACAATTATCGTACCAGTCATCGGATTTTTAGACTTAAAGTTGTAGTGTTGTTGTAAAGTTGTAGTTCTACTGAATTGACCTAATGCTTATCCTATGGGACTTCCTCTAGAATGCATGCGTTACTAAACAATATGTTTAATTTCAAAAGGTCGTTTCATTCAAGAAGCAGGTTGTTAGAGATGAGTGCCTCTCTACAACTGTATAGAGATAGTGGAGTTCTTGTTAGGAAATCTTAACACGTTATGTAACAGAAGAATTTATTTGGATCAACATTCAAACAGTAGGTATTCAGAGAACGTAGCAGTTTGATATGGGAAAAAAACGCCTTGAAGGTCATTGCGGCTGGAAACAACCTGAAATTATCATGCATTAATATTAACTATCTTATCGACTGGAAGAGAGGGGCTCCTGTTCTGTTCCACGGCGGATCAGTTCGATATCGCGAGCACAATAGAACCGCTTGTATCTCGTGGGTTCTTCTTGTTTCAGGATTGATAGAGAAATACGGGTCGGATCTTCAGTCGTTGAGAAGCCGCCAGGAAGATGAGGTCCGGAGTCTTGTTGGCAGTTGTGACGCTGTGTTCGTCCTGCGTCGTGGGGGACATCATCATCGAGTACATCCGAGCACCTGCTGAGCGCAGAGCGCTGTCACAGCAGCAGCAGCAGCCGCTGAAGAAACTCCCCCCTCCTCCTCCGGTGGGTGACGCGGCCCGCTACGCCCGATACGTCGTCCATTACTCCGGTGAGTATGTTTCAGCCGGTTGTCAGCCCCGACTGTGATACGAACAATACTATATGGTGAAATTTAAAAAAAAAGTCCATTCATGCAGCATGAATTAATGAGCGAATTTTCAAAGAAATCTTTCAGTTAAAGGTATGGTTAAGAAAAGGAACAATGGCGTTGCAATTTCTTTTAGAAAGTTTTTTTTTTACACGATTCTTAGTTTTTCGATTTTTAGTATAGCATACCAACATACTGTATGCACTGGGTATGCTTTGAAGATCTTAGGAGTTCATTTTCATGTTCTACTCGTCTCCACAAACTCATAGCGTACCCACATGGCTATAGTTGTTTTTTTTTCGATTTTCAGTATACCATACCAACACACTGTATGCACTGGGTATGCTTTGATGATCTTAGGAGTCCACATTCATGTTCTACTCGTCTCTACGATCTCATTGAGTACCCACACGGCTACTGCATTTCTGGGTACAACAAATATACGCACGTATTCATTATATACATAAATAGATACCTACTTTTCTTAATTTTGGACAATTTTCATTTTTGAAAACGCATTGATATCAGACATTTTGTGCTGAATCCGAATATACCATGTATTACCATGATTTTGAAGGTAATAACCACAAAAATCTGAAAAACCCCATTTTTTGGACTTTTTTTGAATTTTGGACCACTTTGGATTGTCCAAAATTGCTGGTTAACGAACTTGACCTATTGTTTGTTGTTTCGAACATTTTGGACAAAACTAAAAAAAAATTTCTGAACAATTACTCAAGTTATCGTGCGGAATGACACACACACACACACACACACACACATATATGATTTTTGGAAAAACTTCAGGGATCGTTTCAGAATGTTCCAAACCGGATTTCAATGTAAAATTTTTTCGAAAAAGTCGATTCTAAAAATTTTGAGGTCATTGCAATAGCTTCATTTTTCTTAAAAATTCGCTAAAAACTAAAATCTGAGCTTGTTCTTCTATTTCTAGACTGAAAAGATGAAGAATTACTAAACATTGTCCCTGCAGACCTATCTGATACGGAGATGTACGGGGGGAAATTGTTAGGATCTCCCACTTAACCTTAATTGGACCATGGTGTCACTAGTGTCACCGAAAACATCTTAGGGATTCCACAGCTGTCCAAGGTGTCATCAGGTCATGAATTTTTAAAATTATTTTTGTACATTATTAGAAGCCAGAAACGCTGCAAATTACGAACACACCCATAGTTACTACTTACCTACGACGTACCTACTTCACAGTCAAGTTTATTTGGAAGAAATAAACGCTTCACACTCAGTTCGAAGAAACAGGGATTATTTGGAATTATTATTATACCCCAATTATTAGGAAATTCGATTACCTACTGGTTGTTAAGATGCAGAACTGAGTACAACTCGAAGATACGAACAACGATCGCATTTTGGTCAGCTATATTTGAACTGAGATTGGGCCTCTTTTGCGATTCACGCTTATCGTAGGGAGCGAACGGTTTGTCCTACAGAGCTCCGCGTGGTCTCGAAAAATACTAAAAATTCAATACTATTTAACATTGGTGAAAAAACTATACCTTTATTTCGAGCGTTTTCGAGCTAGGGCACTTTTCACAATTTCAACCCATTAATCTTCACGCCTTAGAAGTGACTAACTTCAACCAAATGCTTCACGGCACAATTAGACCCCAAATGGAGCCCATATACCAAATTTCATCAAAATGGATCCATGGTAACTAAGGAAAGTACGGCGTACGTCGGACAGACGGAAAATTGTTTATTCAATTTTCGGATTCTATTTAGGTACCTTAAAACGTAAACTAACAATTTTTTTTTGGGGAGGGGGGGGGGGGGTTAAAAAATTGTTTTTCTTGGTCGATTCCAAAGGTTCATTATTGACAATAAAAAACCAAAATGATTTTCAAAAGAGACCATCTACACGCCAACTTGCAAAACCCTGGAAATTTCATCAAATTCGGACGAAAAATGAAGGTGTTTTGGCTGTTACAATGATTTTACGTTTGGGGATGCGAGGAGGCTACTATCAGTCTGGGGCTGATGATTTTCATAGGGGACCATCTACACGCCAACCTGCACAATCCCTAAAAATTTCATATTTTTTGAGATTTCGGATTTTTTTTAAATTGGACAATTATAACTTTGTATAGTTTGCCCGTTACAAGGATTTCATGACAGACAGGGAACCAAAATCGTTCAGGAATGCCTGAAACGTAAAACTTGAGTGGACATTTTTGTAGATTAGTACTAAAACCCTTTGAATAAATAAAGTTTTATTCAGCTATGAATGACAGCATTAGGTATAGAATTAGAGAATTTATAGAACTCGGAGGGAAATGGAATTTGGGTGTGACACGTCAGAAGGGGTATTTCAGTCAATTAAAAAAACATTTTTTTTTCAAAAGAGCAGGGGTCAGGAATAACGGTAATCGGGTCTGTTCGTCGAGAAAATGTTTAGAAGTAATTAGGGAAGCTAATGAAAGCAGAGGATCTGATCAGTGCGTTTCACGCTCTCTAGCTGCACACGAAAGACGCACAGAAATTATAATCTGCCTAGATAACTGCAGTGCACAGAACCAAAACTGGTGTGTTGATAACATAATCAACTCCAATTTGACCAATGCTCATCTGTAGAGGCAGTTATTCGTTATTTTGAATTATTAGAACAGACCTTCATGTCGGCAGATAGTTTCCACCTCCAGATGGAACTGTCAATGAAACATATGAAAAAAATGTATGATTTTTCTTACTTCGTCAAGTGTGTTTAGTCTTCAAATTCTATTACATTTGGAACTTGAAATTATAATAAATAATTAAAATAATAAATGTAGTGAATTAGAACAGTGTTATTGGTCGTTTTTCAGGTCTTTACTGGTTTGTACTGTTGAGGATCACTAGTGATTAATATCTATTAATCTACTTAATAACTAATAACTATTAATATCACTCAATAGGGGAAAATCTGACCTACAAGCTATCTGTGCCCCTAGTTCTCCAAGATGTGGCAATTCAAGCTTCCTGTGATGAGCTTTTGGTCTATAGGGCCACATCCAGCCGATCACTCATTCTGAGAGGGTTAGTAGGTAATGTTCCCTGTGAATTCATTGTTGACACAGGGGCTACCCGAACTATCATGAGCATAGGTATTTTGAAAGAATCAGGAGTGCCAATGGAGCCAGCAGGAGGGGCAATTCGTTCGATTACTGGGGAAACTATGCCTGTTCAGGGTCAAGCTGTTATGCGTCTGGATTTAGGAGATGGGAAGCCAAGGACCCACCTAGTTCTCATAGCAGCCATTCACGAGGATTGTATACTAGGGATGGATTTCCTAATCAATTTCAACTGCATCATTGATCCAGCCCGCCAGGTGGTTATGGTAGATGGCCAGAACTTGAGTAGTGCTGATGCTGATGTGTCATTGGGTGAGTTTTATGGTAGTTGGGAGGAGTTGGTTCCATTCGAGGTGAATGCTATGGAGGCCTCTGATACTGACACTCAACTACCCACCCATATACAGTCACTTGTTCAACGCTCCACCAAAGGCCTAACATCACTACAAAGGATAGAAGTTGTACAGTTGTTGGTGGAGTTTGCTGACGTGTTTGCGCAGGATTCAGCGGATATGGGGCGTATTGGTGGGAGTACACATTCGATAAATGTGGGTAATTCTCCACCAATTCGACAGTCTCCACGAAGGATAGCACCGCATCGGCTGGAAGAAGTTGAGAAAATGATAGGAGACATGGAAAAGAATGGTGTTATTGAGCCTTCCATGAGTCCATGGGCTAGCCCAATCGTTCTGGTCCCAAAGAAGGATGGTTCAACACGCTTTTGCGTGGATTACCGAAAACTGAACAGTGTGACCAAGAGGGATTCTCATCCACTGCCCAAGATAGATGAACTGGTAGGAGGCCTAGCTGGAAGTGCGTGGTTCTCCACACTTGATTTGCAAAGCGGTTATTGGCAAGTCCCTATGGATGAAGGTGACAAAGAGAAAACCGCTTTCTGCACCCCAAGGGGCCTCTGGCAGTTTAGGGTCATGCCCTTTGGGCTGACCAATGCACCTGCCACTTTTCAGAGGGCAATGACTGGGCTTCTGCATGGTTTGATAAGGAAAGGAAGGGTGAAAGTTTACCTTGATGACGTACTGGTAGATACCCCGGGATTTGACAGCCAAGTCAACTGGCTGAGAAATGTATTCACAGTCTTCCAGGAAGCCAAGGTAAAACTCAACCCAAAGAAATGTAATTTGTTTTCAAGAGAAATCACATACCTGGGATTTACTGTGTCAAAAAATGGATTAGCCCCAAACCCAGCCAAAATTGAAAAAGTGAAGGACTGGCCCATGCCTACGAATTCTCAAGAGTTGGAAGCTTTTCTCGGTCTCTGTGCATACTACCGCAGTTTCATACAGAATTTCTCTCAACTGGCGTTTCCATTGTATGGGCTCCAAACAAAAAGTGGCGGAAAGTTCGAATGGACAGAACAGTGTACAGCTGCTTTTGAGAACCTGAAAAGAGCATTGACTGAGCCTCCAGTGCTTAGTCACCCAATTCCTGGGTGCTTGTTCATTTTGGACACGGATGCCAGTGGTAAGGCGGTGGGTGCAGTGCTCTCTCAATTGCAAGGCGGCAAAGAAAGGGTCCTAGTATATTTCAGTAAATGTATGTCTCGGCCTGAACGCAACTACTGCGCCACCCGAAGAGAACTGTTAAGTCTTGTACGAGCTCTACAGCATTTCCACTCATATGGCTTGGATGGTGAGAAGTTTCCGGTCAGAACAGACCATGCAGCACTGCAATGGCTACAGAGTTTTAAAAACCCGGATGGACAGTTAGCCAGATGGCTCCAGCAAATTTCAATTTATGACTTTAAAGTAGAACATCGTTCTGGAAAGAGACACAACAATGCTGATGCCCTATCTAGACGGCCCTGCATTTCTGACAACTGCACATATTGCCCTCGCCAAGAGGCAAAGAGAGATGTGGCTGTGGACGTTCAGTTGGTCCGGTTGGAAAATGAGAATTGGAACTGGTCTATGGAACAGAAGAAGGATCCTGACTTGCAGCCAGTTTTTGAGTGGATAGAGGAAGGGAAGAGACCTTCATGGCAGTCAGTAGCACAGTATGGCCATAAAACGAAAACTTTGTGGGCTATGTTTGAAAGATTTAGATTAGAAGAAGGAGTGCTGGTAAGGGATTGGGAGAATAACAATGGGTCACAGAAAATTGTTCAAGTCCTAGTGCCCAGATCACTTCAAAAGGAAGTCTTGACTAAAGCTCATCAGTGTGGTCATTTTGGTCGAAGGAGAACCCTGAGTGTGATACGATCTCGGTACTACTGGCCTGGACTACAGGGAGACGTCAAGCAGCACTGTTTGTCGTGTGAAGTCTGTGGGCGTCGAGATACTAAATTCAAATCACCAAAGGCACCATTGCAAAATTATACTGTTGGTGTCCCATTTGAAAGGCTTGGGATAGATGTTGTTGGTCCACTGCCTGTGACCCAAGACGGCAATAAGTTCATTGTTGTTGTTATTGATTATTTTACCAAGTGGCCGGAGGCATTTGCTGTTCCTGATACCAAAGCAGATACCATTGCTCGAGGTCTTGTGTCAAATGTGATCTCGCGGTTTGGAGTACCCAGGGAGTTACACTCAGACCAGGGATCGAGTTTTGAGTCCCAGGTATTTCAAGAGGTGATGGCACTATTGGATGTTCACAAGACTCGAGCAACACCCCTCCATCCACAGAGTTCGGGCGCTGTCGAGCGGTTTAATAGAACCTTATGGGAAATGCTCGCAAAAGTAGTTGGGAAGAATCAGATGGATTGGGACCAAAAGCTTCCTTGTTTGCTATTAGCATATCGAGCGACGGAACATGCAGCAACAGGACACTCTCCAGCACTGTTGGCTATGGGAAGAGAGCTGGTTCTACCAGCGCATCTTCTTATAGGTGCCATGCCATCTGGGAGGAACCCCCGGTCCGTCTTCGCGCAGATGTTGAAGCAACAACTTTTAGATGTCCATGACATTGCCCGGAAGAAATTACTGGAGGTAGCAGAGGCGACAAAACGACGATACGATGTCCGAAAAGAAACACCTCAATTTCAGGAAGGCGATTTGGTGTGGGTTTTTAGACCTAGGCGGCGTGTTGGGGTCTGCCCAAAACTGCAATCACCATGGGTAGGTCCATGTAAAATTTTGAAAAGGATATCGGATGTGGTGTACCGGATTGGCCTTCCAGGACGATACAGGAAGGTGGTACATGCAGACCACTTGGTCCCATTCTCCAGTGTTCTTCAAGAAGAGGGGGGGTAGTGTTGAGGATCACTAGTGATTATTATTATGACAAACTTAGAAACGATCATGTGAATTGAGTGTTTGATTGCTGCTAATAAAAAATTGTTGTTCTAGGTTTGCTACCGACCTTAATTGCCTTGTGTATTTCTGTTTGTACCATTATCAGTGCGATTAGTCAGCTTAGTGTTCTAGTATCTCATAATAGTACTGTCTTGTAGCTGTAAGTCCTATTTATTTCATTTTCCCCTCCATTTCAGAATGGACGTCCCTAGGTCACATCTCCCATCAGCCGGCTACAGATTGGTATCCTTCTTCCAGGGTGTTTTCCATGGCTGACGGTCCAGTTGATAATAGCAGTGGAGTCCCGTACATCTACACTTCCTACCATGATTCCGTTCCTCGCGACCTTAAGGTAAAACGGAGAGTAATAATAAAATTAGTTAATTTATTTTGATTGATATCAAGTTACAACTGAGAATTTGGGTTCGTTCTTATGTTGCACGAATTTGAAACTACTTTAACTAACTATCTTAACTAATTAAAATCTTGTCAAAACAAAATTAGGTAGTTAAGAAGAGTCATAAGAGTAGTTAATGTAAAACAAAAAAAATACACTGGCCCGAGGGCTTACAAATCCTGTTTTGTTTGTCAACAAGTGCGAAGTAATTAACACCCTGCATGTCTGCGTTTGATTGCCCCTTTGCTAAGTCTATGGATGAGACGCCTCCAGTATCCATGTCACAGTTGGGTTATGCAGCATCCATGGTGTTGATGCTCTGACACCCACACATCACCTTCTAAGTTTCCTTTTTCACGATTGATGACAAAACTAATTGGATTTATGGGCACAAAATTAGAGCGTCATTTAAAAGAAGACTATTTTTTCGAGCACCAAGCATTTTAAAAAATCAGAGTAACTAACGCTCATGTGGTACAGCCTTCATCATTTTATAACAATCTATTTTAATAAAAACAACCAATTCGTAATTATCCTTTATTTCGCTATTCACAGAAAGATCCGAGGTGCTCCATGACGATGAGTCTGGCGCAAACACATTTCTGCGAAAGTCGGGGATTAGATCCAGAAGACCCCCGCTGCCCACAAGTCATTCTCACTGGCATCTTCGAAATTGTAAGTTGTGTCTCATTTCGATGTATCTTGTCACCTGAACAATATTTCGTAGGAGTAAAACTCCCTCACGAATCAGTCATAGTGTCAGATTTATGACCGAAATAGTACATTACATTAAAAAATTGCGAAATTTTAAACAATTATTCAAACTATTGTTGGTTTGACATCACTAGTCAATGGGGTTCTCCATCAAAATCGGCCCCCGTTTGTTTGTTCAACTAGGAGCATCTAGGGAGAGAAATTGGTGGAACGACCTGAGCGCTGCCAAGCGACGATTAATGAACTTTCCAGAGCCAGACGGGAGTGAGCTTCACGTATGCCAACAAACTAATTTGAAAATTGGATATTAGAGAGTTTACGGATTATGGACAGAGCTACTTTGATAAAATTCGTAACAAACTTCCATCGTTTGTTTACAACTCGTTGGACTCACCCAAACATTGTTTCCGAACCATTGTTTTGCTTTTCCGTGGTTGTGTTTTGCTGTCTGCGGAAAATCACCAAGGCAAAACTGCTAAAATTCTCGATAAAATGTGTCTACAATATTACCGAGTTGTCATCACATCAGTGGACTGATAAAGAGATAACGTAGGTTTTGAGCTCCGGAAGGTTCATTTAATCGTCGCCAGGCAGCGCTCAGGCCGTTCCACCAATTTTAACTCCCTAGATGCTCCTTATTCAACTTACACGGGTGAACCCAATTTTCATGGAAACAGTTCTGAGAAGGTAACTGATATATTTTTTGATATTCAACAAACATCTAAACCACACTGGCAGCGTTAGTTCATCTATCCTCCGCCAGGGATAGTAAAGGGTTTCTTCCTTGAATCAGCTGGTTAGCATTATCCCGAGCTTTATCAAAATAGTTACTGTCCTCCGATCAAAAGAATGAACGTGAGGACCGAACTATTCCTAAACTGAAAACATCCGTTCAACCTCCTCCTAGCTTGTCACTCGTCCAAGGAAATCTCATTTTCGGTCACTTCCTCTCAAATCCTTTACCTGACTTTCCACTAGGTAGGCTTGAGCGAAAATGAAGAGATTCATAAGGGAAAGGGATTCAGGTGGTGATTTATCACTTAAACGCCTTCAAAAACTTAAAGTATCTATACAGGAAAATAAAAAAACCTTTGTGAAATAATTTGCAGCGTTTTTATTCGATTTTTGGATTCTATGTGCCTTTTACACGTAGAACAACACATTTTGAGAATCTTTAATTTTTTTTTTTTTGGTCGATTCCAGAGGTTCATTATTGAAATTAATAAAACAAAAGTGTTCAAATTGGCACTTTACCATTGAAACTACCAATTTTTGGTTTACTATTTTCAATAATGAAACTTTGGTTTACTATTTTCAATAATGAAACTTGTCTAATCTTTCGATTGTTTCATACTATTGAATACAGCCAACGTTGTCGCTAGTTTTACATCAATACTTCCCAGACATTATTATGCTTTCGTTTTCCAGGTTGATAACAGCACTAGTGAGTGGGAGTACGCGAGAAACGCTCTTTTCACGAGGCACCCTGAAATGAAGACTTGGCCAGGAGGTAAGTCCTTGCCTTTCAATATGAAATGTCTTTAATTTTTACTTCCTTCTACCTGTAAAAAAGTGAAAAGGAAAGTATTGCATTACTCGGAGAGTATTTGTCTAAAGCTCATTCATTTTTTCCAAGTTTTATAGAACTCTAAATCTTCATGTAACGTTTCTGTTAGACAACAATGAGCAAAGAGGTGAAATCGTGTAGTTTTCATAGATTTGACTGTTGACAGGTTCAATCTAAGGTATCTGTATACATCAGCGCAGCATCACAAGACATTATTGTGGAAGCGCTGAATTATGTCCAGGTTGCTCTGGGCACTCAGCACCCCCACAGTTGCACACAGTTGTAAGTCCAGTCCAGACAGGCTGTAGGACGTGCTTGTACAGTAAGAGCTTATTGTGACAATTTTGAGCGGCGGCCCATCAGCCAGTACGTTGGCTTCCCTGAAGTACGTTGGCTTCCCTGAAAGTACATTGGCTTCCCTGAAGTACGTTGGCTTCCCTGAAAGTACGTTGGCTTCCCTGAAAGTACGCTGGCTTCCCTGAAGTACGTTGGTTTCCCTGAATGTAAATGTGGGCTGGTGAGATCCTACATCATGGGCTAGTTAGGTCGTTTCCAAGGTAACTGTGTGCACACGCAGTTAGCACGTTCCTTCGTAGGAAGCCATTAGCACATCAACGACCTAGCGGCCATTCGTTTGCAGCAAACTCCCTAATGTGGGATGGGGAGATCCTATGTCATGGCTCGTTAGCTCGTTTCCAAAGTAATGCGCGTGCACAGTTAGCATGTTCCTTCATACGAAGCTGTTAGCCTGTCAATGAGCTAGCATTGACAGGTTCAATCTAAGGTATCTGTATGCATCAGCGCAGCATCACAAGACATTATTGTGGAAGCGCTGAATTATGTCTAGGTTGCTCTGGGCACTCAGCACCCCCACAGTTGCACACAGTTGTAAGTCCAGTCCAGACAGGCTGTAGGACTTGCTTGTACAGTTAGAGCTTATTGTGACAATTTTGAGCAGCGGCCCATCAGCCAGTACGTTGGCTTCCCTGAAGTACGTTGGCTTCCCTGAAAATACGTTGGCTTCCCTGAAGTACGTTGGCTTCCCTGAAAGTACGTTGGCTTCCCTGAAGTACGTTGGCTTCCCTGAAAGTACGTTGGCTTCCCTGAAAGTACGTTGGCTTCCCTGAATGTAAATGTGGGCTGGTGAGATCCTACATCATGGGCTAGTTAGGTCGTTTCCAAGGTAACTGCGTGCACACGCAGTTAGCACGTTCCTTCGTAGGAAGCCATTAGCACATCAACGACCTAGCGGCCATTCGTTTGCAGCAAACTCCCTAATGTGGGATGGGGAGATCCTATGTCACGGCTCGTTAGCTCGTTTCCAAGGTAATGCGCGTGCACAGTTAGCATGTTCCTTCATACGAAGCTGTTAGCCTGTCAATGAGCTAGCATTGACAGGTTCAATCTAAGGTATCTGTATGCATCAGCGCAGCATCACAAGACATAATTGTGGAAGCGCTGAATTATGTCCAGGTTGCTCTGGGCACTCAGCACCCCCACAGTTGCACACAGTTGTAAGTCCAGTCCAGACAGGCTGTAGGACTTGCTTGTACAGTAAGAGCTTATTGTGACAATTTTGAGCGGCGGCCCATCAGCCAGTACGTTGGCTTCCCTGAAGTACGTTGGCTTCCCTGAAAGTACATTGGCTTCCCTGAAAGTACATTGGCTTCCCTGAAGTACGTTGGCTTCCCTGAAGTACGTTGGCTTCCCTGAAAGTACATTGGCTTCCCTGAAAGTACATTGGCTTCCCTGAAGTACATTGGCTTCCCTGAAAGTACGTTGGCTTCCCTGAAAGTACGTTGGCTTCCCTGAAGTACGTTGGTTTCCCTGAATGTAAATGTGGGCTGGTGAGATCCTACATCATGGGCTAGTTAGGTCGTTTCCAAGGTAACTGTGTGCACACGCAGTTAGCACGTTCCTTCGTAGGAAGCCATTAGCACATCAACGACCTAGCGGCCATTCGTTTGCAGCAAACTCCCTAATGTGGGATGGGGAGATCCTATGTCACGGCTCGTTAGCTCGTTTCCAAGGTAATGCGCGTGCACAGTTAGCATGTTCCTTCATACGAAGCTGTTAGCCTGTCAATGAGCTAGCATTGACAGGTTCAATCTAAGGTATCTGTATGCATCAGCGCAGCATCACAAGACATAATTGTGGAAGCGCTGAATTATGTCCAGGTTGCTCTGGGCACTCAGCACCCCCACAGTTGCACACAGTTGTAAGTCCAGTCCAGACAGGCTGTAGGACTTGCTTGTACAGTAAGAGCTTATTGTGACAATTTTGAGCGGCGGCCCATCAGCCAGTACGTTGGCTTCCCTGAAGTACGTTGGCTTCCCTGAAAGTACATTGGCTTCCCTGAAAGTACATTGGCTTCCCTGAAGTACGTTGGCTTCCCTGAAGTACGTTGGCTTCCCTGAAAGTACATTGGCTTCCCTGAAAGTACATTGGCTTCCCTGAAGTACATTGGCTTCCCTGAAAGTACGTTGGCTTCCCTGAAAGTACGTTGGCTTCCCTGAAGTACGTTGGTTTCCCTGAATGTAAATGTGGGCTGGTGAGATCCTACATCATGGGCTAGTTAGGTCGTTTCCAAGGTAACTGTGTGCACACGCAGTTAGCACGTTCCTTCGTAGGAAGCCATTAGCACATCAACGACCTAGCGGCCATTCGTTTGCAGCAAACTCCCTAATGTGGGATGGGGAGATCCTATGTCATGGCTCGTTAGCTCGTTTCCAAAGTAATGCGCGTGCACAGTTAGCATGTTCCTTCATACGAAGCTGTTAGCCTGTCAATGAGCTAGCATTGACAGGTTCAATCTAAGGTATCTGTATGCATCAGCGCAGCATCACAAGACATAATTGTGGAAGCGCTGAATTATGTCCAGGTTGCTCTGGGCACTCAGCACCCCCACAGTTGCACACAGTTGTAAGTCCAGTCCAGACAGGCTGTAGGACTTGCTTGTACAGTAAGAGCTTATTGTGACAATTTTGAGCGGCGGCCCATCAGCCAGTACGTTGGCTTCCCTGAAGTACGTTGGTTTCCCTGAATGTAAATGTGGGCTGGTGAGATCCTACATCATGGGCTAGTTAGGTCGTTTCCAAGGTAACTGTGTGCACACGCAGTTAGCACGTTCCTTCGTAGGAAGCCATTAGCACATCAACGACCTAGCGGCCATTCGTTTGCAGCAAACTCCGTAATGTGGGATGGGGAGATCCTATGTCATGGCTCGTTAGCTCGTTTCCAAAGTAATGCGCATGCACAGAAAGCATGTTCCTTCATACGAAGCTGTTAGCCTGTCAATGAGCTAGCATTGACAGGTTCAATCTAAGGTATCTGTATGCATCAGCGCAGCATCACAAGACATTATTGTGGAAGCGCTGAATTATGTCCAGGTTGCTCTGGGCACTCAGCACCCCCACAGTTGCACACAGTTGTAAGTCCAGTCCAGACAGGCTGTAGGACTTGCTTGTACAGTAAGAGCTTATTGTGACAATTTTGAGCGGCGGCCCATCAGCCAGTACGTTGGCTTCCCTGAAGTACGTTGGCTTCCCTGAAAGTACGTTGGCTTCCCTGAAGTACGTTGGCTTCCCTGAAAGTACGCTGGCTTCCCTGAAGTACGTTGGCTTCCCTGAAAGTACGTTGGCTTCCCTGAATGTAAATGTGGGCTGGTGAGATCCTACATCATGGGCTAGTTAGGTCGTTTCCAAGGTAACTGCGTGCACACGCAGTTAGCACGTTCCTTCGTAGGAAGCCATTAGCCCATCAACGACCTAGCGGCCATTCGTTTGCAGCAAACTCCCTAATGTGGGATGGGGAGATCCTATGTCACGGCTGGTTAGCTCGTTTCCGAGGTAATGCGCGTGCACAGTTAGCATGTTCCTTCATACGAAGCTGTTAGCCTGTCAATGAGCTAGCATTGACAGGTTCAATCTAAGGTATCTGTATGCATCAGTGCAGCATCAAAAGACATTATTGTGGAAGCGCTGAATTATGTCTCGGTTGCTCTGAGCACCCCCACAGTTGCACACAGTTGTAAGTCCAGTTCAGACAGGCTGTAGGACTTGCTTGTACAGTAAGAGCTTATTGTGACAATTTTGAGCGGCGGCCCATCAGCCAGTACGTTGGCTTCCCTGAAGTACGTTGGCTTCCCTGAAAGTACATTGGCTTCCCTGAAAGTACATTGGCTTCCCTGAAGTACGTTGGCTTCCCTGAAAGTACGTTGGCTTCCCTGAAAGTACGTTGGCTTCCCTGAAGTACGTTGGTTTCCCTGAATGTAAATGTGGGCTGGTGAGATCCTACATCATGGGCTAGTTAGGTCGTTTCCAAGGTAACTGTGTGCACACGCAGTTAGCACGTTCCTTCGTAGGAAGCCATTAGCACATCAACGACCTAGCGGCCATTCGTTTGCAGCAAACTCCCTAATGTGGGCTGGGGAGATCCTATGTCACGGCTGGTTAGCTCGTTTCCAAGGTAATGCGCGTGCACAGTTAGCATGTTCCTTCATACGAAGCTGTTAGCCTGTCAATGAGCTAGCATTGACAGGTTCAATCTAAGGTATCTGTATGCATCAGCGCAGCATCACAAGACATAATTGTGGAAGCGCTGAATTATGTCTAGGTTGCTCAGGGCACTCAACACCCACACAGTTGTAAGTCCAGTACAGACAGGCTGTAGGACTTGCTTGTACTGTATAAGCTTATTGTGACAATTTTGAGCGACGGCCCATCAGCCAGTACATTTTCCTGAATTCAATCAAAAGCTTAGCTTTTTTCTTCTTCACGTGGGACTTCCACCTCAGTTTGGCATCCAGCGTCATTCCAAGGTGTTTTGCTTCATTAGCACACGGTATCACCTTCTTATCGAGAAAGGCTGGTAGTTGAACCTTTTAGTCTCATAATGTTGCCTCAACTGTCTTCAACTGGACAAGACTTGCTTCAGTTACAAATTTAGTTAGTTTATAGGTACGTCGTTTCGCATTTTGATTTTCATATGTGTGATAAAACTTTGTTTTGCATTCACAGGCCACCACTTTTTCTTTGCCAAGCTGAACATCAGACAAGTGCAGCTCGTTGATAACATCGGAGGAAGCAAGTTCCCCAACGTCTCGGACTACTTCAACTCCCCTCCCCCCATGATGAAGCCCAGGAGACTGACTCTGAGGCCTGAAATGTTCGAAGAAGCCGACGATTTCGATACAAACGAGTTTTCCGACAGAGTCGAGGAAGTTCAAGTCAATATGATTTAATGACGACGAGATCGCAGTTGTAATTCAATCTAATTGTGCCAACTAACAATCGAAGTAACTGTACGAATAACTAATAAATTAATATTTTTACAATTTTAATTCTTAGTGGTTTATTTCCATATCTGACTCATTCGACGGAGTACATTATGAAATTGTAGAATTCTAGCGGTTTTTTCATGGAAGAAGTAGAAGGAAGAAACCAAATTAACTTGAGGTTCGTTCGAAAGCAGTCTTGAACGGTTCGGAGGGGTTTGGAGAAGCCCGGAGGAGTCCAGGAGCCTCTATCCCCTCCCCTTTTCAGTTCCAGTTTGGTTCTGAACTGGTTCCGGACAGAGGCGTCTGGATCTCCAGCGGCTCGACCTCGACACAAGCGCTCACAGCGGCCTTCCTGCTAACTCTATCTCCTCTGTTTCCATGGACCTAGTATCCTACTAGAGTTGAGCATAAAATGCTGCTAATGAGGGAAAATCAGTCATACTCGGGAAACTTAGCTAGTGGATTATCACTTTCCACTTATTTTTAGGTTTTTATTTAGTTATTGTTTAGGCTGTTATTATTTTATTTAGGCTGTTATTTTTTAGGCTGAAACCATAGAAAACAGTCCCGGATCATCACCTGGCAAGCTGTAGGTACTTTAGTGGGGGAAACGGCACTTGGCGTTCAAAAACCTCAATCTTCTGAACGGCCCACTGCTCCAGGTTCGTTTTCGTTGATTGATACTGTTGATTGATAAACCCATTCAACCCTAATTGGCAGCGTTTTCTCAACCGTGATGATGATGATAATAATAGGTAGGCAGGTACCTAATAATAATACAAGGGTTGTCTCAAAAGTAAGGTTCCCTATTTTCTAACTTGGAGGGAAATCGTCCTACAATCGGGAAATTTTGAGGGAATATTTGTCGGGGTGTAGTGGCAACCCGTAATTTTTTTCCAGCCGTTTGGATCTACCCTATGGCAGTAACACGCTAGTAACCATGGAGATGCCTCTCAACCCCGTGTCCAAACTGGAGTTACGTTCTGTCATTCGTTTTCTCACGGCCAAAAATGAATCGGCGATAAACATTCATCGAGAATTAGTGTCTGTGTATGGAGAGGACTGTATGAGTGTGCAACATGTGAGGAAATGGAGGAGATTGTTCCTGGAAGGGCGAACAAGCGTGGAAGATGAAGAGCGGAGTGGGCGGCCTTCAACATCTCGTGGAAACGACGCAACTGTTGAGCCATCACGCAAATTCTCGAGGACGATCGGCGAGTAAAGATTGATGAAATCATTGCTTTGTTGCCTCCACATATTGAGGTAAGCCGAGCATCAGTTGGGAGGATAATTGATGACCAGGGTTACCACAAAATTTGTGCAAGATGGGTGCCACGACTTTTGACTGAACAACACCGAGAGCAAAGGATTGCTTCAGCAAAAAATTTTTTGGAATTTTTTGAGCAAGAAGGTGAGTCTGTTTTTGACCGTATAGTGACTGGAGATGAAACATGGGTGCACCATTTGACACCAGAAACCAAACGCCAAAGCATGACATGAAAAAAAAAAACTGAAAGTCCAGTCAAAAAGCGAAAATGGTGCACTCAGCTGGAAAAATCATGGCAAGTGTTTTCTGGGATGCTAAAGGGATCCTGCTGATTGAGTATATGCCTAAGGGCACCACAATAACTTCCGACACTAACTGTGAGACTCTGAAAAAATTGAAATCCGCAATAAAGCGAAAACGACCAGGACTTTTGACGAAACAAGTTTTTTTGTTCCACGATAATGCTCGCCCCCACTCGGCTCGAAAGACTCAAGATCTTCTCAATTCATTCAGATGGGAAGTTTTTGGCCACCCACCATATTCACCTGATCTGGCACCAAGTGACTTTCACTTATTTCCACATCTGAAAGCTCATTTGGGGGGGAAAAGCTTCCGAACCGACGACGAGCTCAAGACTGCCGTCTGTGCTTGGACCTCTAGTTTGGACACGCAGTTTTTCAAGGAGGGCATACATAAATTGCTCCCCCGGTTCCAAAAGTGCATCGATCGAGCTGGCAATTATGTTGAAAAGTGATATGATGTTACTAAACACAAAGCAAAAAAAAATTTTTTTGAATTTTTTATAGCATAGGGAACCTTACTTTTGAGACGACCCTCGTAATAGACGGTGCATGATGAACTTCGGTGAGGTCTCATCAATGATTGGAGGTAGGTAGTCCAGGTCAATACAAAAACCTTTTTCTTTCTAAGTACCTACCTAAAAAAAATAGGTAATTGTTTTTACAAGATAAGCTTCATTCTTCGGTAACCGAAGGCACTTGTAGCGAATTTTCCAAAAAATCGGAGCTATTGCAATCGTCTAAAAAAAAAAAAAAAAAAAAAAACGGGGTGAAGTTAGCAATAGATTCTAGCAACAGAAAAAAATCGATGGGGAACCTAGCAATAGATTCTGGCAATAACTTTTTTTCTTTTCGGATGGATTGCTTTAATGAAAAACATTTTTTTTACGTTCAATATGAATCATTCCCGACCTAAAATTGATTTGCAAAGACAGAAAAGTCGAGAATGTTTTTCTCCCGAAAACGTCAAAGTCCCACCGCCTTCCGAGTTTAGTATGGGCGAACGCTGTTTTAATTTAATATCTCCTGAACCACTTGCTCACTCACCTTGAAACTTGGTGAGGATGTTGGGTATGTAGAGAGGAATGGATTCCAATTTCCCCGGGCGGCCGTCAGGGACGGAGGGGAGGGGGAAATGTTTTTCTCTATTATCAGGTTTCCGGGAAAAGTAGCAATAATGGGTCAAGGAGGGGGTCTCTCACTTTGCATCTATTTTTCCTAGATTCCTGGATCAAATCCCCCCCCCCCCCTGACGGCCGCCCGACCAAATCTGGCTTTGCTATCCCCAGAGAAACTATCCAGGAATCTAGGAAAAATAGTTGCAAAGTGAGAGACCCTCTCCTTGACCCATTTTTGCCACTTTTCCCAGAAACCAGTTAATCGCGAAACCCCTCCCCTCCGCCCCTGGCGGCAGCCCAGGGAATTTTGACATTAGGAATCCATTCCTCTCTACATACCCAACATCCTCACCAAGTTTCAAGGGGAGAGAGCAAGTGGTTCAGGAAAACGCCATTCGCCCAAACTAAACTCGGAGGGTGGTGTGACTTAGACGTTTTCCGGGGATGCAGCCAGCAATAACTTTCGGACTTGAAAATTTTTCGTTCAAAATCCCGTTTTTCAACAGTTTGACTAAAAGTTTTCAGAATAACGTAAAACGTGAAAAAATCGCGAATTTGAAATTTTCAAGTTCTAAAACTCGGTACCCCCTTCTTTCCCTTACGGCTGCCTGGGAAAATTTGACACCACCTCTTCCTACCTACTTGGCATACTTACATACTGCCCAAGTTTCAAGGTGAGAGACCTTTCCTTCACCCTTTTTTAGGCAAAAGTGGAGTTAGCAATAACTTTTTTTGAAAAATCCCCCCCGCCCCCTGATGGTCGCCCGACCAAATCTGGCTTTGCTATCCCCATAGAAATTATCCAGGAATCTAGGAAAAATAGTTGCAAAGTGAGAGACCCCCTCCTTGACCCATATTTGCCACTTTTTCCGGAACCCTGATAATCGCGAAACACATTTCCACGTCCCTGACGGCCGCCCGGAGAAATTGGAATCCATTCCTCTCTACATACCCAACATCCTCACCAAGTTCTTAAGGTGAGAGAGCAAGTGGTCCAGGAGATATAAAATTAAAACAGCGATTGCTAAACTAAACTAGAAGGGCGGAGGGACGTTTTCGGGAAAAAAAACATTCTCGACTTTTCTTCGTTACCATGTTTCGGATTCCCCAAAATCTTGCACTCTAGTTTTTCTCGTTCAACTTGTACGAACTCAAATCTAAAATATATTTCCTTTTTCACCTTACACCAAGTTTCCACTGTGTACCACTTTCATTACCCCCTCCCCCTTATTTTCATTAATTCTTCATAATTTTTTGCGTAGAATTCTAAAATGACAAAATTACGATTTTCTCATGATTCCAATAAGGTGAAATAACAAATTGTAAAATTTACAAAATTGTGCATAAAATTGTGTCTAGCTGAACAATGGAAAAATAATTCACGTAAGAAACGATAGGTACTCGGAAAAAATTCCACGGAAAATCGATGATTACCTTCTCCAAAAGTGACTTGATTGATGATTGACTGGTTGCTAAGGACGCAAAACTGAGTACAACAGAGGCGTCTGGATCTCCAGCGGCTCGTCCTCGACACAAGCGCTCACAGCGGCCTTCCTGCTAACCCTCTTATCTCATTCTCACGCTCAATATGAGTTTGTGTCCTACGAGGGAGGAGGCTATGGTTGAGCATAAAATGCTGCAAATGAGGGAAAATCAGGCATACTCGGGAAACTCAGCGAGTGGTTACTTCCCATGTTATTTTTTAGGCTGAAACCATTGAAAACAGTCCCGGATCATCACCTGGCAAGCTGTAGGTACTTTAGTGTGGGAAACGGCACTTAGCGTTCAAAAACCTCAATCTTCTGAACGGCCCACTGCTCCAGGTTCGTTTTCGTTGATTGATAAACCCACTCAACCCTAATTGGCAGCGTTTTCTCAACCGTGATGATGATGATAATAATAGGTAGGCAGGTACCTAATAATAATACGAGGGTTGTCTCAAAAGTAAGGTTCCCTATTTTCTAACTTGGAGGGAAATCGTCCTACAATCGGGAAATTTTGAGGGAATATTTGTCGGGGTGTAGTGGCAACCCGTAATTTTTTTCCAGCCGTTTGGATCTACCCTATGGCAGTAACACGCTAGTAACCATGGAGATGCCTCTCAACCCCGTGTCCAAACTGGAGTTACGTTCATATATATAAATAGACGGTGCATGATGAACTTCGGTGAGGTCTCATCAATGATTGGAGGTAGGTAGTCCAGGTCAATACAAAATTCTTTTTTCTTTCCTAAGTACCTACCTACCTAAAAAAATAGGTAATTGTTTTTACAAGATAAGCTTCATTCTTCGGTAACCGAAGGCACTTGTAGCGAATTTTCCAAAAAATCGAAGCTATTGCACTCGTCTAAAAAAACCCGGGGTGAAGTTAGCAATAGATTCTAGCAACAAAAAAAATCGATGGGGAACCTAGCAATAGATTCTGGCAATAAGTTTTTCTCTGTTCGGATGGATTGCTTTTATGAAAAACATTTTTTTTTTACAACAATATAAATCATTCCCGACCTAAAATTGATTTGCAAAGACAGAAAAGTCGAGAATGTTTTTCTCCCGAAAACGTCAAAGTCCCACCGCCTTCCGAGTTTAGTATGGGCGAACGCTGTTTTAATTTAATATCTCCTGAACCACTTGCTCACTCACCTTGAAACTTGGTGAGGATGTTGGGTATGTAGAGAGGAATGGATTCCGATTTCCCCGGGCGGCCGTCAGGGACGGAGGGGAGGGAGAAATGTTTTTCTCTATTATCAGGTTTCCGGGAAAAGTGGCAAAAATGGGTCAAGGAGAGGGTCTCTCACTTTGCATCTATTTTTCCTAGATTCCTGGATCAAATCCCCCCCCCCCCCCCCTGACGGCCGCCCAACCAAATCTGGCTTAGCTATCCCCCATACAAATTATCCAGGAATCTAGGAAAAATAGTTGCAAAGTGAGAGACCCCCTCCTTGACCCATATTTGCCACTTTTTCCGGAAACCTGATAATCGCGAAACACATTTCCCCCTCCCCTCCGTCCCTGGCGGCAGCCCGGAGAAATTGGAATCCATTCCTCTCTACATACCCAACATCCTCACCAAGTTCTTAAGGTGAGAGAGCAAGTGGTCCGGGAGATATAAAATTAAAACTGCGATTGCTAAACTAAACTCGACGTTTTCGGGAAAAAAACATTTTCGACTTTTCTGTCTTTGAAATTCAATTTTAGGTCGGGAATGATTCATATTGTTGTCAAAAACAATGTTTTTCATAAAAGCAATCCATCCGAAAAAAAAAGTTAATGCTAAACCGGGTGGAAGTGGAGTTGAGGAAAAAGTGAGAAACAGACATGGAGATCTCTAGTAGGGTACTCTAGTAGGATACTAGTCCATGGAAACGGAGGAGATAGAGTTAGCAGAAAGGCCGCTGGGAGCGCTTGGGTCGAGGACGAGCCGCTGGAGATCCAGATGCCTCTGAGTACAACTAGAAGAAACGAACAACGATCGCCAGCTAAGTTGATCGAGGTTGCGCGATTGCGTGCAGCACAATCGTGTCATTTTTGAATTCGACGCAAAAAATTGTGAAGAATAGCGTTCGTCCGATTTATTGTCGTCCACAATTAGAGAAAATAAGGGGGGGGGGGGCGTAATCAAAATCAAAAGGTTTTTTATTGCCTGAATCCACCAAGTGGCATCACAGTCGTCAAAACAATAATAAACAATATCAATAATGTCAAAGGCAAACAAATCACCAGATCAGATTAAAAACGTCTGCCAAGTGGGTATGGCACATAGCTTCCTCCTGTCCATAACCCGATTGTATAGATGATCCTCCGATGCATAGTAGTTAATCTCAAAACACCAATCTCTAAGTACCTTTCACTACCCTCATGGGGGACCATCTACACGCTAATCTGGACAATCCTAGAAAATTTCATCAAATTCGGATGAAAAATTAAGTGAGTAGATGTATGTGATTGGATCAAAAAAATACTTAGCCTCGGCTGAGATTCGAACCTGGGACCCCTGGGGGATAGTTCTATACCTCTGAGCTATTGAGGCCTAGTGATGCAATGAATAGGATTTGAGATTCTCACAGGGGACCATCCCTCTATGAATGAATCCCCCATGAATTTCATTGAAATTGGATGGAAAATGGAAGTTATGGCCGTTACAAGGGATTCAAGTTTGCGCATGCGCAGTGGCTACTATCAGTCCGGGAGTGATGATTTTCATAGGGGACCATCTACACACCAACCCGCACAATCCCTGATAATTTCATAGAAATCGGACAATAACTTCGTATAGTTATGCGCGTTACAATGAATTCATGACAGACACACAGAACCAAAATTGTTCAGAAAGGTCTAAAACACGAGTGCAAAATTTTGATTTTGGAGAACTTTTTTTTTCTTCCTTGAAAAGTGAAAACCAAGCTTCCGCAACCTTGGTAGACTCGGAAGCAAAAGTCGTCGACTTTATATATTTCCGCCTCAACAAGCGTATTTTTAACTCAACTCTCAAACTGCTTCACAGGTAGTATCCGTAGTTGGACAACCTGAGTGTGATAGGTACTGTTCGCAGATAGAAATAATGCGGCTGGCCAATTCCCCGAAGGGTATAGCTGCTAACATAGACGATAGTGGCGCCTCCTCCAGGCAAACATAGCAAACACTGATTGCCTTAATAAAAATAAGCAAAATGAATAAATTAATTTTTGTTGAGATTCTCCTATATTCCCATCATTTTTCAAGTAATATAACAGCCAATTTTGGAAAATTTTAATATAATTTAGGTACTTTTTCATTATTACCAAGTAAATTAGATGAAATAGGAGAATGGAATAAGAAAGTACGTATTTTGCCTTGGATACTAGCCCGCAACACACCATAGACTTGGAGAGGTCCGTAATGTAGATGATTGCAGATGATAAGCGAACTAGCGCGGGGCAAAGCGATGCAAGGCAAGCAGTTCAAAAAAATGAATTTTTCGGGACTGTTTAGAGTGAGAGGCGATGATTGGCGGGGTGGCGGGGGGTCAGCGCGGGGTCCTACCACGCTATCAGCTGTTGCAAACAATCGGAGAACTGTTTCGTGACCTTGAAAGCAGAGAAACTTGAGCCACGGATACTAATCAACCCATGCATGGCAAGACATAACATATCCATCCAACCACATTATCTCAAGGAAGGAAAACTTAGATTTTTGGCCACAGCAAATAGCGGCTGCCTGGCGCTGACTGGTGTCCCGCTCCCGATTTTACTGTACCTAATCCTTTTTCTTGTTGATTGGTACCTACTTGGAAATAGTTGCATAATATTGAACCCCCCGATGGTTTACTTTTGAGGTAGGTAGCTACTACGTATATTTTGAAAATCGAATATTAAAAAATCCGTCCGTCCGCGGAACTTTCCTTAATTATCATGGACCGATTTTAATGAAATTTGGTATAAGAGCTCCATTTGGGGTCTACTTGTGCCCCGAAGGTTTTGTCAGTCACTTCTGAGCGGTGAAACATTAGGGCTGTAACTTCTTAAGGCCCCCTCTCTCGAAAACTCTCGTTATGAAGGTATTGTTTTTTCACCAATTTGAGATAGGTACCTACCATTGAATTTTTAGAATCGAATCAACCCACCCAGAGGATAAACTATCAGCTCTCCATGAGAACTTGAAGGTTGAACTTACGATAAATGTGAAACACGAGTGTGAATCGCAAAAGAGGCCTTATCACCTTAAAAATTGTAGCTGACCAAAATGCGATCGATGTTCGTTTCTTTGGGTTGTAGGTACATGTTTTGCTTCCTTAACACCTTCAGACCGGGGCTCAAAACCCAGATTGTCCCAAGGACCTAGGAAAATTTTGGAACTTCACAGCAAAACAGTCGCACTGATGAGAAGCCGGCATTTTTGCGTGATAACATGCACTGATAACCGAAACCGAAAGGTTGGGACGGTAAGGTGGGTTCATTCCGAAGCGATTGAGACCAAAAAGAGCCCTGTCGGGGGAAAAATGAACTATCCAGAGCGTTTCGAAAAATATTCATGGATCCACCGAATCATGAGTTCATGGATCCACCGTGGAAGCAGCCATACCAGGCGAAGGTTTCGCGTGGATCCAGGGTGGAAGCAGCCGGTCTGAACGTGTTAATCAACCTGTAATCAAATTTCTAAACCAAGGAATTCTTTATTTCTTCAAATGGAGTGTGAAGGGTTTATTTCATCTAAATAAACAACATTTTGAAGCAAAAACATGATTGGTAGGTAGTGACCAGGGTAAAGCTGACGCTTTATCTTCAGAAAAATAATAAACCTTTGTGTAATAATTTGCAGCGTTTTTCGTTATTGTTTATTCTTCTGTGACTGGCCAAGCCTCACGAATATTCTCACGAGACGCCACTGATAGACGACTACCTGTTCCTAAATCTTAGGTAGCCTGGTGAGTCAGGCTGGGGAAAGGGCCGAGCCTCCATACCTCAGACCTTCGTAATTTGGGCATTGACCAACTCGAGTCGTAATGAGTTAGAGAGCCCAATTGTTAGCAAAGAAGACCATCTCGATTGTGAGTTCACTTCCCCTTCAGGTTTACTCTTCATTCACCTTTAAAATTTGAAAGAAGCACCTTCCTTTTCTGGAAATAATTTTTGTAGGAGAATGGGAAATTTGGCGCCCATTCTAACGGTGCCCTTATTTTTACATGTTTACGGTAAATTAAGGTAGTTCTGATAATTTTAGTGACATGTTCAAGAACATGAAAAAAATTTGAAATTGAAAAAAAAAACTTGGAAAAACAAGGGTTAAAACAAAGATGCTACGATACATTTTCTTACTCGAATTAGATGTACGATCAATCCTTGAAGTTTGGTCGACACCCTGTATAGAATTGGGAACCACTGCCTTGAAGTAAGCGAACGGTCTGTGAAAATCAATCCTTCTACTTCATCATTGGTCGGTAGTCAACAACCCTCGGTCTCATTTTCCCTGACTTGAGTGTCAGGTAGAAGGAGGATGTTTTTGGGACTGTAATACACATGGACACCTCACCAAGCCATCCGCATTCTTTCAATCTGCAAACAGTACCTGCATGCTCCTTTTCAAGTTTCAAAATAGTTCTACTTTCTCTTACTTACTGAATGGAGGTGACCTACTAGATATGCAGGGTGTTGAGGACCGCAAAACTTCGGGAGTCGATTCTAAAACTAATGAGGAATTTCACCGAATTCTGTTTGCATTTTTCCTGAATAGTTAATGGTGTGGGATTGATGAAAATCGGGCTGATTTCGGAAAATAAGTCTCCTGTTATTTTTGGGAGACAATCAAAATTTTTAATTTCAAAACTAACCGGGAAAACGGAAGTGCAGCGGGAACGCTCGCTGATTGGGCTGTTCGGATCGCCGTCTCCTCCCAGTGTTGCCCATTGGGACGACGAAATCGTGTTTTCTAAGAGAAAAGTTATCAAACAAAAACAGGCGAAACCTAATTTTCCCCATCTTGCTTTTTCTATTTTTTTTTCTTCAGTTTTTCGATTTCGAACTTTACTGTTTCGTGAAATTTTGCATCTGGGGACTATAGATTTCTCGATCTCAGCGCTTCAAGCGGCCATAAATGAACTATTCCAGGATGACGTCATTTTCCCTGTTTTTTTAAACATTCGTATTTTCTACACTGTTTTGTTTATTCGTAAATTAGGAAGTTCGGGCTGAAAGTTTGCCTTAGGAGGTTATTCGAGGTGCTGAATCCGATTTTGGGGTCAAAAATAGGAAATTCCGACATGGTGAAATTCCTCATTTAAGTAAGAAAATGTCTTCTTAAAAATTCGCTAAAATCAACTTGTAGATTAATTTTGTCAAATTGGCTAAATTTCCTATTTTTTGTTTTGATTGTTAAAGTGTTATTTCCGCGTGATTTCTTGCACCAAAAACTCCGCAAAAATCTCCGCTTTCCAATGGTATAATGAAAAAACGGCTGCCAAGTGGGTGTGGCACATAGCTTCCTCGTATTCATAACCCGATTGTATAGATGATCCGATGCATAGTAGTTAATCTCAAAACACCAATCTCCAAGTACCTTTCACTACCTTCATAGGGGATCATCTACACACTAATCTGGACAATCCTAGAAAATTTCATCAAATTCGGATGGAAAATGTAAGTGAGTAGTGATTGGATCGAAAATTTCTTGGCTTGGCTGAGAGTCGAACCCGGGACTCCAGGGTGGGAGTCTAATGCGCTACCACTGAACTATTGCAGGCCTGGTGGTGGAATGTATAGGATTTGAGATTCTCACGTCACACATGTGAAATAACGTGGGGAAGAATTGGGAGGGCGACAAATGCACGGCTGTTACAAGGATTTTACGTTTGCGCATGCGCAGAGGCTACTGCAAATTTCAAGGCCTTGATTTTCACTGGGGGCCATCTACAACCTAATCCGCATAATCCCTGAAAATTTCATTGAAATCGGATGGAAAAGTTAGAAATTATGGCCGTTACAAGGAAATTCACGTTTGCGCTTGCGCAGTGGCTACTATCAGTCCGAATGTGGTGATTTTCATAGGGGACCATCTAAATACTAATCTGTAACATCCTTGAAAATTTCACCAAAATCGGACAATAACTTCGTATAGTTATGCCCGTTACAAGGAATTCATAACAGACACACAGACAGACAGACACGGAACCAAAATTGTTCAGAAAAGTCTAAAACGCGAGTGAAAATTTTGATTTTGGAAAACTTTTTTTTTTTCATCCTTGAAAAGTGAAAACAAAGCTTCCGCTACCTTGGTAGACTCGGAAGCAAAAATTCAGAAGAGAAAAGAAGATGTTATGACTGTTTCAATGAAATTAACGTTTGCGCAAGCGCCAAGGCTACCTGTACAGAACCCATGATTTTCATAGGGGACCATCTACAAGCCAATCTGCACAATCCCGGACATTTTCCTCGAAATCGGACAATAACTGCGTATAGTTTCGCCTGTTACTAGGTTTTCACGACACTAGACAGTATCCATCGAGGAGGCGCCAACTGCCGCTAGGGGTGCTGGTGGTAAAGTAGTTTCTCATATATCCAATAGAGAGCTCTGATTAGAAATACCAAGGAAAGATTGCTTCAACTTTTTACGAGTGTCAACCTTTTAAATTTTCTTCTGTTGGTGGGCGAAACAACTCTGGGTTTTTTAGGTCCCTTTTTAGGATGTCCCACAGTAAGACTGGGCGTCCTTATGCGATCGATCTGGGGTGGAGGAGGACAACACTCAACAGAAAAAAAATAACCACACAGTAATCCGTTTTAGACCATTCTGAATCCAAATCCGCAAAAAAAACCATAGGTGTATGTCTGTGTGTGTGTATGTGTGTGACAAAACCTTGTATCGTCTGCACAGGCCTTAGTTCTCAACCGATTTTCCTGGTTCTTTTTTGTTCGACGCGGAAAACTATCTAGTTGTGCACTACGTCGCCGGAATTTCGAATTTTGCTTTTTAAGGGGGGGGAAAGGGGGGGTTAATGCTCAAAAAACGTGCGGTGGCGGGCATAATCCTTTAAAATCTGCCCAGGCCTCAATTTCCAACCGTTTTGAGTTTTTCTTTTGTTCGACTCATAAATCTTCCAAATTGCTCACTATTTCACCAGAGTATCAAAATTCACAAGGGGAGGGGGGTGAGTGGGGGATAATATTCACAAAATATCCGATTTTCCAATATTTCGGTTCCTTTATAGCTTACTAATTGTATCTAAGCTTTGAAATTGAGGAAAAATTCTCATTATACCTCCAGATTTTCATATTCTCTGTCCCACCATGGAACTAATAGTGGTGCCACCATGGTGCCAGGACACCATACACCGCATATTTCATGGGTTTAAAAAAAGTTTTTTGTGTGTTTCACCTTGAATACGGAATTGAACTTCGACGGACTGCGTACCAAAACAAATAGATGGAAGTTCAACATTACGAAGTATTGCCAGACTGGCACCAAAGAGGGGGGGGGGGGGGGGGGGGGGGGGGGGGTGAACTCGAAATCGCTTGTTGGGTATCGTAGATCATGGTTTTTAAAATGCTCTTCAAATTCGAGGCTCCCACGCCGCTAGAAGTGTTATGGTGGATAATGGTGGGGGGGGGGGGTCACTATTTCTTGCCTGTAATACTTAATAAATTACATCGAGTGAACAGTTTTTTCGCTTACCAACTGATTAAACTGATCTAATGCTTATCCAATGGGACTTCCTCTGGAATGCATGCATTACTAAACAATACGTTTGACATTATCTCATATCAGATAGAAGACATATCATTCCGATTCAACAACATACTAAATTTTGAAAGTTATCAATCACACTGTATTATTACTTGCTGTGGTAAGTCAGTCAGAGCACTTAATTAGACGTATGAGAAACTACTTTACCACCAGCGCTCCTAGCGGGAGTTGGCGCCTCCTCGACAGACACTGCCTTAAGGCCATATCACACGAGCGATTTTTCAGCTTTTTTCCGCAGAAAAATCGCTGGAACGTGAAGAGGAAGAAGTACAGTGATTCAAGTATCCATGCAAGGGAAGAAGTACAGTGTTTCAAGTATCCATGCAGCGGGTTTTTAATTCCACTTCCCCCCCCCCATAGCCCAGCCTGCACCCTGGTGGAGCGATTTTTCTAGCTTTGGAATATTTAGAATACGTTCTAATTTTTCTAGTCCGCCATTTTGTGCGGGAAAAAAAAGCTGGAAGGAAACCATTCGAAGGTTCTCCATCGATAAGTAATTTGTGGTTGTAGCATTCCTTGATCTACTAGTCGACGTCTGTTCAGTTTTCTGCAGTTTTCCGAGAGAAAAATTAATCAGTTCTTCGTTCATTTTTACAATGACGATTTTTAACAATGAACCATCAGATTTCAGTAATTCTTTCTGTACAAATACTTACATGTTTGACAGACAAAATACTGGACAGTGGTACATAATTTATATACTTAAGTTAAGATATTGTAGTTGGTAGGTACTCACCACTAATGATCAAGGAAATAGGGTCCATTTTGAAGAATAATATGGCAGGAGCACAAAAACTGAAGAAAACGAGATCGTAGTGACGCCACGGAGACAAGTAAAGTTGTTGGCGAGTGAAAAAAATAAAGAAGCCAAGTTTTCAATTAATTAATTACCTACCAGGACCGAAAATCAAGTTTAGTTTCCCACCCATCAATTACCTAAACAACAGGTGATTCCTATTTTACAATTTATTGTTGAATAGGAAAATACATTCTTCTCGTGACTTTTGCTCAACACACTTATTTTTTATTTAAAAATAATAATTGTAGATTTAGGTCCTATTCTGACTAATACCTCTGCTATCACCCATCTTTAACCCTTCACTGGTAGACCCCGGAGCGCGGCGCTCCTTCAGCCCATTTTTCGAATACTGTGGTTCACGGTGGCTATACTGAGGGCTGTGATTCACAGTTCCCTCCTAGAAACCACCTCTACGCAGGACCGTACCCTCCTCTCTGTCCCCAAAACCGCTCAGGATTAGTGAGAATCGGTTTCTTGCACTAAAACGTGAATGTGTCAGATCGCTCTTAAGTCTGAGCGCTCTTCTGATCCCAAGAAATGGCTTCAGTGGTCTGAGGAAGATTCTGACGATATGGCAGAACGTACATCTGACAGAAAAAGCTTTGATTAGTTAAATTTTGATTGCTCAGTTATTTGTATTTCAGAGTTGAGCAAAACCTATTTTTACCAATACGTATTTCTGAGTTCAATAAAAAAAAACTTTTTTACCAATATGTTTTTCATTGAACATTCTTAGATACACCAGGAGATGAGTTGAGTATCTCACTCTGACCAAAAACAATTAAAAAATATGATAAATATTGATTTTTTCGGGAGAAAGTACCGAAAGAGCGCCGCGCTCCTGGGTCTACCTTTTGCGAGATGAGATAAGGTCTACCACTGGAGGGTTAAAAAAAGTGATTACTTTTTCTGGGAGTGGGAGCGACGCTAAAACGTTGCTTCAAAATTCCACACTACTATAACCTGATCCAAAACTTGTAGAGTGAAAATCGCTGGCCGCCAGAATGCGCTCTATTCGCAGTTTTCTGCGGTTATTCTTCTTCAACTTCGCCTAACTTATTCTAACTTCCTCTTCACGTTCCAGCGATTTTTCTGCGGAAAAAAACTGAAAAATCGCTCGTGTGATATGGCCTTTAAGGCCATATCACACGAGCGATTTTTCAGCTTTTTTCCGCAGAAAAATCGCTGGAACGTGAAGAGGAAGAAGTACAGTGATTCAAGTATCCATGCAAGGGAAGAAGTACAGTGTTTCAAGTATCCATGCAGCGGGTTTTTAATTCCACTCCCCCCCCCCCCATAGCACAGCCTGCACCCTGGTGGAGCGATTTTTCTAGCTTTGGAATATTTAGAACGCGTTCTAATTTTTCTAGTCCGCCATTTTGTGCAGGGAAAAAAGCTGGAAGGAAACCATTCGAAGGTTCTCCATCGATGAGTAATTTGTGGTTGTAGCATTCCTTGATCTACTAGTCGACGTCTGTTCAGTTTTCTGCAGTTTTCCGAGAGAAAAATTAATCAGTTCTTCGTTCATTTTTAAACCTCCAACAAGTATGCCGCCGAAGGATATAGTGAATAGGTGGACAACAAGTGAAACTTCGCTTCTCATCAATTGTGTAGAGAAATATCAGAGAAAATATCAGAGAAATCACCACTAATGATCAAGGAAATAGGGTCCATTTTGAAGAATAATACGACAGGAGCACAAAAACTGAAGAAAACGAGATCGTAGTGACGAAGAAGACGAGATCGTAGTGACGCCACGGAGACAAGTAAAGTGATTATTTTTTCTGGGAGTGGGAGCGACGCTAAAACGTTGCTTCAAAATTCCACACTACTATAACCTGATCCAAAACTTGTAGTCACGTTAGAGTAAAAATCGCTGGCCGCCAGAATGCGCTCTATCCGCAGTTTTCTGCGGTTATTCTTCTTCAACTTCGCCTAACTTATTCTAACTTCCTCTTCACGTTCCAGCGATTTTCCAGCGGAAAAAAAGCCAAAAAATCGCTCGTGTGATATGGACTTTATTTTCATGACAGACAGACGCGGAACCAAAATTGTTCAGGAAGGTCTAAAACGTTAAATGCAAGTGAAAATTTTGATTTTGAGAACTTTTTTTCTCAACCTTGAAAAGTGAAACAATCCTTCACCTTGGTAGACTCGGAAGCAAAAACGGACCTCGAAATCGTCAAGGTCCGGTCGGATGCAAGACCACCCCTAAATTTTGTAAAGTAGAGTTATTTATGAAGATAATTTTCTTCTCCACTGTAGTAGTCCAACTCGTGAGAAAAAGCCATTTTTCATTTTATATTTTTTATTGGCGGAAAAATATACAAATTAAATTTAATGATAGCGTGAGACTGAAAATTTACAGATTTTAAGGAGAGAATGGAGAAATAAAAACATACGTAATTGACCTTTACGGCTTCCACAATCTGAGAAGCCCGTCTTCACTGTACGTACACAGCAGGTTCTGGTGAGGGTGGTGGGCCAAACCAATCACTTCCTTCTCGTGGACCTGAAAACAAATAAAAGCTTTCAAAAAGGAAACTGGATTTGGAAAGAGCGCGTTTGGAAGTGACTGATAGGACTCGGAAGGGAGATTTATTGGTCAAAGTGAAAATATACTCTCTACAACCGTTCAAGTAATATTCAGGGATAATCTAAGCTTTTAGACTTCCTGATGGGTAGTTGTAGGTGAAATAACAAGGTAACAGTACAGGAAACCAGTTCTCTGAGAAACGAAAACGCTGCAAATTATTACACAATGGTTTATTATTTTTCTATGTAGATCACTCGTCTACAAAATCAACAACCATCCAAATTGAAAAAAAGAAAATTTAAAAAAAAAAATAAAAATCACCAACCATCGATCGCATTTTGCTTAGCTCTAATTTGAACGGATTAGGCCTCTTTTGCGATTCACACTCGTGTTTTGATTTATATATATATATATTTCAATATAAACCCTTAAATTTTCGTAGGGAGCGAACGGTTTGTCCTACAGAGCTCCGCGTGGTCTCAAAAAATTCTAAAAATTCTATAGAATCTTAAATTGAAGGAAAAACAATACCTTTATATCAAAATGTTTTGAGTTAGGGCGTTTTCAAAATTTCAAAATTGATTTTGGAACCCTTAGAAGTGACCTACATCAACCAAAAGCTTCGGGGCACAACTAGACCCCAAATGGAGCCTACATACCAAATTTCATCAAAATCGGTCAATGCTAAGTGGCAAAAGTGCCGCGTACGGCAGACGGACGGCCAAATTTTTATTCGATTTTTGGATTCTACGTACCTTGAAACGTAAACCATCAAATTTTGAGGGGGTGTTAAAAATTTGTTTTTCTAGGTCGATTCCAAAGGTTCATTATTGAAAATAATAAACCAAAAGTTACAGAATAGCAGATGGTTTAGACAAGGGCTGTATAATAGAGAGTTACAGCGGGCCAAGATACGTACAAAAACGCGAGACTCACGTCGAAAACGCGAGACTCACGCATGACGCGAGGCTCACAGAAGCCGGTTGACTCGGCCCTCTCGCGTTTTCGACGTGAGATAACCTACTACTCAACTCCTTATTTTTGTGGCTGAGCTAATGGCCGCCATCAATCAGCTGATCATTCTGTTTCTTTTGTTTTGAAGAGTTTCGGTGAATCTTTTGCGAGTTCTTTATCTTCGGGGTCGCGGTAAAGTGAATTGAAGAAATTGAGAATTGAAGTGAATATTGCTCCCTTATACATTTCGGTCTGTTGCGTCTGAAGTGTGGATGGCGGATGTTCGACCTCGATGACATCAGTTCGACGATCGATCTCAATTTCTCCCATTGAAGGCAAGTTTCCTCTACCTTTTTGACCGACTTCGTACTTATTTTACTTCGAAAAGGTAATATTAGAATATAATACCAAAAGATTGATTAGTCCGAGGTCGATCATAAACTACCAATCTCATTGAATTCTGTTGTCTGTCATCTACTCCTCGGACAAGGGGATGGACTGAAATGCACAATTAGGTGCTCACATTCATTTTGCATTCATTTATTTATACTTTTACGATTATTTTGCGTAATTCTTCATTGATTTCCTTCCTGTTTTCCTTTATCGGTTCAATGAAAACAAAAACCGCGGATTGAGTTGACGTTACCTATGGAGTGTTGAAAAATCTAAAGCAATGTCAATCAGGTGAGCATCATGTCGAGCTCACAATTACTCAAGTTATCGCCCGAAACGACACACCACAACATACTATACTGTTATGTACTGTGATATACAGATACCTACATATGATTTTGAAAAAACTTCAGGAATCGTTTCAGAATGTTAACTTCACGAATGTTTAAACAGATTTCAGTGAAAAATCTGAAAAAGCCCATGCTAAAAATTGAGTATGTTGCAATAGCTTAATTTTCTTTGAAAATTCGCTAAAAATAAAGTTTAATACAGGGAAGCAATTTGCAAGTGAACTTTTCCGATATTTGATGACATCACTAGATACAGCGCACACATCCACTAGTAGGAATAATCATTGTGGGCAAAGAGGAATTGAGGAAGTATAATACTTACGTTGAGGGTCCTCTCCAATTTTCCAGAAGTGATGGAGAAGCAGTACAACACCAAGTCTTCACCGACGCAGTAGATCCACTCGCCTCGTGGTGACAGCGTAGCGCACACAAAGTCACCTCCTTCTCGCTTACCCGCTCGAAAATGACCTCACAATCTAGAGGAAACAGAAAGTCGAATTCCACGATACTCGGAGAGCTTGTTCAACAATTTGTGTTACATACTAGGTAAATATATTAAACCTTAACTATCTTCCATTTTCCACCAACCATTTCGATTATTTGAAAGTCAATTGTTTTAACCTTCATCCGCTCGCGTGGGCGGCAGATTGGCCGCCTTTTCCCGCGTATGCTCGCTCTTAGTACCGTGATAGCCCCAGAAGTGCCATGTATTCTCTATTTGATATATAACCCCCTAGATTGCGTTGAATTCCGATCGTGGTGGACGCGTCATCTGAGTCAATACTACTCCAAAGTCGGGCGCATCGGGTTCGAGCCAATTTGCCGCCTACGCGGGCGATAACGTGAGAATTTTCGCATCGCTCGATTTGGAAAATGTAAGTAAATATTAATTTTCCTTTCGCATGTATTTTCAACTGTACTACTTTCACAGTACTCTAGAATACGTGTAGGACTTCCCATAGATATTTCTTGTCGTACTCTGCTGTATTTTGAACTGAATAATGAATCTTTCGCATCTCGATTTGGAAAATGTAGGTTAGGTAGGTAAATGTTTATTTTTCTTCCGCGTGTTTTCTCGACAGTACTACTCTCGCAGGGCGGCTCTAGATTATGCGTTGGACTTTCAATACGTGTTTCTTATCTTATTTGGAAATATTTTGAACTGAAAGCTAATAATGATTTGTTCATATTTTCAGGGATCGATTGTATTCCACAGAGGAAGAAATTGCCATGTTTTATGAGTTTTAACTCACCTTCCTGAGTATATTTTTGTATTTTTGAAATGAGGTAGGTACCTACTATTATAATTATATTCAAAATTTGTTACCTCCTTTCATAGAAAAAGTAGCGAACTGCAGAATATTATTTTAGTGCAGAAAACCTTCAAAGACTGAAAATGTGATTTACATATATATATTTACCTTCCTATTGTTATTGCGATTATTTGAATAAAGAATTTATTATAAAAATGTTCTTGTAATGTTGTGCTGAGTTCCCTGGTCAAAACTGATTTGAAACACGCAAGTTGAACGGAGAAAAGTGGTGAAATCAAGGGCGGCCAATTTGCCGCCTACGCGATCGGAAGTGTGACTTTAGGAGACGCGAGCGGATGAAGGTTAATAGTTTCTCTCGTTTTGGTTTATTATTTTCAATAATGAACCTTTGGAATCGACCAAGAAAATTTTTTGACATTTTATGTCTTTACTATGGCACATAAATGAAAAATCGTCACGCGGGCATTGTAACGGGGCACTGTCACGAGGGGAGCGTCACGCGGAAATTTTCTGATGATTTTCACGTACAACCAATCGTTCCTAGGGAAAACTAACTTCCTCATTTTCCACCCCACAAAAATCATTCACCACTCATTGGAAAGCTCTCAATTTATTAATCATGGTACACGGTCCCTAATATGAATGCACCTGTACGGAAAGCTGAATTATGCGCATGAATTATGCGCACTCACATACGAGTATGATGTGAGCAACAAATGAGATGTCAACATGATCGTGAGAGGAAAATAGGTATCTTCATCCAACAGCGTTACGGAGGCAGGGCAATGGAGAATGCTGAAGGCGCCTGAGTGGTCACTGATCAGCTGAGTGAGCTCCAAGGCCATTTCCTCTCCGGTTGAACGCAGGAAGCTGACATTTGAGAGGCAGGGTCAATAGAGAATGCTGAAGGCGCCTGAGTGGTCACTGATCAGCTGAGTGAGCTCCAAGGCCATTTCCTCTCCGGTTGAACGCAGGAAGCTGACATTTGAGAGGCAGGGTCAATAGAGAATGCTGAAGGCGCCTGAGTGGTCACTGATCAGCTGAGTGAGCTCCAAGGCCATTTCCTCTCCTGTTGAACGCAGGAAGCTGACATTTGAGAGGCAGGGTCAATGGAGAATGCTGAAGGCGCCTGAGTGGTCACTGATCAGCTGAGTGAGCTCCAAGGCCATTTCCTCTCCTGTTGAACGTAGGAAGCTGACATTTGAGAGGCAGGGTCAATGGAGAATGCTGAAGGCGCCTGAGTGGTCACTGATCAGCTGAGTGAGCTCCAAGGCCATTTCCTCTCCTGTTGAACGCAGGAAGCTGACATTTGAGAGGCAGGGTCAATGGAGAATGCTGAAGGCGCCTGAGTGGTCACTGATCAGCTGAGTGAGCTCCAAGGCCATTTCCTCTCCTGTTGAACGTAGGAAGCTGACATTTGAGAGGCAGGGTCAATGGAGAATGCTGAAGGCGCCTGAGTGGTCACTGATCAGCTGAGTGAGCTCCAAGGCCATTTCCTCTCCTGTTGAACGCAGGAAGCTGACATTTGAGAGGCAGGGTCAATGGAGAATGCTGAAGGCGCCTGAGTGGTCACTGATCAGCTGAGTGAGCTCCAAGGCCATTTCCTCTCCTGTTGAACGTAGGAAGCTGACATTTGAGAGGCAGGGTCAATGGAGAATGCTGAAGGCGCCTGATTGTGCACTGATCACCTGAGTGAGCTCCAAAGCCTTTTTCTCTCCTGTTGAACGCAGGAAGCTACATTCGATTCATTTAAAATGCCCAATCGTATTACGTAAAACATTCCGTTGTGCGTGGCCAACAAGCTGCGGCATGAGCGTGATTGTTTAAATGAATGTTTACGTACATTACATCGCAACCATCAACGAGCACAATCAAATTTCAACAAACAAAAGTACAATACGAGGTTTTGTATGAAGGGGAAAGGGGGCGCAAAGACATAAAATGTCTCTCGTGGTTGCGTACTTGTACGAAAGCTGTATCCACCGTTTGTGTTTTCAATGGGAATTGCAAGTTGGGGTGAAGGTCTTTCCTAAGGAAAAGAAGAGAGAGATGGAATAATGCCATGGGGGCAAAATATGGGAAATTATGAAGGATTCGGGAGATTAAGAGACAGAAAAATGTTTTTAATTATTACGGCTGAATTTTAATACTCCCTCAAAATTTGATGGTTTACGTTTCAAGGTACGTAGAATCCAAAAATCGAATAAAAATTTGGCCGTCCGTCCGCCGTACGCGGCACTTTTGCCACTTAGCATTGACCGAGCGATCGAAGTTTTTCTTCATGTTGGATGGTTGGTGGCTTTACAGACGAGTGATCTATATAGAAAAATAAAAAATAATAAACCATTGTGTAATAATTTGCAGCGTTTTTTTTTTTTTTTTTTGGTAGAGTAACTAGAACCACTATTGTAGCTCAACTTAAGTAGGTAACTTAGTAGCTACCATACATTTTTTTTTTTTTTTTACGTTTCATTCGTTTATTCTCAGTTTATTGTGTTGCTCGGTTCTCTCGTTTTTCCGAGTCCACCATCGACTTCATTTCCTTGGTTTTTTCCACTATCTACTACGAGGAGAAATCTCCCCCCTTAAAATTCGTGGGGGCCCTCCCTCAATTCGATTCATAGGGGACACCCTCCCTCCTTCCAATTCGTGGCGTACTCAAATACCTACAATTCATATTCATGGAGAATCTGTACTCTTCGCGGACGAGTGATCGATTTTTATAAAAACCCGTTCTGTAAAAATGTGCAGCGTTTTTCCACCAGAAAAGAAGCAGCTATCACTAACCTGTCCTTGCATGTTCATGATGACGACGGTATTGGTTTTGTTGCACACGACGAAGTGCTCCTGGTTTTTGGGAAGGAGATGAATGCTGTTCACCCGGATGTCGCCGGCACCCAAGGATTTGAAAGTGTTCAGACATTCCGTGGTTTTGATGCTCCATACTTTCACAGTGCCATCGGAGGAAGCGCTGAAAGATCAACATTTATTCATTGAAATACAAATTTAATCACATCACAACCTTAGGAAATGACTGTTTACAAGGCAAAATATCACTTCTTGGGGGTATGATATTTCAAATGACTATTGGCAGACAGCTTTACAGTCACCAATATTAGGCCAGGCGAATTAGACCAAAAATGGGTAAATAGGAGAAATAATTCATAGTAAAGGGATTCCTTCACACAAGACTCATAGGTAACTCAAAAGAGGGGGTGAGCTCGAGGAGGGAAGGAGGATTTTCTCCTATTTTTTCTACTTTTTTCCGGTGTTTTGCCAATAACTTGAAAAGTAAGCGTTCTAGCGACTTTTACTTCACTAAAATTAAAGTAAAAAAATTTCCTACAATTTTCATTACTGACTTAAGTCTCTGCGATTAGGCGTTCTGCCGCTAGAGCGAGTTGAAAAGTAGGTATTGTTTTGAAAAATCAGCAAAAAGGCCTTTTTTGCTCTTTTTACTCAGAAATCATTCTTACGAAGCCTCTAGGTAACTTGAACGATGCGAAGTTAGCTGTTGGATGACCAGATTGTGCCTTTTCCACGGCGCTTTACACATTTTATTTCCTTTCCCTTTGAGGAGCTCCTAATCTTTGAGGTAATTTAATATCTTGTGCCACCATCCAGTTCAGGTTCCGTGAATAAAAATTATTCGTTCCATAACACACCTATTAGAGAGTTTTCGCCACGTCAGACGTGACGACTTGAGATCGTGACGACTCGAGACAGATGGGGCCAGCAGACGCAGATGCTAACTTTTTTTGGTGGATTTCGAGTCGTCACAAAATTAGGTGCGGACTCTGGAAGTGACGCTAAACAGCTACCGACCTGTGAAGTCACTTGAAAAATGGCCGATAGCGAACAGCTGATTCTGACTCCGGGGGGTCTCGAAATGAGTTTTTCAGATCGAAAATAAAAATGTTTGCCGTATTGAAAAGGCAATAAATTTTTTACTACTTGGATACCTATTTACATCCCTTTCTGATCCTACATTGCGATATAAAAACCTACCTACTGATGATTTTGATCCTTTTCACCTTTAGAGAGTAGTGAACTACACTAGCTTTTCCAGAGCTCTTACTGCATTTTTGGGTCTATAATACCTACTAACTACCGATTTTGCAGTAGCTACCTTCTACTGGTTCCTTGTTTGTCTTACAACACGTCCGTAACATATCTATAGATAATTTAGAGTAGGTACCTAGGTACTTCGTTTCTACCTACCTACTATTACAAGAACGGAAGTACAGATCTATCATACTAGGATAGATCTACGAACTTATAGACGTAACTCCTAAATGCAGACATCCATAATTAACCAAATACCTATTATTGTGTGAAAAGAAGGTATATTTTCAAAGGTAATGAACTTTATGAATAAAGGTAATGAACTTTCCAATTTGTCATGCAACTTACAAGTACGATGATCACAGCAAACGGAACTATCAGTTGAAATCTTAAATGGTACCTACTTACGTGAACTGACTCCCGTTGCCTGTTTATTGTAGATCTGTAGTTAGGTATGTTGGTAGATGAATAAATAATATACAACAATAAATGAAAAACAAGGGTGCATTTATTCAGAAATTTCATTGACATTTGTAAAATTTGTACGTTGGATTCACTTGATCTTGATGTGAAGATAACAGAATTCTGGTGACGAATAGTTTGTTTCGAGAGATGAAAAACTTGATAATTCCCGGGAAAAAGAAAACTGTTCGAGAAATGAAAGCTAAAATCGAGAACCAAAACACGGGAGTCGACCGTCGAACACAACACAAAATCCGGCTACATCCGATCTAAATTGAAATTGGTTATAAAAGTGTGAGGTTATCAAGGGTAGAGTCGTCAAGGAAGCCGTCGTTCTCGACGCCGTCAAAAGCCGGCATTTGGCGGCGTCCAAGACGACCGAGCTCGCCGTCCGAGTCGTCACGCATGCGCAGTCACCATTTTCAGACGGTTGCATGGATATTACTCGCGGTCGGTCCTCACAAAAGACGTGGCAAAAACTCTCTATTGTTTCCTCATCCTGCAAGTTTCGGGAATTGGTATATTGTAAATCGAATTTCAAGTCACACAAATCTCAAATATCAGAAGAGTGCAATTTTTACGAAATTTGTCAGCGTTCTCTATTCGTAATAATGAATTGAAAAATCCATTACGTTTCGACAACTACTGGAGTCCTTGTCCACCTTCATTCCTTCTACAACGTTCAATAAAGAGTTTCTTCTCTCAATAGAGAGTTTTTGCCACGTCTCTTGTGAGGACCGACCGCGAGTAATATCCATGCAACCGTCTGAAAATGGTGACTGCGCATGCGTGGCGACTCGGACGGCGAGCTCGGTCGTCTTGGACGCCGCCAAATGCCGGCTTTTGGCGGCGTCGAGGACGACGCTTTCTTGACGACTGTACCCTTCATAACCTCACAATTTTATAACCAATTTCAATTTACATCGGATGTAGCAGGATTTAGGGTTGTGTTCGACGTTCGACTCCCGTGTTTTGGTTCTTGATTTTAGCTTTTATTTGTAGAAAAGTTTTCTTTTTCCGGTGAATTATCAAGTTTTTCATCTCTCGAAACAAACTACTCGTCACCAGAATTCTGTTATCTTCGATCAAGATCAAGTGAATCCATCGTATACTATTGTTGACTCTGTGCGAATTTTACATTGTTTGAATGTCAATGAAATTTCTGAATAAATGCACCCTTGTTTTTCATTTAATGTTGCATATTATTTATCCATCTACCAACACACCTAACTGCAGATCTACAATAAACAGGCGACGCGAGTCAGTTCACGTAAGTAGGTATCATTTAAGATTTCAATTGATAGTTCTATTTGCTGTGATCATCGTACTTGTAAGTTGAATGTCAAGTTGGAAAAAGTCCTCTTACAACAGTTATGAAGTTATCTAGAGATAATGGGGAATTTGCCTCAATTTTAGATTCTGGAATTTCAAGTCAAATTCTATAATAGAGCCCTAGAATAACGTTTAACACTAGGAATAACCAAGGGGAAAAAATTACCGTAGGAGAAAATGCCTAAACAAGTGAAGCCTCTGTTACAAAACACCGCGAAAATCGAGGAATATTGTTGACGTCATACGAAAAAAAACAAAAAACGACGCGAAAACAACTCCGACAACAGACAGAGTTCTAGCACTGCCACACAAAACGATCCAGTGAAATGGCTACTCGAATAATGTGATTCAAATCTTGAAACTAAATAAGAGAAGATGAAGACTAATAATGCTTGATAAAATAGTAGGTAGAATCGTATTGTAAAAAAGTGAGTAATATTGTTTCTTTTGGTCACTTTTGTGTCTGGGTTCTTCCTGCCAGTTCGCGGCGCACTCTTGTGTGCACTACTCGGAAGCTAAAAGTTCGTGTATGTTCCGCTTCTGTGGTAAGCGCCACAGAACCTCCTTTGAAGTCAGATTGGTAGAATATCCGTTACGTTTCAAACATGGCTGCCTCTTACACATTGCCACCACATTTAAAATTTCCATCTTCCTTAAATTCTCTAAATTTTTTGGATGCGTTTTCGAGCAGCTCACTATGGTTTTATTCCATAAAAATAAACTCTCATTCGAAAAAAAAAAAAAAAAGTGAGGCAAATTCCCCATTATGCTACGGACGTGTGGTTAGACAAACAAGGAACCAGTAGATAGGTAGCTCCTGCAAAATCTGTAGTTAAGTAGTTGGTATTTGAGACCCAGAAAAATGCAGTACGAACTCCGGAAAACCTAGGCTTGTGGTGTTCACTACATAGGTAACTACCCATTTAAACTAGGTGAATACGATCAAAATCATTAGTAGGTAGGTTTTTCATCATCGCAATGTTGGGTCAGAAAAGGATGTAAATGAGTATCCAAGTAGTAATAGATTTGTTCAATACGGCGAATCGCCAAACATTCCAAATTTCATTCTGAAAAACTTATTTCGAGACCCCCCGGAGTCAGAATCAGCTGTTCGCTATCGGCCATTTTCGAGTGACTTCGCAGGTCGGTAGCTATTTAGCGTGACTTTCAGAGTCTGCACTTTGTTTTGTGACGACTCGAAATCCACCAAAAAAAGTTAGCATCTGCGTCTGCTGGCCCCATCTGTCTCAATTTGTCACGATCTCAAGTCGTCGCGCCTGACAGGGCGAAAACTCTCTAATAAATTGAAAAACGAAAATACTCACCTAATCAAATTGTGTCCATCAGCTGTGAAGACAACATCGTTGACAAACGATGAGTGACCGCGGAATTCCTTGAGGGATTTGCCAGACTTGAGACCGTGAATCCTGAAATCAATCGTCGCATGATATTTCTTGACTTGACTACGACAGAAAACGTTCCAGAGATAAAAAGAAACTGTGGTTTACCTAATCGTGGAGTCGAATGAGGCAGAAAGCACTTGACTGTTGTCACGGGAAAAAACCAAACACGTGATCCCTTTGGAATGGCCTTTTTCGAACTTTCTCAGACATTGACCCGTCGTGATTTTCCAAATTTTTATCTTCCCATCTTGCGATCCGCTGGACAACATTTCCGAATCTCGGCTGAACGCCAAGGTGAGCACGGCCTCTTCCATCATCATGAAGTTGTCCTAAAACGGAGATGAAGTAACAATTGCAATTTTTCTACTAGTTGGAAGTAATTAGGAGCATACTGCCCTTCAACGCCAGGGCACACAAACCAAGAATGCAGTCCGACAACTCTAAATTAAGGTTTCAGAGTTTTGATCCAGCAGTATGTTTACTTTTTTGTCGCTGCGTTCCAAAACTATAATACAGCATATCCCTCAGTTTTTTTTTAATAAGCATTTATTCTTTTATAATTTCATCATTACTCTTGTGCTGGGAACTGGAGCGTCTTTACCCTAGTTACAATTTCCTCAACCTGGTAATTAGCAATGTCACTTTAATACAGTTTCCAGATAGTGCATAAAAATGTTCATAATTTCAGTTTAGAATAGATACAGTAATCATAGTAATATAATTTTTCTTTATTTTTTATTTGTTAAACACTGTAGGCTAGTACGCCTTGATTAATTTTTTAAATAAATTCAGAGGTAGTTGTTCTTGTTTAAAAAGGTCATGTGGAAGTAAGTTATATAATATAACCCCTTTGTGAAAGTATAGTCTTTGAGCTGATGTAGTTTTCAGTTTGAAAGCTTTCAGCGTTACTTTACCCGCGCTCCGTGTGCCAACCTCAACCTTCTCTAATTTATTTTCTATATATTTTTTGTGCGTATAAATCAAAGTGGTTTTCTCTATTAGATTAAAAATGTCAATAACTTTAAATGAGGAATTTCACCGATTTCTGTTTGCATTTTTCCTGAATAGTTAATGGTGTAGGATAGATGAAAATCGGGCTGATTTCGGAAAATAAGTCTCCAGTTATTTTTGGGAGACAATCAAAATTTTTAATTTCAAAACTAACCGGGAAAACGGACGTGCATAGTGATGGCAAAAGTTTTACAAAAATCGATATATCGGGTTTGCGATGTATCGGAAGGGAAATATCGATGGCACCGATATATCGGGAGCAAAAATATCGATATATCCGATATATCGGGATTAAAATATCGAACCATATTTGTTCTTGTAAATAATAATTTTAATTTGTTTTCTTTGGTTTAAAACACAGAACATATAATATATTGATCCTCCCATTAGCTTTACCGTGAAAACACACTTTATTTGAGTTGATTTATTTAATTATTTACTACTTTAACACAATAAAAATATAGAGGCCTGCTGCAAAAAAAATAAGCAATATTAAAATATTACAAACATAATTCACAACAAACATAATTCATTCAATAACACATTTATTTCATAAAAATTACCAAAATAACCATTGGCCTATTACATATTTAAATCTCTTATGGTTTCTCACAATGAGTAATTATATCATGTGCACGCATGTAAAGAAAAATGGGATTTTTTTCTAATATGCTCGAAATTTGACGCCGATTCTGAAAATGATAGTTTTTTTGTACAGGATTTCAAGTCTCAAGTCTTTTGTAGAAGATTTCAAGTCTGAGATTGTTTTCTTCTGAACTAGACAAACACAAGTGACTGAAGTGTACTCTGAGCAAAGATGTGAGGTTAAGTTATGAGAAAAGCAACAAACACAACACAGCTGACAGCATAGCTACATAGAAAACGAAAGGAGAAAAGAATCAGGTTTACCAACTCAACACAACCCACGAAAACGCGAGTTTCTGACATTCACCAGTTATTATCTACTAGGGCGATATATCGGTTAAAAAATATCGATATTCCCGATATATCGTAGCACGATTTTTCGATGGCGATATATCGATATATCGGAAGCAAAATATCGATATTTCAAAAATATCGATATGTTGTTGCCATCACTAGACGTGCAGCGGGAACGCTCGCTGATTGGGCTGTTCGGATCGCCGTCTCCTCCCAGTGTTGCCCATTGGGACGACGAAATCGTGTTTTCTAAGAGAAAAGTTATCAAACAAAAACAGAGGAAACCTAATTTTCCCCATCTCGCTTTTTCAATTTTTTTCTTCAGTTTTTCGATTTCGAACTTTACCGTTTCATGAAATTTTGCATCTGGGGACTATGGATTTCTCGATCTCAGCGCTTCAAGCGGCCAAAAATGAACTATTCCAGCATGACGTCATTTTCCCGGTTTTTTTAAACATTCGTATTTTCTACACTGTTTTGTTTATTCGTAAATTAGGAAGTTCGGGCTGAAAGTTTGCCTTAGGTGGTTTTTAGAGGAGCTGAATCCGATTTTGGGGTCAAAAATAGGAAATTCCGACATGGTGAAATTCCTCATTCTCTAAATAATAAATTAGTAGGAAAGTTTCTCTTTTTTTTAGTAAAATTTTTATTAGAGTTTTTTGTGTAATTGAAACAGGTTGGATTTTGGTTTTATAGGCTGAACCCCACACCGGCAAAGCATAAATAAGTAGAGACTGAACTATAGCGTAGTAAAATTGCCTTTTTAATTTTATGCCCATGAAGTTTACTCCTCTACAAACTGGTATTAACTGTCTAAGCTTTGTTGATAGATTTTTTATATGCTTCTCCCAAGTTAGACACTGATCTATTACCACTCCAAGATACTTAGTTTCTCTTACTTGTTCTATAGCTGGACATTTACAATTTACTTTACAGCCGTGATCTGCATGACATATAATATTTCCTAAGTTTGGGATGGATGCTGCTAGCCAAGAGATTTTATTAAGATTTCAACGCATTTTTTTATTAACGTACCGGTTGACTGCATCGTGACCTGCCCGCCAGATGATCGGGAGATGTGAATACTCGAGTTTTGCTTTTCATACGTCGTTTGCACATCTCAACTCCACTTAAGGGGACACGGAACCCAAAAAATGATGAAAATTTCGATTTTTTTTTTTAAATTGAAAATCATTCTTGAACATGCTGAGAATAGATTTAAACATGAATTACCGAAAAATTCCGTCTCAAATGACGAGGAAATTAATTTTTGTGTACCTAGTGCAGCCCCGAAACTAACGAAACTAACCTACCAACCTGTTACACTATTTCAATGCAATACTGAAAAATCGATACTATAAATCGGGAGGCAAATATTGAATTGTCTTTGGTTGAACAACCAATAAGCAAAGACAATTCAAAATCAAGGAACCAATCAAAATTCGAGAAACGTGAGGTGAGAATCGATAGTTTCATCTGCAAGCGCCCTCGTTTGTTCCCGCTCAACTTCAAATTGCTCTCCTGAATAGTTCACTTTTTCATGATAAATGTTCCTTTTTCTCAGGAACTACTAATCCTATCCTCTATTTCTTTTTTTTTTAATGAAAGAAGACACCTAAACGAAGGCTGTACCGGATCCTTTAACCAATTTTCCAATTCCAACTATTCCAAAAAGAGTAACGAAGGTAGAAAATAATTCTATTTTATAAAACAGAATCTCAAATAAAAAGTAATTAAGATAATCTAAAAAGGATCCGGCCCAGGCAAGATGAGAATATATCCTACAAACCAAAAAAAAAATTAGAAGATTCGGTTGAACAGGGACTGAGAAAAATGTACCAGAAAACACCTCTATTACAGGCGGGAGGGGGGTGGGTTCCGTGTCCCCTTAAAAAAATGTTATTGGGCATCAAAAAGATTGACAATTTAACGCTCTTTCCCACAGATTTTTTTAGATTTGAGCTAACTCGTCTTATTGAGGGAGTTTTGGTAGATTTATTGAGCAAAGATCAAAAACACGAAAAAAAATTTCAAAGTGAAAAAAGGTATTTTGAGTGGGGATACCAACAAATGTCAAGAGGCACTTTTTGTTGGAAATTAGATGTAGAGCGCTTGGGAGAAAGGTCTCGAACCACTCGAGATACACCCTGTATAAAACGTACTTGAGCTTGGTATTTGAGATCTTTCCTGATTTTTCCGGTAGTGAAATTCCAAACTTCTATGAAGCCGTCGACGCTGCCGGACACGAGGAACTGACCGTCGGGGGAGAACGTGGCGCATTCGATGTGAGATTTGTGGCCGAATTTGATCTGTTTGGAGAGCTGAGTGGGGTACTTCTCGTCGTCTTGGTCCCTGATGGCGGCCTTACCTCTGAACAAATCGATGGTTGTGCCTGGAAAAGCACGAAACAATTGAAACAAAAAGCCCATTCACGCAGGATGAGTTAATGAGCGAATTTTCAAAGATGTCTTTAAAGCTATGGTTAAGGAATTCGAAATATAGCTAGATAGTAGTCAGCCTTGTGGGTGTGGCACAGAGCACGAATCTTCAAAATTGTACAATCAATCCCTTGGTTAAATTGTTTAAAAACCCATTTTATGCAACAGTCATCTATACTGTAATGAGGAAGCTTCATGCCACACCCACTTCGCATACGTTTTTAAGAATGTGTTGACTCAATTTACATAACTAAGGGCGGAATTCATAGACAAGGCTTGAATGTGAGAGAGCACTCAATTATTTGAGTTGAGGGTCAGCCTCGACCCAACAGTCCGTATTCATATTTGATTAAGACGGCCCACTTGAGTGTTGTGGTCGCCTGAGTGCACACTGAGCCTTGGTGGGGATATTTTCCTGTTTCATGGTTATTTTGAGTAAAAAGCACGGGGAAATTTCCCTCTCGTAATCTGCACTGATTGTGAGTTAAAACCTTGCCGCCGGTTCTCTGTGGTTATAACAGTAATGAGAAGTTTCTTATTGCATTTTCGTTACTGTGGATGTGCATGCTAATTTCTCTATTTTGTCCGATTCCCTACAAGTAACCATTAGTTTTGAGTTATTAGCAGAGGTGAATCAATCAAATTGAAGTCTGTTGAATTATATGAGGGTGCGGACATATTTTTGGAGATTTGTAACTTGATTTTTATCTCCGCAATTTCATCAGTTGGAATTAATTTGCTGCCATCGGACTCAGAAGAAGGTAAGAAATTATGATTTCCTTAAATTACCAGTAAAAGTATGTACCTATATGTAGGTACGATACGAAAGAAAGAACCATTGTTCAAAGTCATTAACACAAAAAGGCATTTTGGTATCCTTTTGATGAGTGTTCTTAGGCATCATTTAACAAAATCAACCCATTGATTGTTTCAGACAAAATAAACTTCTCCCGGCCGAATGAAGAAGGTTTATCCACAAACAAATATACGAACATTTATGACGTTTGGAACCCTTCAAAACCTCTACCTACCAACTTATTTATTTATCTGTGTGAAACTATATAAAGCCCGTTTGGTGGGATGTTAATACTCTGGAGTACTTATATTAATCTCGTGCCTATTTCTTTGCGGTAAAAATAATTGCGTGCAACTTTTTACGAAAACCAAAAGGTGAATGTATTTTCAACATCTGAAATCAATTATTAACACGTAACAACAAATATAACATAATCAATGGAGTATCCACCACAAACTACCCCCTCTTCAGTAAAGAAGTTGATCCGCAAAACGAACAGGTAAGCGGACTTGTCTTCCACATCTAGTCGTTTTCTGTCGCGCTATCCAAGGCTCATAGGTTGTTCTTGCACGTCCAAGAGGTGGCTGTAGTTCTTGGGATTCTTCTTGTGTCATTCGTGTAGCTGCAGGTTGACTCTCATCTTGAATCATAATTGGAAATGCTCGGCTTCGTTCTTCTGCTTCTTGGCAGATAAATGCTGGCTTCAATCGATGTAGTGAAACTGGCATTACTTTTCCATCGATTCTCACAGTAAACGTCGTCGTTCCTCGTATGACTACTGGGTAAGGGCCTTGGTAGGGAGGCTTCAGCGTTGAATCTTTCCGTTCACTTCGAATAAAAACATGAGTACATTTTTCCAACTCTGGGTGGACAAAAATTGCTGGTTGAACATGTCTCGCAGTGGGCTGGGCTCTTATTTTGTTCATCATCTCTTGCAATTGCGATAAGTAGTGCTGAGTGGACCTAATTGATGTTGGACGATCTTCTATAAAATCATTCGGTAATCTCAATGTACAACCGTAAACCAACTCAGCAGCACTACAACCGAGGTCCTCTTTTACTGCAGTTCTGATGCCTAGCATAATCAACGGAAGCAGCTCAACCCAATTTTCTGTTCCGTAGCATCGAATTGCAGATTTCAGTTGACGATGGAAGCGTTCGACCAAACCATTGGCTCTAGGATTATAAGGTGCTGTCAATCGATGAGTGATTCCTAACTTTTTAGTTAATTCCGCAAATAGAGAGCATTCAAATTGTCTCCCCCTGTCCGACGTTATTGTCTCTGGGGTACCAAACCGTGCTATCCAGCCTGAGCAAAATGCTTCGGCCACTGTCTCTGCTCGAATATCTGCAAGAGGAACCACTTCACTCCAACGAGTGAACCTATCAATCATAGTGAGGACATATTTGTAGCCATTAGAAGGGGTCATTGGACCAACAATATCTATATGAATATGAGAGAAACGTTCTGCAGGTGGAACAAAATCTCCCATAGGTCCATGAGTGTGACGATGAACTTTCCCTTTTTGACATCCAATACACGATTTCACCCATTGTGCGCTGTCCTTCGCCATAGACGGCCATATGAACCTTTGACGAAGTAACTTAAGGGTTGCCGCCCTACCGGGGTGTGACAAATTGTGTATACTGTCAAACGCTTGCCTTCTCAATTTCAATGGAACGTATGGTCGAACAAAACCTGTGGATACGTCACAGTGCACAGGCTCTGCAACACCAGGCATTTTAACTTGCTTCCAGGAAAGAGTAGTACCTAAAATTGCTATAGGCAACTGTTCTGTTTTCTGTTCTTGAGCCAACTGATTGTAGTCTAAAACATCAATCGAATCTAACCGAGAAAGGCAATCAGCTACTACATTTTCCGAGCCAGAAACATGCTGTATATCAGTTGTAAATTGACCAATATAGTCTAACTGGCGAGCTTGTCGAGGAGTTGCTTTGTCAGGCTTCTGGTTGAAAGCATAAATCAAGGGTTTGTGGTCTGTAAATATCGTAAAAACTCTACCTTCAAGCAAATGTTTGAAATGTTTAACTGAAGCAAAAATCGCTAAAAGTTCGCGGTCATAAGCGCTATATTTCTGTTCAGCGGCACTTAATTTTCGTGAAAAGAATCCAAGAGGTTGCCAACCTCCTGATACTTTTTGTTGAACACTACCACCTATTGCTTTGTTAGACGCATCTACCATTAATGACCATGGTATGTCTGTTCTAGGATGGGCTAACATAACTGCATCCTTCAATTGTTCTTTGCATTTCTCAAAATCCTGTATAGCCTCTTGGGATAATTGGATAGAAGAATCCTGTTTCCCTGAATGTCCCTTCGAATACTCTGTAAGTGTTACTGTATACTGTGCAGCTTTAGGTAAAAAACGTCTATAAAAATTAAGAAGCCCCAAAAATCGTCTCATTCCCATAATAGATTTAGGTGGCTCAATTTTTTGTATTTGTTCAACTTTACATGGTAGAGGTTTTACACCTTCTGCAGATATCACGTGACCTAAAAATTCGATCTCATGTTTACCGAATTCACATTTAGCTGGGTTAATTACTATTCCGTACTCACGGAATCTCAGGAATAGTGCTCTCAAATCACCCATGTGTTCTTCCTCGGTGGAGCTTGAAACCAAGCAGTCGTCTATGTAGGTTCTAACGTTCGGAAGTCCTCTTGTGAGTTCATTCATAAATCTCTGAAAGGTTTGGGCAGCATTACAGAGCCCGAAACACATCTGTGGGAACTCGAACAAGCCGAACGGAGTAATTATGGCAGTCTTTTGTACGTCTTCCGGTGCCATTGGAATCTGAAAATAGGCTTTCAATAAGTCTATCTTAGAGAATATTTTCTTCTCGTGAAGATCACATGTGAGATCCTGTATATTAGGCAAAGGATACCGGTCTGGTTTCGTGGCTTTGTTCAGTGCGCGATAATCCCCGCAGGGGCGCCAATCTCCTGACTTTTTTGGGACCATATGCAGGGGACTAGCCCATGGGCTTTTTGATGGTCTACATATTCCATTTTGTAACATATACTCAAATTCTTTTTTGGCTATGGCTAACTTGGTTGGATCTAATCTTCTGAACTTAGCAGCAATTGGTGGTCCTGTCGTCTCAATGAAGTGCATCACATTGTGCTTTGGTGGTTTTATTTCCAATGTAACTCTTGTGATGTCCTTGAATTCGCTGAGGAGTGTATCATACCTTGGATTCATACCTATGGTAGTAATAGATGGAGTACTACACTGAGTGGGAAAACCTTCAGTAACCACTGAAGTCATTGAGTCTCGCAGACAATGTTTTTTCAAATCAACTAGTAAACCGTAATGTTCTAAAAAATCGGCACCTATTATTGGTTTGTTAACATCGGCAATCATGAAAGGCCAGGTGAATACGCGTCGTAAACCTAGGTCGATCGAGAGTAATCGAATGCCATGAGTTTTAATCTCCGATCCATTAGCTGCAAAAAGTTTATATTCAGAGTTCACCTTGCGATCTGATTTTGTAGGTGGTACAACTGACATATCTGCACCTGTGTCAATCAGAAACTGTAGCTTATTGAGTTTGTCCAAAATAAATAGGCGGCTTGTCGTGCCAGCTTCGCTTGCCGCCACTTGCGACTGGCTCTTTAGTTTCCCGATTTGTTTTCATTTTTTTGACTTCTGTAACTGCAGGGTGATTCGCAGCGAAATGCATTTTCTCCGTACCTAAAATGGAAACGACATTTCCATGTCCCAGCAGCTACTTTTGAAGCTTGGTTGTTATTTTTAGACGCTGATCGAGAATTATTGCGGTTTTTTGAACGTGCTCTACCCCTATCACGATATTGACTACGTCCTCTGGAAAGTGCTTCGACTTGTTTACTTAAAGCTTCTATTTTCTTTAACAACGAATCATGTAAGGGTTCTTCTGAAGTAGTACTAAACGGATTTGAAGTCGCAGCTTCACAAATGCTTTTATTAGGACACAGTTCGATAATCTTATCAGCTAGAGCAGATAATGAATTCAGGCTTTGATTTTCACTTACTGCCAAAACAGTTCTTACGTTAGCAGGCATCTGTTGCAGCCACAGTGACTTTAAAAGGTCATCACTCACTTTGCTTCCAGCCAGTTCCTTCATCTCTCTAAGCAAGTGTGTTGGTCTTCTATCTCCTAGAACCGTCTCTTTTAGCAGTCGATGCAATTGTTTGTCTTCAGAATCGACGTATGCTTCGATCAGTCTTGTTTTAAGAGTTACGTATTTGTTCGTCAAGGGTGGTTTGGCAAGTAGATCTGAAACGTGCGTCAAAACGCTGCTGTCCAAAGAGCTTACAACGAGGTCGTATTGGTCGTTGTCGTCCAGAATCCCTTTTACCCGAAATCCTGACTCCAAACGATGGAACCAAATAGGCACTGCAGTTTTCCAAAAAGGAGGTGGTTGGAAATGCGCTATTGTCATGCGACTACTTTGAGGAAAGGTTTGATCTCCTCCTGCAATTCCTCTGGTACGAGTTCCTCCAAGATTTTCTCTATCATTTTCCCTGGATGGGTTACCTTGTTGGCTTTCTTCGTTCATGACTGAGTCACCAGTTTTTGGTGGGTGTTAATACTCTGGAGTACTTATATTAATCTCGTGCCTATTTCTTTGCGGTAAAAATAATTGCGTGCAACTTTACGAAAACCAAAAGGTGAATGTATTTTCAACATCTGAAATAAATTAATAACACGTAACAACAAATATAACATAATCAATGGAGTATCCACCACAGCCCGAAATAAACTCGTACCTTTATGAATTTTTTTTTATTCAACTTGTACTTTATTACCAACCCATATCATTTTCTACAAGTATTTTCTACTATATCATTTTACTAGATCGTAAAACAAGAATGAGGATTGAGAACGAAGGCGAGAATGTTTGAACTTCAAGAAATCTCGGAAGATTTCACTGAGTTCGGGAGAAAATATTGAAAAGACTGTTATAAAGAAATTCAAGTTTGCGATGATCTTCATTGGATATTTTTGACGGAAAAACTTGCTTAATCGCTATATTTTTTTTAGACAAACAAATAGATAGGTAGTTGACTTGCTGTACACGATTTTCAGTAGGAAAATCTGATAATAACTGTGGCTGAGGGGCACTTAAGGTACCTCCGGCCAGCACTCAGGATTTTGCAACATTGAGTCGGGGGTGGGCCTCAACTCAACGCCGAGTTTGGTTTATGAATACCGTTGAGTGCGCCCTTAGACATCGCACTGAGTGGTCCCTCAGGGCGCCCTCAAATCTTGTCTATGAATACAAATGAGTGCCCGCCAACCCTTATCGATGCATTTGAGGGTGGACTCAGACTTAAGTAATGACTATGAATTCGGCCCTAAGAGCAGCCTCAATCACGATGAAGAAAGCTAGTACGAGATATGACAGAAACCATTCGCAAAAGTTGGTAATTACAATGGAGCAAGCCACATCAAAATTGGTACAACAAACACACATAATTATACGTAAGGATGGGGCTAACCAGGAGGGAGCAGCCCCTGATGCTGCTGCCATTTCAGTGCTTGACCCAGCAAGGCCAGAAGTCTGCTGGAGGGCACGACGGAGACCTCCCCAGAAAGAGCCTGCGCGATAGCTGCTCGTCGTTTCTCCTTAGACTGCCCATCCGGGTAGGCCTCCCGAGGGTCAAAGTACGACCTTGCCAGCAAATTTTCTGAGAAAAACGGGAAAATATTTGTTCAGAATAAGTAGCACAATAATATCGATGTGGAGGTTCTTGAGAATCGGTCTCAAGAACCTCCACATCGATATTATTTTTAAAAAACGGTCAAGAATTCCAACTATATTAAGTAGCACAATATTTACAGATTTCTTCAACACTTCCCGTACTGGGTAGAATACCACAACTACGAACCTTTTTTCTAACACTGTTATACAAGAACTTACCAAGATGTATATATCTGTCAGGCTCATGTTGTTTCATAACAATCATCGGGTCAGTTTGCCGCAGAAGTGATCTTGCAGCTCCAAGTTCTCTCAATTCAATCAATTCTAAGACCACCTGGAAAGAGGTCATTAAAAAAATGTTACAATCCTTATTCTTGCTGGATTTTAAAAATCTCTCCTCTAAAATGGAGGGCACTAAAAAAAACAAGAATAAATCAAATTTTAGTGGAAAGGACGCGTAGGACACAACCAACGTCCGCCCTAGGATGAGGGAAAATGAAGAGGGTGGGGGTGTGGTGCTTCCACTACAATTTATTTTTATTATTTTCTGATGATAGGTATATAGCATTTCCGAATTGAGTTAAACTTTTTCCATTTAGATTTAGCCCTTTTCCATTTAGGTTTAAACCTTTTCCATTTGGATTTAGACCTTTTCCATTTAGATTTAAACCTTTTCCATATGGATTTAGACCTTTTCCTTTTAGAGTTGAACCTTTTCCATTTGGATTTAAACTCCATCATAACGTCAGTAGTTAGCCCCATCATAGTAAGTAAGTAAGTAATATTATTCTCATTTGCATAGCGCCATAAACATTCTGTTCCACTTCAGATGTGATGAAAGAAAAATACTGTACTTACTTAATTTATAACTTCCGTTCATGAGAAATTCTTGTGTTCAAAAAACATGTGTTCATTATTATATATATTACATTTCTGTGCATAAAAAAACACTTGCATGATTTAATTTTCAAGTTGTGGCATAATAACGTCGGGTTAGAGGTAAAAGTACCAAAGAGGTAAATTCATATTGTGCGAAAATCAAATTAAAATTTCAAAAGTTAGTTTGGTAAATATGATAATAAATTATTTTCTTAGGTTGGATACATAGTTTGATGATATTGATCACCAATAATAACAACAGTTAAATAATCATAATATTCTGCATTTGATTTTCCCACGTGTTGAATTTGTGACTTGGGTACTTTTACCTCTAACTCCACGATAATTTCCTGAGTTTAAATCCAAATGGAAAAGGTTTAAATCCAAACAGAAAAGGTATAAATCTAAATGGAAAAGGTCTAAATCCAAATAGAAAAGGTTTAAATCTAAATAGAAAAGGTCTAAACCTAAATGGAAAAGGTTTAAACCAAAATGAAAAAGGACTAAACCTAAATGGGAAAAGTTTAACTCATTTCGGAAATGCTATAGTTGTTGGTCACAACAACAGGTGTTTTTTTTAAAAATAAAACCAGTTCACAATTTTCTTCCGATCCAAAAACGTTTAGTCATTTTATATTCTAAAACTTTAAAAGATATTTTGTAATTACACTTCCAGAGATACACCAAAGTGGTGACCCCTACCACTGAATAGGTGATTAGGTATCATGGAACATGTAAATGAGAGACTAAGACCAAGCGGAGATCAAAGACCGGTACCAGCTCCAAGGTCGGTGAAATGATCGATTCCACCTTTTTGGAAGGGAAATGTTGCTCTCTGGTTCGCACAGGTCGAAGCTCAGTTCAGAAGGAGTAACATCACTGATGATGACGAAAAGTTTGATTCCATCGTAGGAGTGATTGACACGAGCATTTTATCTCAAGTAAGTGATATTATATCAGAGCCCTTCATTATATACTTAGAGCCCTTCAAATGCCATATTGCCATGGCGCCATACAAAAATGCCATATTCTGCCGAGTTTTCGGTAAAATGCCATATTCTGCCAATTTTTTGGAAAAATGCCATGTTTGTGCCATGTTTTGCCAAAAATCTTAAGTTGAGTTTGCCTCCGGAGCCTGTGATCACTCGGTGGGGCACTTGGCTGTCAGCTGCTTCATATTACGTCAAGCATTTTGAAGGGTTTAAGCGAGAAGTCAAAGAGCTGGAAGACGATTCTGCTTCGGTAAAAACCGCCAATGCGCTGGTGGAAATTCCTACCCTCTTCCCTCAGCTTCTTTTCGTTGAGTCCAATTTCAAGGATATTCCGGGCATAATGGGGTGTGCGCCTTGGTAGGAAAAACTGTTTATTGTTATTTTTAATCCAAACTAGACCTCATTCTGAGAATTTTGGCACCAACCGCGACCTTCTAGCGTGAGTAGATCTTTTCCTATGATTTTTCAAAGTTTCGACCGATTATGACGTCACAGTGGGCTGGGGGGTCCCGCCCAGGCGAGAGGGGCGCGTGACGTCATAATCGGTCGAAACTTTGAAAAATCATAGGAAAAGATCTACTCACGCTAGAAGGTCGCGGTTGGTGCCAAAATTCTCAGGATGTAGTCTACTTTCGATTAAAAATCTAAAAAAAATCAAGGCGCACCCCCCATTGAATCTTTGCAGTCGGAAAGCGTGGAGCTGCGAACAAGTGTCGAGAAAATGAAAAGTATTTCGGACACCGTTTATCCGGGAGCCACCGGGAAGAAGATCGAGGAGAAAATCAAGGCCGTCCTCGGCAGGAATTGTGGGTGGGAGGAAGTCAACAATATTGTTGCCATTCTGTCTGGTGAGGAAGCCACTATGAAGGAAGGCTGGGAAGCTGCTGATGTTCTCGCTATGAAATACGCCCCAGCTACATCAGCTGATGTTGAGAGGACTTTTTCAAAAATGAAATACCTCCTCAGTGATCGACGGCTAGGATTTTCCATGGAAAGCGTCTCAGCACACCAGATGTTTTTCTTCAATAATAATAAAATATAAAATTTTCAAATGAAAACAATCATTTGTGTAAAACTTTGTAAATAAAATAAATAATGTAAGTATAAGTAACTTGTATGTTGTACTTTTATCCTCTCAGAATATCTGTGGTGGGCGGGGAGGGTTGAAAAATAAGTGCCATATAGAGCCGAATAAGTGCCATATTTGGGCCAAAATAAGTGCCATATTGCCATATTTTTAGGGCCCTATTTCGCAAAAATAAGTGCCATACTGTGAAGGGCTCTGGTGATATAGTAACCGATCCTCCAATAAATGAGAAATGTCACTTTGAAAAACGTCTCATAGAATGTTTCACGGATTCTGAGGAACGAAAGCTACAACGACTACTCAAGGACGTAGCACTCGGAGACAGAAAGCCTAGTCAGCTTCTTCGAGAGATGAAGGAACTTGCAAATCACTCAGTAAGTGAAGACTTATTGAAGACCCTCTGGTTGCAAAATCTTCCTTCAAATGTACGGGATATACTATCAGTGAGTAAAGAATCAACTCTAAATACTGTAGTATTTCTGGCAGACAAAATATTAGAAGTAGCGGAACCAAAAATGAATCAAATAAGTGCTGTAGCTGCAAAGACACGAAGATGTTAGATTTTCGGAATGGGGAATTTGCCTCACATTTTTTTTTCTTTTTTCGAATGAGGGTTTATTTTTATGGAATAAAACCATAGTGAGCTGCTCGAAAACGCATCCAAAAAATTTAGAGAATTTAAGGAAGATGGAAATTTTAAATGTGGTGGCAATGTGTAAGAGGCAGCCATGTTTGAAACGTGACGGATATTCTACCAATCTGACTTCAAAGGAGGTTCTGTGGCGCTTACCACAGAAGCGGAACATACACGAACTTTTAGCTTCCGAGTAGTGCGCACAAGAGTGCGTCGCGAACTGGCAGGAAGAACCCTGACACAAAAGTGACCAAAAGAAACAATATTACTCACTTTTTTACAATACGATTCTACCTACTAGTTTATCAAGCATTATTAGTCTTCATCTTCTCTTATTTAGTTTCAAGATTTGAATCACATTATTCGAGTAGCCATTTCACTGGATCGTTTTGTGTGGCGGTGCTAGAACTCTGTCTGTTGTCGGAGTTGTTTTCGCGTCGTTTTTTTTTTTATTTTTCGTATGGCGTCAACAATATTCCTCGATATTCGCGGTGTTTTGTAACAGAGGTTCACTTGTTTAGTCATTTTCTCCTAAGGTAATTTTTTCCCCTTGGTTATTCCTAGTGTTAAACGTTATTCTAGGGCCCTATTATAGGATTTGACTTGAAATTCCAGAATCTAAAATTGAGGCAAATTCCCCATTGGAAGCTAAAATTGAAGTTTTAACGCATAAACTCGACACAGCTTTCAAACACATTTCTCGAAAACCTTATCAATCGTCCTCAGGAAATCGTCAGCGACCACGTTCTCAATCACGCACTGAGAGAGAAAAGAAGCAATCAGGTACTTGGAAATGTAGGTATCATTTTAGGTTCGGTGACAAGGCCTTTCGTTGCGAGTCTCCTTGTAATTTTAAGCAGAAAGAAGGGAGAGGCGGAAAACCAGCAGGCCAATCGCTAGAAACGGCGAGCGATCCTGGCCAACTTCTGTCACGCCGTTTGTTCATCAAAGATAAACAGAATGCATACACTTTTCTGATAGATACAGGTGCTGACGTAAGATTGATTCCTCCTGCCACGGTTGAGATGAAGACTCCTTCCACTTACGAACTTTTTGCAGCCAATGGAAATAGAATTAAAACGCATGGCGTTAAAATGCTATCCATCGATTTGGGCTTGGGCCGTTCTTTCAGATGGTTATTCGTAGCAGAAGTCTCAAGACCAATCATCGGAGCAGATTTTTTGTAATTACAATTCTAGAGGTACACCAAAGGAGGTGGGAGAGAGGGATGAAAGGAATTTCCCCTAAAAAACGACAAGTAGTTCAGGTATGAGCCGAGCAGGATGAGGGTGGTGATGCCACGGAGTAACTTGCATCTCGCCGCCAAAAGACGAGCAGCCGGTGCTGCGGTCTAGCGGCATTTTTGAAAAGTACGCTGTACCTCGTTTTTACCGCTAATTTAAAATTTGACAGTTCTACTTTCCTGCCTCACTAAATTGTAAGGAGAAGAAACTTGTAATTGAATTTTTGTGTTTTGGAGCGACGAATCAAGCAGAATGGATTATTATAGTGGAGATTACAGCCTGCGGAACTTTTTACGAACGTATTGTTGGAAAATTTCGCACTAGAGTAAATTATTTGATTCGCTCAAATATCAAACCTTCACGATTCTATTATAAGTACCTACCTAACTAAATTTCCTTTCTCTCTGATGTTAATCCCAACTTTTTGATTTATTATTTTCAATAATGTTGGTTTATCATTTTCTATAATAAACCTTTGGAATAGACCAAGAAATTTTTTTTAACACCCCCCCCCCCCTCAAAATTTGATGGTTTATCAAGGTTTTTCAAGGTACGTAGAATCCAAAAATCGAATAAAAATTTGGCCGTCCGTCCGCCGTACGCGGCACTTTTGCCACTTAGTATTGGCCGATTTTGATGAAATTTGGTATGTCCTCCATTTAGGGTCTAGTTGTGCCCGAAGATTTTGGTTGATGTAGAGGTTACTTCTAAGGGTTCAAAAATGAATTTTGAAATTTTGAAAACGCCCTAACTCAAAGAATTTTGATATGAATGTATTGTTTTTCCTTCAATTTAAGATTCTATAGACTTTTTTGAGACCACCCGGAGCTCTGTAGGACTAACCGTTCGCTCCCTACTAGAATTTAAGTGTTGGGAGTACGATAAATCAGAAACACGAGTGTGAATCGCAAAAGAGGCCTAATCTCCGTTCAAGTTTTAGCTGACAGAAATGCGATCAATGTTTTTCTTCATGTTGGTTGGTAGAGACAAAGCCGTGTTCTTTGCAGACGAGTGATGTACATGGAAAAATAATAAACCATTGTGTAATAATTTGCAGCGTTTTAATAGACAAACTATATTCCTGGAGAAGCGTATCCATAGAAAGAGGAAGCGAAGATGGAAGAAACAGCAGATGGAACGAATCGAAGAACTGCGGGACCAGAATGAAATACGGAAATTCCACCGTGAAGTGAATTCAGAGCGGGCAGGATTTAAGCCAATTGTGACCGCATGTAAGGCAGAAGATGGTTCCTTGCTGACTGAGAGGGGTAGCATCCTCCAAAGATGGAATCGACATTTCGATTGTCTGCTCAATCCAGATGGAAATGAAGTAGTTGAGGATGAGGAGAACTCAATGCTTGATGAAAGAGACGGTGCTCCAGACCCACCCACAGAAGAAGAAATAACCCGCGCCATTAGGAAACTGAAAAATAACAAAGCTCCTGGGGTGGATTCAATACCAGGGGAACTATTCAAGAAGGGTGGGCAGAAATTAACCAAAATTCTCCATGATTTGATCGTTATGATTTGGAACAATGAGACTTTGCCCTCGGATTGGTATGCTTCAGTAATCTGCCCTATTCATAAGAAGGGCGACCGACTCGAATGTGGCAACTTCAGGGGGGTTTCTCTTCTTTCATGTGGATACAAAATACTATCCAACGTCCTCTTTGACAGATTGCTGCCATTCGCAGAAAAAGAGCTTGGGCACTATCAGGCGGGTTTTCGGCAGAGTAAGTCCACAAATGACCAAATATTCGTGCTGCGGCAAATCCTGGAGAGAGGAGCTGAGTTTGGAATTCAGACGCACCATTTGTTTGTTGATTTCAAGTCTGCATACGATAGCATATCACGGGATAAACTGTACAAGGCCATGCTGGACATGGGAATCCCTCCTAAACTGGTTCACCTAGTGAAAGCTACTATGTCGAATGTCAGCTGTATGGTTAAGGTTCGGGGAGACCTGTCTGACCCCTTCCAGTCTCGAAAGGGTGTTCGACAGGGTGATGCGCTGGCGTGCCTCCTTTTTAACTTAGCCTTAGAAAAAGCAATAAGAATGTCCGGTATACAGGTTCGAGGCACCATCATCAACCGAACGGTGCAACTTCTTGCATATGCCGATGACATTGATATAGTGGGGCGAAGTGTCAGTGCTGTGAAAGATGCATTTGTCTCCCTAGAGGCTGCAGCCAAACAGATGGGCCTCGTCGTGAATCAGGGGAAAACGAAGTATATGGTAGCTCCTTCCCCACCCAATGTTACACCAGGAGAAATAACGATTGGGAATTACACATTTGAGAGGGTCCCAAACTTTGTGTATCTTGGATCTCTCGTAACTGAAGACAACAACGTATCAGAGGAGGTCAAAAGAAGGATAGCCTGCTCTGAGAGATGCTACTTTAGCCTCCTCAAGCAAATGAAGAGCCGCCTTATATCGAGGGCTACAAAAATGAGGCTCTATAAGACACTCCTACGGCCAGTTGCCACTTATGGCCTGGAATCATTGCCACTCTCACAGGTTGACGAGGAGCGCCTCCTCATATTTGAAAGAAAAATCCTCCGCCGGATTGTTGGCCCTGTCAATGATGATGGACTATGGCGGAGAAGAACAAACAGGGAAGTGTACAGCCTCTACCAGGAGCCCGATATCGGTCGTTTTGTCCGTCTAGGACGGCTTAGATGGGCTGGTCATATAGCAAGAATGGGAACTGACGAGATCCCAAGAATGATTTTGGACAGTGGAGTGTTCTCTACACGAAGAGCTGGACGTCCGAGGCTTAGGTGGATTGACGGTGTTAACCGCGATGCAGCTGTCTTACTTCAGACTCGTAGCTGGAGGTCGACAGCGCAGGACAGAGTTGTCTGGAGGAGGCTGTTGGAGGAGGCCAAGACTCGTTAGCGGGTTGTCGTGCCATACAAAAAAAAAAAAAAAAAAAAAAAAAAAAAAAAAAAAAAAAAAAATTATTCCTGTACTTGGAATTTTCACGAGAATGAAAAATTCATATTTTTATCCCTATCCGGCTGTTTCTGGGTTTTTTTGTGTGTTCTTTTTACAGTAAAAATTTGCCCAAGAAGTGAATCAAAAAATTGCAACCGTTCTGGGCGAAATTTTTCTAGCAATATGTTCGTAAAAAAGTTCCGCAGGCGGTAATCTCCACGATAATAATCCATTCTGCTTGATTCGTCACCACAGAATTTCAATAACTGTTTTCTTCTCCTCACAATAAATTTAATAAGGCAGGTAAGTAGAAACGTCAAATTTTTAAATGAATAATAATGTTGGAATGAGCGGTAAAAACGAGGTACAGCGTACTTTTCACAAATGCCGCTAGACCGCAGCACCGGCTGCTCGTCTTTCGGCGGCGAGACGCAAGTCCACGGAGTATGTGTGCCGAGAAGCCCAGCTCTTGAAACTCCGTGACACCACACCCCACGCCATGACAAGGTTTTAAAGAATCTCTTTCTCATCTTAACCTACCCCCAGCTAAAATTCAAGAAACACGAAATATGATTATTTATACGTAAATTAGGACTCACCAAACCTTAAATATAAGTGTAAATATTATGATATCTTATATTACACCCGCGTTTCAGGTTCCTTAGATTCCATTTCGAAACGTTGACAATGTACTACGTAAATAACACCTTCCTTCTTTATAAAACCCCGCTAAATCTATGATGGCTCTTACCGCGATTTCTTTTTACTCAGGGGTATATCCCCGTTTCTTCCTCAATTACATCGGTTTTGGCAGTATATAATTTATCGATACCTTACAGCGCAAATACGCTATTTCCAAAAACAGCGTTTTGAGAAAAATGCAAAAGAATTCTTCACCAGTGCACAATTCCTAAAATAATGGCTTATTACACTAATCTTCTTCATTACGATTTCTTCATGAAATCGTCAAGAAGGTCAATAATAGTTTGTTAAATTTGAGTTTTTCTGAAATAAAATAATTTGGAAGATGGATGGACATAGCTTCAAGATTTGGCGTCACCACCGGTTTCTTGGTGGCAGACTGGCATCAGGGGGTGGTGTCGCTATTCATGCATAATACATGGATTACTAACCATCAACAATTACATTTTAAAATGGAACAAGTTTTAGCCACAGGGTGACTACCCGAAAAACGTTATGCAAGAGGGGGACGCGGGACAGTCACGCGCCTTTTCGACACTCCAGTTTTTGAGGCTCCAAGCTCTTCAATGCATTTAAAATATGTTGCTAGGGATAATATAACTTTACCAGTCAACGACCAAATGTTCTGCACTATATTTGGCTAAAACATGTTACATGTTTTTAATAATTTATGCCGTAGGCATTAAGTAGATAGCATCGGGGGGGGGGGGGGGAGACGCGAGGCGCCGAGTTTCAACCTTTAATTCTCCTAGAAATGTCAAATAATTAAGAAGTCTTAATATTGCATCACTATCAAGAGTAAACAAATTTAAGGAACTCCTAGTTTCAAAGGATCACCAAAATCGTCTTCTTTAACTACTTATCTGTTGGTAAGTTGCCTACTGTTTAATAAAATATCACAGAAATTCAACGAACTATAAAAGCTTTTTAAAAATGAACTACTATCAAATTTTAACATGCAACATGTTATTGCCCTAGGGTAACTACCCGAAAAACGTTACACAGAAGGGGGATGCGCCACGGTCACGCGCCTTTTAAACACTCCGGTCACGCGCCTTTTCCGACACTCCAGTCAGCAACTTTTCCACACTCCGGTTTTCGAGGCGCTTGCATTTAAGATATGTTACTAGGGATAATATAACTTTTGTATTACACCTACCTACGACCTGCACTATATTTGGCTAAAACATGTTCCATGTTTTCATAAATAATGCCATAGGCTTTGAGTAGATAGCATCTAGGGGGTCCAAAACAAAATCACAAATGTGCCACGATTTAAAAAAAACACCGGGCAGAAGTTAACAACCCTGCAAATTACTATACACCAGTTTATTATTATTATTAGATCATTGTGGTTTATTATTTTAAATAATAAGCCTTTGGAATCGAGCAAGAAAAAAAAGTTTGACCCCCCTCAAAATTTGATGTTCTACGTTTCAAGGTACGTAGAATCCGAAAATCGAATAAAAAAATTTCCGTCCGTCCGCCGTACGCGGCACTTTTCTTAGCAACACTGGACCGATTTGGTTCAAATTTGGTATCTGAGCTCCATTTGGGGTCTAGTTGTGCCGCGAAGCTTTTGGTGAATGTCAGTCACTTCTAACGGGTGAAAATCAAGGGTTTAAATTTTCATGAGTGCCCTAGCTCAAAAGCTCTCGAAATAAAGGTATCGTTTTTCCACCAATTTTAAATAGTGTTGAATTTAAAAAAAAATTGAGACCACCCGGGGTTCTGTAGGACAAACCGTTCGGATACAGATGGTGGTAGGTGCTATTGATGGAGAACCAGTGATCTATACAGAAGGGTGATCTATACAGAAAATAATAAACCTTTGGGCAATGATTTTTCTGCATAGAACGCAGTTTTCCTATAATACTACCTACTTGGAATAAAATCTTTATCCTGATTAAATCATAATAAATCATCAATAAATAAAAAGAAAACGCTTGCATACGAGTCTGCAACACATTAGAGAGTTTTTGCACGCCACTAACGGGCCCGTGGAACCTTTCCACAGAGCGCGGTTTCCGCCAATTCATGGCCCCCGTCTTTGCAGGTTCCTGGTGCCAGAACATCCCTAACCTTCTCGAAATATAACCGTTTAATATTTCTCGATGTATTTTCCTTCCTTCCGAGTGTCTCCGTGGTTATCACAAGCTTTTTCTGTACCCGCTGATTACTATTAAAACATTCGCAGTCCATATATTTCTAAAAACGTGAGTGCTGTAAGTACTATAATGCAGAAGTGTCCGAACAAGCCGTGATCGTGGATGTGTCGACGCCCAAATCCTACCATCGAACGTTAATTTCGTTGTAAATCATCGAAATAAATAAATAGAATTTCGTTGAAACATTTTTCCGCATTCACATACTAATTTCTCCCCTAAGTTCCTTTGTTTTTCATGTTTTTATTTCACCATTGGAAAGCTGATATTTTGAGGATGTTTTTGATGAAAACCACATTGACTGTCCTCTAATGAAAATGGGTGAGATTTTCGTCAAAAAAACTATTTTTCTACGAGGAACATTTTGTTCCAGAGCTCTCTCTGCACCCGCAGACTAAAGTTTTGTAGAACCGACGCCTTGATATCATGAATTGGCTCACAACAATCATGTTTTTTAATTTATTATTTTCTACAATTAACCATTGGAATCGAGCAAGAAAAAATCTAACCCTTCACCCCCTTCAAAATTGTATGGTTTACTTTTAAAAGTATGTAGAATCCGAAAATAGAAAATCTGTTCGTCCGCCGTACGCGGCCTTTTTCTTAGCAACCGTTTGGTTGAAAGTTGAAATTTGGTACACCTACGAGCTTCTTTTGGAGTCAGGTTGTGCCGCGAAGCTTTTGGTTGATGTCAGACATTTCTAAGGGATGAGTGGTCAAGAGTGCCCTAGCTCAAAAACTTTCGAAATAAAGGTATTGTTTTTTCACCAATTTGAAATAGGTAGTATTGAATTTTTAGAATAGATTGAGACCACCCAGAGATCCATAGGACAAACCAAGAAACACCAAAGAGGTCTCCATTGAAATGTTAGCTAACCAAAATGCGATCGCTATTCGTTTCTAAAAGTTGTATTCACTATTCAGTTTTGCATTCTTAGCAACCAGCACACAGTAGGTACCGGTGCTTCTTTAGCAACCGGTAATCAAATATCCATATGAAGGAACCACAACTCCCTATTTCTTTGAATCGAGTGTGAAGCGTAAATTGCTTCCAAATAAACCTGATTGTGAAAGTAGTAGGTACCTATGGTTGGCAGGTATAAAAAGGACAATGCAAAGAAAATAATACAGAAAAATGATAAACCTTGCAGAGTTGTTAATGTGTAGAAGGCATGTTCGCGAAAGATGAGGTTTACAGCCGACATTTCCGTGACAGTTGATGAACAGAATGTTAAACTCGTTGTCGATGGTAGTATAAAGTAAACAAAGCGTGACTCTTTTTCATTTCCCGTTACTACAAACGTCAAAGGTACGCACTTGCGTCTCCGTGCACCGCCTCGAGGCATTCCGAGTGCACTCTGACGGCAGTTTTGTGAATCGGAACTTAGATAACAGTGATAAATTATTATTAACTTTTGTTGTGTCGTCCGTTTGCGATTTGTGCTGTCCCGTTTCAAATAATTCCGTCTTCTCATTGCTTTATTCATCCGGCTCGTTCTCTGATTTCTTTCTGGCTCGCTGTTCTGTGCAAGTGAAATAAGGGTCACTTATTGCTCGGCATGTCAGAGACACTTTTTGCTCCCAGGGAATCCCAGTGTCAGTTACGTGAGTTTAACACCCCGTATAGAAAATAGTAAATCGTTGTGCGATACTTTTCACCCTTCTTACATCATGAATCTTCAGTCGAAATTTACTGAATTGATTGAATTTTTAATCAACTAGTTTAAATGTTGTGATGTTATACTTTGGTGGTCTGTCTACCTAGTCAAATCACTAAAAATAAAGACACTTTTTTTATATTGCTTGTGTATTTGTATTATTCGTTTTCGTATTCCTACATTCTTCTGTCACTTTGCAATAATGTTATTGATGCGCGGGAGCAAATAAGGTTTGGTGTAGGTATTTATATTATCTTGTATCCTATAATACAAGACAGTGGATTGGATATTTTTGTCTTCAATAATTAAGTCCCTTCTAGCAGTAGCTCATTTAGGAAGAGCTCTCTGAATACATTCGATTGATCTGAATCGGTAATATGAAGTGATAACTAGGCAGTTACACCTGTATTAGAACGAGGGAAATAAAGAGACGTTGGGGTTACAGAGAAGAAATTTAGACAAGCTTGGAGAAAATTTCTCCAAGTTTGTCTAAATTTCTTCTCAAAATTTAATTTCAAAACATTTTGAAAAGAAGGAAATTAATATTTATGTTGCCTCAAAACAGTACTCCTTTATTGCCGTTACTTTCCACCTACTTTCTTTTTGAACCAGAATGACTCTTCGTGATTAAATATTAGGACAGGTAGTTGAGACCTTGAGTTGGGCTTTTTTTTTTCTCTACCATTGATAAAATAATGATTGTACGTGGAAATATTCCAGTCTTTCGGTGCCTCATGAGAAAAATCAATGAATTTCGATTTCACCACAAAGAAAATGCTTTATCTGTTTGTTATAGAATGCAAATTGTCGTTGTGACCATTATCCCATTCATAATCCTTGAACATTAACTTACACCCTACTTCTCATCCTCGTTCCTTTACTCACACCTAGTAATTCCCGCAAATCACATGCCTATGATTTATTTTTCTATCTCATTGATCAGTAAATAATAATACAAAAATGATCAACTCTTGCAACATCATCTCCGGTCATCATCATCCACGACTTCACCATCATAATCACTAATGTTTGGCATAGCTCCGGTCAAGACATTAAAATTAGGAGAGTTTGAGTTGAGGTGAACTTTCTCGCAGCTCCGCAAGAGCGCATTCGGAATCCCTCAGGGCGGTGCACGGAGACGCAAGTAAAGGTACACGGGGCCCGTCATTCAACTGGGTAGCATCTTCATTGCTCGCGCTATCTCCTCCAAACGGGGCCCGTCACTTTTTGGCAGCAAAAACTCTCTATTGGGACATTTTATGTCTTTACTTTTTCCCTCCCCCCTTTTCCCGTCACCCTTCACCCGTCTACCTCCCTATACCTTCGCTACCTACCAATAATAATAATATTGTTCTCAATAATTGTTTATTGACGTGCAACAAACTCTTACTGCAAATGTTGTTTACAGTTCTTTTGACTCAGGGGTATATCTCAGTTTCTTCCATAATTACAGCGGTTTTGGCAGTATATAATTTATGCATAAATTTAGGGCTTTCCAACGAATGGTGAAGGATTTTTCTACGAACACGAATGCCGAAGATAAAGATCCGTAGCAACGACTTGGTTGTAAGTGGATATCATTAAAAAATTTCGTGAGCAAATTTTCGTGACGATTTTTCGTTTATGTGCCAAAGTAAAGACATAAAATGTCAATAAAATCGTAATTTTCCGGTTAGTGAACAGTCTTTGGGATTCAGTTTTGGTTTTCTGATTAATTGCTTTTATCCGTGTGACGTCACACAGAATTGATGTATCGATTCTTCGACTAATCGAACGGTTATTCGAATCTCGCTGAAAGGCGGCCATGTTGACTCTGTTGTAAACAAAGATTGTATGGACGGTTTTTCATTATGCCAATTTATGCGGTTATTAGTTGCTCTTCTCGTCCCGGAAGCGGTATTTAATTTTTTGATTTGCCAAAAGTGATTAGAAACAGTGTGGAAAGACAAGAGAACTTTCTGAAAAAATAAGAATATCAGCCTTTTGGCGTCACTGATTCCCAGCATTCCTGACAACCATGTTTGATGAACTGACTGAATTCCCATCGTTGTAAACAAAGATTTTTTCATTAGGCATGCCAATTGGTGCAATGGGGTATTTCGGTGGGTCGGAAATTCAGGTTTTTGACCTCAAATTTGGATTCAGCACCCTTGAAAACCTATATACAACTTTAAGCCCAATGATACTATAACATGTGGTAGAAAAATTAATTAAAGAGGTCACACGTTTGAAAAAGGCGGGCCGCTATAAATGCACACACACTAGGCAAGGACTACGCTGCGGACTATGCCGCGCGCGCGTGTGAGTACTATTTTGTAGTATCCAAGAGGTCTTTCAAGGGTTTCCGTGCATGGATACTTTTTTCAAAGACAGTTGGCTAGCTACGTCACACCATTCAAATGTTCAACTTTCCTTAGCTTCTCTGATTTTTTAAAAACATTTTCTCGACGAACAGACCCGATTACTGTTATTCCTGAGCCATACTCTTTAAAAAAAAATTGACCGAAATACCCCATTCAGTGAAAAAATGTGCTACATTGAAAATTAAACGTACGAGCTCGTAGGGTATTCTGTAGGTACATAAAAATAGGTAGGTACTATATAAGTTTTGAAAAATACCTAAAAACCTTGCTATCTGTACTTCGATCTGAAATTTGAAAGAAAAACTCACTACAGACCTCAGTTTGGAAGTGAAATTAATGGGGCCAGCATGGTGCCAAAACCACATTGTGGTTCATGGCACGACCACTACATATGGATGAATGCAACCATAATAATGCGTTAGTGTTGTTCTTCAACGTACAAGTCAACTCATGGGACCAGTAATGACTACATTGCATGTTAATCTATCCATATTCGAACCATACAACGGAGTAAACATTTAGGTCAATATATATGAGGAACCTAATTTTGAAAATTCGCTCATACAATACTGCTTCATGGCTCGAAGTAGGGTGCATGCTAGAGTCAGGAAAGTGGTTTATTATAAATTATTAATTGAAAGTAGAGCCCTCACTGAGAGTTTTGGTATCAACTGGATTCTTCTATGATGAGTAGATCTTTTCCCATGATTTTTCAAAGTTTCATAACAATGTTGATACCTTGATAACCTGGGAATACCTTGCATGAGACGAATTTCACATGCCTTTAAGTAACGAATTTGTGCGCATCCAAAGATTTGCAGCACTTCAGTTGCTTCAGGGATATGAAATCTGTCTTCAATACAACATACTCCACGAGATCTTCGCGAGCTATGTCAGGAAAATCGTCGTCTAAACCACCACAGAGACGTATCTTATATTCATGCCTTCTCAGGTCGTCACCTGAGAGTGAACACACATACTGAGTATGGAATTTCTTGTCAGACATCTAACCCACAAGGGAGTCATAATAATAACGATTACATAATTGCTTTTAAAGAATATTATCACCATCGTTCTGTTTACATACCAAGAAACTTGGTATGTAAACAGAATGACCTTGCTGGATAGGAGCGCAAATGGCGCCCCTTCACGACCAGCTGATCGGGTCAGAGAAGGTTATGTTGAGAAGGTTATGTTTGATATCGAAAATAATCGATTATTGAGTCTCGAGGATAAAACGAATTGTAAGACCACGAAAGCTTCGATGTCCTCAACAAGATTGAATTATACACATAGCTATGTTATTGGGACATAAAACCATTGCGGATCCTTCTTTTGGACAAATCTCTAGGGATGGCATATCGAATGAAATATATCGATATACTGATCAAATGATAAATCGTCAATAAGATATCGATACCTTCGATATATCGGAGACAATATATCGATATTTCGGAAGATCTACTTGGAAAAACGTGCTGAAGTAGGTAGGAGAATTTTACCGTTTTAAAACAATACAAACATAATTCAGGAAGGCATTTATCTACATATCGGAATTTCTACTTATTAGAAAATACGGTTGAAGTAGTATTTAACCTACTTTAAAAAGTTATACTGGGTATGAATCATCGAAATTCATTAAGTTCGAAAATGCCATGGTATCAGAACACTATGTCAGAGGCACTAAAGCACAGGGTTTAAGGTGAAATTTTGGGGGAAAACTATCCTCAGGGGTGCTAACAACATATAAAATATCGTAAATAACCTCACCATTGCAATGTTCGATTTGTAAATTGACTGAGGTATACAGTAACTGTAGGCATGGTCCTCCAAAATTGAAAATAATTGTTGTGAAAACCAGCTTCACTTCGTATAGTAGGTAGTTTTAATCTAGACGTGGCTCCATTATTTTTGGCTCGTCAAAAAATTGAGCCCTGAGCGCCACTGTAGGTGTAAAACATTAATGTAGGTACAAAGGTCTGAGCTGAAGTCAACCTACCTACAAAATTTGGAATAAAATTACATGATGTTTTACACAGGTGCAGACATCCCTCCTCATCCATTCATGTTAATGTTCATTTTTACTTGTTGAGAACAAGTCGCGATATTATCGGTAAATATATCGACATTGACCGATAATATCGGTTCTCAATATCGATATAAATATATCGATATATCAACCGTAATCTATCGATATATTTCATATATCGATACATCGCTGCCATCCCTACAAATCACCGAATGCAGTTAACAATTTTTCGAGAGGAGACATAGAAACCCTGTCAATTTTTCCGTTTTTAAGCCATTTTTAAAGTTTATGGGGCAGCAATCATGTATTCCATGCAAAAGTATGGTCCTATGATGTCACTTAACCATTTATCCCAAAAGTGAGTGTAATGTCATATATCTATGTTAGTTAGTTCTCCAATAAAGTGACGAGTAGGAAAACCCAGAGTGGCATGAGTCATCACCAACACGGGCGAGGTGAGGAAGGGAGAGAACACGTCATCTGACGTCACCTCTTTTCCACTCTCCCCTCACCATAACTTGAGTATAAAAGCCGCACTCAGGGGTCATCTTCAAGCATTCATACCTCGTCTATCCGACTTAATTTCTTGTCTTACCTACAGCCCAGTTCCTCCGAGGAAATGGTTTGCCCCATAAAGGCGCCGAACCTCTAGCTCCCCTTAGGGACCTCTTCAGAACAATAGGCTTCAATAGGTAAACGTTCCGCCTCCCGCCGGTAGGTCTGTGATCAGACGCCGAGGTTAGCGGATAGATTTTATAAGCACTTAGTGACGATTCGATACTTTCGATATTTATTGATAACGATATTTTGTTTCAATACTTCCGATATTTGTATCAATATTTTTCTTGCGATGTTATCGAATATCGGAAGGAAAATTTTTAAATCGAAAGAAATGAAATATCGGTTGTGATGGTTATATTTCTTCCCACTGTAATTTATCAATTTCCCCTAAAATATGAAAAATAATAAAAACGCAAAGTAAATAGAAACGGAAGATGAATCAACACATAAACAACAATGTTGAAATAACATGACAACTCACTATGTCCGACATACAGTCCTCATGCTCCATAATCGATATAGGAAGAGGAACAAGACATCGATCAAAAAATTTGCTAAAACATATTCGATATCAGTGAAATTTTTTCTTTCGACAGTCTATCGATATCACTGATATTGATAAAAAATAAATATGCAAAAACATATTCGATATCAGTGAAATCAGTATTTTTTTTCGATATTCTATCGAGTAGTAAAAAAGTAAAGTAAGCAACCATTTCAGGTTGAATTTTCGTCCGACTGCCATTCTTGGCGTCGCGGACGTCATCAGCTGTCTCCCTAAGGGGAGATCAGAATTTGTTCTGATGATTTCGCTCATGGCTTCCCAAACATCACCGCCCTGGGTTGGAACGAGGTATTCTATCGATATCACTGAAATTGATGAAAAAATCTGCAAAAACAAACTCGATATCAATGAAATCAGTAGGTATTCTTCTTCCGATATTCTATCAATATCGCTGATATTGATTTAAAAAAATTTGCAAAAACATATTTGATATCTGTGAAATCAGTATTTTTCTTTTGATATCGATATCACTGATATTGATTTAAAATATATGCAAAAACATATTCAATATCAGTAAAATCAGAATTTTTCTTTCGATATTCTATCGATATCATTGACATCGATATTTTTCTTCCGATATTTTATTGATATCGATACTGCTTTCCGATATTATTTCGATGTTAAATATCGCATCGAAAGGTACACCGAATCGTCACGAAAAGCTTTTATCTGGACGGTCGGCCACGAGGGGCCGCGGATGGAGTGCTGAAGCCCTAGGCTTTAGGGATCAATCTCTCTGTTGAGTAGGCTAGGAACAATTCAGCGCATCGAGAGGACCATCGCCCTCACTCGACTACACGCAGAACACAACTGAAAGATTTTTGGATGTACCTAGCGCCTTTGTGCTTTAAGGTATTGACATTTGAGCGCAAAAGAGCAACAGATGTTTAGAAGAACGGATTCTTTTGAATGAGCGGAGCGCTCACAGCCCATCTGTGGTGAGAAACTAAGCACCAACGTTGGCGGTTTTCAATATTAGACCAGATTATTATTCGATGTGCTTTTTTTAGACAAATTATACAAGTTATCGTCAACATTAAGTTTTCCAAGTTTTCGTCAACATTAAGTCCTGTTTTCGAACATACCTGCTCATAAAGGTCGATCAATTTGTTGTCTGGAAGTTTGAGAGACTGGATTGCTTTCAGCACCGTGTCCCAGTGTCCATTGTTGATGTCGCTGACGAAACTGTCTATACTATCTACAGTGTTTAGGGAAACGCCGGTCTCTTCCTGCAATTTGCAACACACAATGTACATACTTAGCTCATACACGAAACTTGACACACTCAAGTAAATGCCTATTTAAACACGAAAATGAATATCAACATATCGTGGAAACCAAATAATAAATTATCACCTGCAGAGTTTGAAGAGTCTTGAAGAGATTTGATTCTTTCAAATACTGCTGTATTAATCGCACCACACTGGAATTAGAGAAGTTATACTTAAAGTATTGTCACAATACATATATTATAATAAGAATTTCACTGGAAAAAGCTATATATTATATAGCTTTTTCCAGTGAAATTCTATCTTTTTTTTCAACCAATGGAGAATTTGCCTCACATTTAACCCTTAATATCCTGAAGTATCTTTTTGGAAGTCCGATTTTTACCTGCAACACTTTATCGACTTATAAGTATTTCTTATAACAGTTTTCCTCTTAATTCGAGGAAAACTGGATGGCATTTTTTGGACACCTCAGGAGGATAGGCACTTCAAGAGAGAGGGGGGGGGGGGGGGGGTTCGCCACCATTATCTTTAAAATTAGCTAGGTACTTAGAATACGTTCTATCCTATTTCAGCTTGCCGGAACCAGCAGCTTTTTATTCTAAAAGAAATAAATAAACGAAATAATAAATAAAAAAAAATGGTTAGTCCAATAAGACCTCCCCCTTCAGGAGTACCTATTTTAATGGAATATTGATGCAGTGGCCCCCACATCCTGAGGTTTCCAGTAATACATCTGCTCTGCTCCTAAGGTATCCAAAAGACACCATTGAATAATCTAAATTTTCTTCTATTCTAGGATATTTCCAACCACAACGATTGTTTCCTCAATATCTCGGTTTTTTCTGTAAGATTCAAAATTAAATTTGGTACAATACCTAGTTGTTATAATAAGGTTCCTGCAGGTCGATTCTGTAACTCGCTATTTGGTTGACGTTATGGCGTCGGATTCGGTATCTCTCCCGTGCAACGACAGGTCGATAACGACATTGGAATTCTCTAATCCGGCATAGCGAAGTTTGATCGTTGCATTTCAAAATAACGACGTCGCTATGTGATCCGACAATATTTCGGTCTAGAGCGAGCGAAAGGTAGCAACGCGTGATTTTTAGCCAATGGGAAGACGTATTGATAATAGTTTCCAATTGTTATCACGGGTAGATGAAGTTCACTGCAGTTTGCAAAATGTTGGATTCATATTTTTTTGCCATAGTGAATATACAAAGGAATGACGCGTAAAAACGGAATTTTTCTCGTGATTCGTGCTTTCGTATCATGGAATAATGATAAATGGAAAGAATTACTTTTCATAAATCGAATTCATCAGTCATGTTGGTATGCATTTCGTCCGTCCACGATGCTTCGAATAATCAACTGCCTGTCCATCTTACTACAAGGTAAGAATCGTCTTGTTATTTATCGTTTATTCATACTCACACATTCATACTTATTGGTACCTTCAACTACTTAAAGTGAGAAGTCCATAGCTAACTGCCTAATTGTGTGCGGTATACATTATTGTTACAGATTTCGGGAAACAAGTACCTAACCCCTACTAACGAAAATTTCGGAGTTCTCGACGTCTTTTCAGAACAAAATAGATGTATTTCACTCTCAAGGGTAAAAAAAACCTAATATCACTTCAAAATTTATGAATCGCTGTTTTACTCATGTATGTTATAAGACTGAATGAACATAATATTATTGTATTCAATAAAACGTAAGATTCATGACGTAATTTATTTATCTACCTTCACATTCATATTTCTCCGAGTCAATTTTATGTTACAATTTTCATCTACCACGTCATATTCTCTCCTACCGTCGATGTCGATTACGGATATAAACAATCGTAAATTCGTGGTAAATATTTTCTCAGGTAATAGCAGGTAAGTTGGTATAAAAAAGAGCATTATCAGCACAATTATTTTAGCAAAAAATTACCAATTTTAGGGGTTTTCTTCATTTTAGGAAGTTTTTATGCTGACACACATTTAATAAAATAGTCAAAAATTCAACTAGAATCTACCTATTTTATAAGCTAACTATTTTATTTAATGACAGTATAATTATTTTTATCATCATTCAATGTTGATATAAAAAATGCTGTTGATAGTTTGTCAAAAACTCAATTCCATTGAAAAATACTCTCTTTACTATGATCAATAGAGTACATGAATTTCTATACGAATTAACAGCATGAAATAATATAAATACTACGATTTTTGTTTAATACAATTGTAGAAAAAATCAAGTAAGACACAAATTAAAACGGCGAATAAACTGCTCATTATGAGGGTTGGATATTATTTTTTAAATATTCACCAGAAATTATGTACGAATGTATAAATTTTATTCTCAAAATGATTTGATTAACAAAACTAATAACCCACAATACGGAAATGAACAGAGCAACTCGGAAACTGAAATATGACTTCGAATAGGTTAGGAATTAAAGAGCGTTTTAAGCTACTTTTTCATAAAGACGGTTGTCGTAATCCATACCGGGGGGTTTCGAGCCGTCGAGATGGTAACGACACTTTTCGGCCGAAATAGCGACGACTGAGCGACAGTTGTCGCTATTTCGCGTCTGCAGAATCGCGATCGTCGCTATTAATCGTTATTGTTATCACAACGACACTTCGTTGTCGCTATTATCCCATAGCGAGTTAGAGAATCGACCTGCTGAACTGATTCATGAAACTAACCTTACTGTCCTCTGGTTCATGGTAGAGATGGGTCTGATCTTAACACGATATTATCTCAGGGATCGATGGTTTTACCGTTTTTTTTTCTTTACACGATAGTTGAAGTATCAAGCTAGCCAAAACTTATATCGGTTTTGGCTTGAAAGTGGTTGAACCGTGTTGCAGAATGTTTGAAAAATCGGACTTCAGAAAAGATACTTCATGACATTAAGGGTTAACATTTCTTTTTTGGGAAAGAGGGTTCACTGATATGGAAAAACGCTGCAAATTATTACACAATGGTTTATTATTTTTCTATTTAGATCACTCGTCTACAAAATCACCAACCATCCAATATGAAGGGGGAAAAAAAATCAAAATCACCAACCATCGATCGCATTTCGGTCAGCTCTAATTTAACGGAGATTAGACCGTATAAGATATATATATCAATATAAACCCTGAAATTTTCGTAGGCAGCAAACGGTTTGTCCTACAGAGCTCCGCGTGCTCTCAAAAAATTCTAAAAATTCTATAGAATCTTAAATTGAAGGAAAAACAATACCTTTATAACAAAAATTTTTTGAGTTAGGGCGTTTTCAAAATTTCAAAATTGATTTTGGAACCCTTAGAAGTAACCTACATCAACCAAAAGCTTCGGGGCACAACTAGACCCCAAATGGAGCCTACATACCCAATTTCATCAAAATCGGTCAATGCTAAGTGGCAAAAGTGCCGCGTACGGCGGACGGACGGCCAAATTTTTATTCGATTTTTGGATTCTACGTACCTTGAAACGTAAACCATCAAATTTTGAGGGGGGTGTTAAAAATTTTTTTTTCTTGGTCGATTCCAAAGGTTCATTATTGAAAATAATAAACCAAACTGATACGGTATGCTGCTCGAAAAAGCAACCAAAAATTTAGAGAATTCAAGGAAGACGGAAATTTGAAATGCAGCGGCAATCTGTACGGGGGCAGCCATGTTGTGACGTATCTGCCTGCCTAACCAATCTGATTCCATTGCTGTCGGGTATTAGAGATGGACGAAACAGTTACATATGAACATTTGGCACATGAGGAGGGGAAGTCAGTCAGTTTTCGCGAGGGCCCGAACCGAGTTTTCACTGTGGCAAACTTGACTGGTTACTGGGACTAGGATTCTTCTAACCAGCCCTTGGGTTGAATCTAACCCGCACCGTAACGTTAGAGGGTTAAAGAGTAGGAGTTTAACCCATTCAATGCCAGCACTGAGTCCACCGATTTCGCCCCAGGCCACGCATCATTAGAGAGTTTTTGGTGCCAAAATCTCACGGGCCCCGTCAGGAGGAGACTAGCGCGAGCAACAGAGGATGCTACCCAGTTGAAGGAGGAAAGACGTTAACTTTGGACAGGGGGGGAATGGAGGCGCTCGTCACGGTGGGCCTCGAGGAACGGGTGACTGTGTGGGCGCACCCTTTCATCGTCGCCCGCTGATGTCGGGAGGCAAATCCATCGTCACCCGCGAACTCCGTGCTTTGTGAAGAGGTTCCACGGGGCCCGTCAGTGGTTTCCAAAAACTCTCTATTTATACAATCTGAAAGAGACCGCAACTGTGCTTCACATAAACTGGCAAAACGCTTCCCTGAAACCGGGTTTCTCCCAGCCAACTCTTTCTGGTGGTGGGGGGGACCCTCCTCTTGACGTTCGTGGCAAACCAGAAGCATTAAGGGGCCCATTCACGTGTATGCCTGGAGTTGCCGCCGCGGCCCTAGCTGCCGTCAAAGGGGAAAACTACCCGTGAATGGTTAACAAAATCTTGAGGTCTGGCGGGCGTCCTCCGCTCGGCAGGTAATCGAGCATGCTCGAAAATTGCGGCCAGTTAATCCTCGGCGGCCCTGTGAATGGTTGAAGTGAGGCCGACGCCGGGTCGCACTCCCACCAATACAGCATGTAGCCCTACCGTTTTCCTCACTTCTAGTCATCTGAGCAAGCGGTGGTTGGAAGCAGGCCCGCCAATCGGCGGAGTCAGGAGGTTTTGGCAGCCAGGTGAATGGACTACTGCGGTGGCTTCGGGGAGTACCTGTAGGGACGCGGCGGCGACTCCAGGCATACACGTGAATGGGGCCCTTTAGAGAGGTTTTTGGCAACTGGCCACCGATTCGACTGGACTGAAAAATCCTCAAAGGAGAGGCTGTCAAATGAAAACACCGGCACGGCAGGACAGGTGGGCGTATGACAACGCTGGCATTGAATGGGTTAACGGGTTGACGGGTATCCAGTAGTTGAGTGCCACGTGCCGAAGCTCACCCGTGGTGGACACGTTCTCAAAATTGTCAAAACTCAAATTTCCAATACTATTTCAAATCATATAATCACAATTTATACGTTTTGAATCAATATCATGTTATCGATGAAGTTCACTGGGGAGCTGAATTCGTGGTTTCGGCTTCAGCATCGAGATTGTCAATTACTAACTTTTTTACAGGATATTATCCGTATTGAGTACCATCTGATAGCTGGCGTAGCAGAAAATCCATGATATTCGAGAATAATCCAAAACCTTTATGTATCTGAAATATTGGGGCAAAATGAAGTTGGTTTCAACAATTCTTGAGCTTCATAGAAATTGGAGCACTCAGGAAATTCATAATATGAATTGAATGCCATATTATGGCTTCATTGATACAAAGGTACTGCAGCTGGTATCCTTAAAACAGTATCGCCAATAAGTACCCAATGTCACCGGAAAAACAATTTCCTAAAGGCGATGAAACGGACGGAAGAGTTGGGAGGAACGACTTTCGGAATCATTCAATTCATTGGTTCGAGAACATACATTCTTGAATTCGAGTAGGACGTACTTGAAATATTTAATAAATTATGAGTAATAAATAATATTAGTTAGGAACTAATGTAATGGAAAGCTAGGTGGGTAGGAGAGTAGGAAGTTACAGCCTTCAAATAACTCACTCGGCAGATTCAATTTCAATCGACATTGTCTGGCAGGATGTTGAAAATACCTTTAAATACTACACTAGACACGAAAAGAAACTATTTGTTCAAGAAAAGACTGTCAAGACCACTGGGCTGAAAGCTGAATGTGGGAGCCCGAGAAGCGTTCTGATTGGTGGAGCTCCAGGACGTAGTTATAGCGGAAAGAACCAGATCGCGTTCACGGCCGGTTCACGATCGTTTGTTCCCAACCTCATCACAACAAGTCACCTTGTTTATCACATATTTTTCTCATTGGTGCGTAACCGGCCGCATCCAAGTAATTAATTTGATAACATTTAGTTATATTCGCGATATGTACGAAAAAATCGGGCGATATTCAATAATACACTGGGTTTCAAACGTTTCTAAGGGTGGCAGTTGTCGATTCAACATTCGAACTACTGGCGATAGGGACAACAACAATTGCATGAGGAACTCTGAAAATATCTTTCGCCTCGATTGGTTTTTCCAAGTAATTTTTGCATATTGAAATGATGATGAAACGAAAAGTTATCAATTTCTGGTCATTTGAAAGGATTTGAAAAGAAGCGGTATGAAGAGTGTGGCCTCTCCTCCCCGCCTCTTCCGTAGTAGTTCCTCAATCCTAGCTGAAAGTAGATAGCGCCACTGAGCAGCCTCAAAAATACTTGCACACCATTTTAACGTTGGCTTTCTTCTCTGTTAACTTGTCTCCATTACTCTGTGGTCAAGACACAAACCCCGAACACAAAAGCGATGAGGTTATGTTTATAAATAATGTTACGCGTAACCTTACTTAACCTGCTACACCACAGAAAAGTAATGAGCTGACAAGCAGGGCATGGAAGAAGATGGGTACATCTTCCATGAGCATGGATTATCCTTAGACTACCCATATGCTGATTCAGAGCTCTGGAGAATAGAATATCCATCAAACAAACTAATATCCATACGGGCTACTTGTGAAGAGAACGAATATCTTCTCGTTGTATACCTTCTTGGTGTTCGGGTTAACCACTTGTTGAGCCGCGTGGTTTCGCCTCCCGGCTCTCCCCACTTCGTTGTCTGCGCCTGTGCCGTTCGATAGCTACCGTTCGTTGTTGCGCCTGAGATTGGATTATTGGAAATCTTCTCTCGATTTATTCTATAAGGTAATTCCTTATTTATGATTACTTATTCGTAAGTGGTAATGTTGAAGCTATCGCTTACGTAGGTAATCTTATAACTCAATCGTCCGATATGAATTCATTGCTCTGATTTTGAACGAGAAATCAGTCGGCTATTATGTCCATTGTCCGATTAAAACATGGTGCTTGTCTTTCGCATTTATCTGGTATTCGTGTGAGTCGAATTTCGTAAGAGTTTCACTGGTCTGACCCAATACGGCATGCAAATTATATTGTTGATTTATTACGTTTGAAGATTGTATGAGATTGGTGAATCACGTGTGAAGAGTGGAAAAGGCATTTGCATGTGAAAAGCCGTGTGTCGTTAGTGTCCTGTAAAACCATGGTATGGAAAAAGTCCTGAAGTACGTAAAGTCGTTTGTACGTCTGTTGAAATCCCTGTGAGTGAAGAATGGTCAGAACCAGTCAATTAATCGTCATCTGTACGATTGTTTGTAGAAAGGGATGTGGGGTGAAACTTGGTGTAACGGTGTATCACACCGAAGTACGTTGGAATAGTTCACGTGGCTTATTTCGTGAGTACACCTTTTGATTTTTAGTGATGTGTGTTTAGCGAAAAAGGATTTGAGTTTTGCGAACCTCAGTTTAAATTTACCAAATGAAAATTGTGGTTTGTGGGATTCGAATTTTGTTAGAATTTAACATACCTAACACCTTTTAATTTTGTGAAGTTACTTTGTGTATAACAAAGCGCTAGGTATGATCGGACAATGGACTTCTTGTTTCTAATTGACCTTTATTTCAGATAATAGGTATTTATTAGCCGATAATAGCAAAGCGGACCCTGGGGGGGGACTGTTTAATGTTCAAGTGCCGAATCGATGCGTATGTGTGTGTGAAGAAGTCATTATAGTCAGTGAGTGTGAGGTTAGCCATGTGTGTGTGTCTGTGTTTCATGTATAAAATACGATTCGGTGCGGCCTTGGTGTAATATGTGGGATCATGTAGGTACCGTCCATTTTTGGCGTAGCTACAGGGAGAGTAAATGGCCCTGCGGCTGTTGTCAGCTGAGCAGCGCAGTTCACTTAGTGCATACTCAGCGGATCAGCTGCAATTCTCGTTTGGTCGCGTCTCCTCACATACCTTACCTTGTAATTGGTTGGTAAAAAGATCTCATCACCTTGGTTAGAACAGTCAACTGGCCCTCTCTGTGGACGATTTAAAAATATGTGTGGGTTGCGTAGGTCCAGTCGATGTTTGTTCTCTAAGAAGTAACTACCAACTTAACTAACTTGATAAAAGGAGCTAAATGAAGTATAATTATTACGATGTTAAGTTGGGAGGGAGTCTGAATGATATATTTCTAAGGAAATAATTAATCTAACTCAATAGTGTTGATATGTAAATGAGATTAATTCGACATGGAAGTGAAAACGATGGACCTATGCAACCTGATTTGTTTAGTATGATAATGTTTGTTACACTATGAAGTTGGTTTTTATAAACGATCTCGTTTGAAGTAAGTCCGAGTGTGCAAGGGTAATGTAAGCAGTGATTGGTTTGAGAACATATCTCGTTTCGATATAGTACGTTTACAAAATGCAAAGGTGTGAAAGATTTATTTGTTGTGATCTACGTATGTTTTGAAAAATGTACGAAATTAAAAGGCTTGTTCATGTGTGTTGTACAGTGAGAAAATGGATTCCATGATGGAAAAACGTATTTTTGAGGAGGTCGAGAAGCGTGAAAAAAAGTTTAGGTTAGAGATGATGGAAAAGTTGAGAGAGGAGGCGAAAAGAGCTAAGGCTCAGTTTGTAGCTCTTGCAGAAGAGTCTTCGCTTCGCTACGATGCTCTTACATCCCAATATGAAAAGGCTCTGATAAACTGGAGAGTCAATGAAATCCCAGTTATCGACGAACCTATTGATGTACCAGAAGACTCGAACATGTCAGTGGAAGATGTGTCCTTTTTGCAACAGAATAGAGAAAGGAGTGTAACTGTTCAACCTATTATTGAACCTGTAGAGCTTATGGTGAACGACGTACCACGACGTGATTTAACAGTCAACCTGAAAAATGGTCAGAATAGGTTCGTGGAGGGAGAGGACTACTCCTTGTGGAGACACAGAGTAGGAATCGATCTTCGTGCTTATGATTGTGTATTTCTCATAGATGAAAGTGAAACACCTGCGGAAATATACTCATCTAAAACCATAACACGTTTAAGTGGCATGGTAATGAGCTACATAATGTCAAATATACCAGAAAAGTACCAAAGAATGGTAATGAGCTGTAAAAATCCGTGTGAAATGATCAATATACTTGACAAGGCAATAGATCCATTGACTGAGGCAAAAGAATTTTCGCTACAAAATGAGTTCATCAACCTCAAGTTTAATCCATCAGCGGAACCTGTGGTTGATTTTGTTGCACGATTCCAAGAACTGGTGGACAAAATTCTTAAATGCCCGGATGCAGATCTATCTGAAAAGACGATCAGACGCAATCTGCTTAATGCCATCGGGGAAGCATGTCCTGACATTAAAAGTGATGCATTACATAAAGAACCACGGATGTCGGTTCAGGATATTAAAGACGCCATGTTTGAAAGATTCAGCTCAATGGAAGAAAGCATGAGAAGAGAAAGAGCTTCTTCAAGCCGGGCTTTGTATTCTGTCCCAAATTTGTACGTAAAACGTAAGAGAGAATCCCACTATGAGACCAGAAACACTGCTCTCCAACGCAAAGATATTAAGTGCTACAAATGTGGAATTATGGGACACTTTGCGGACGAATGCAGAAATCCAGGTCGTATGTGTTACAATTGTGGAGAATTCAGTGGTCATTTGTCAAAATCCTGCCCTAAACCACCCAGAGAAAATGCGTTTGATAAAAGGGATTCCCTACCAAAAGGAAATCACCAGCAAAATATGTCTGTGCATCGTGAGAAAACACAAAATACGTCTGTGCATCGTGAGAAAACACCAGCCCAAACACGCGTGGTAAAACAAAATAAAACGCCCGCTCAAAAACGATTTGAGAAAGTTAGAGTAAATTCGTCAGGGAAATCTCGACCTCCCAAAGGCAGTGTACGCTTCACAGCAGAGATGTGTGATGAGGATGAGTTTCATGATTCACTGGCAGCCATTGCTACGGAGAGAGATGATAGTTCTTCAGAACTGCAGAGGAGTGGATCTGCCATGTCCTTGTGTTTTGATGGTAATTCAAGAAAATTAAATTTTATCATGGACTCGGGAGCGACTGAACATATTGTGAGTACGGAATCTGTTTTTTCTGTACTGAGAGAGTTAAAAAAACCTATAAAAATATCGTGTGCGAACAACAACAGAGAAGCTGACCTAATAATTCGCAAGTGTGGTGATATAGTGGTATTTAATGAGGAAACAAACACGTATGCTTTACTCACCAATGTTCTTTATGCACCCGAGTTACTTGAAAACTTATTTTCATTACGTAAGCAGATTAAGAAAGGTTTAACAGCCAAATTTTGTGATACCAGTGTTTCTATCATTGATACCAGAACTAACGAAACAGTAAAGAAGGGTATATTTGATGGTAAATTCTGGTGGGTGTCTTTTTCGTTGCCATTGTTAAATGCCAATCCGTTAGAGGTGCAATCAATGTTGCGAAAAATTGGGAGAGAAATAAATTTAGTTACAGACTCAAATTCGTCAGTCACAAATGCAAAACCTGTATCAGGAGACGATGCAGAGGATAGTTTGTCTAGTGGTAATATGAATAACAAGCGTAGGAAGTTAGTGGATGATTCTGATCTAAATTTAGGAGGGAGTCCTCAAACAAAAATATCGAAGTCCAATGGTAACGAAATACGTATGAGAGATAACGCAGGTTTTAAATGGCATCATAGGCTAAACCATGCATCAAAAAGATACTTGGAAATTGCTGGGAAAATTCTCCCTGAGCTTAGAGGTGTAAAATTCTCCAATGAAATTCTTGATTGCTCTGCATGTAAAATGGCTAAAGCAAAGAGAAAACCGTGTAAAGACGTAAGATTTAAATCAGATAAACCTTTTCATAGAATGTATAGTGACTTAATGGGACCTATTAAACCGTTAGCGTATAGATCTGCTGCTCGTTATATAGTCACTTTTACTGATGACGCAAGTCGGTATGCCTTTGCATATGAGATAGTAGACAAAACCAAAGTGAACCTAGCTTTACTGAACTGCTTAGAAGAAATACGTAAGTTGATGGGTCCTCAAACAAAAGTTGCTGAAATACGTACTGATGGAGGTGTAACCCCATTTATCACTATGGGAACCCTCACAGGGAGCAGAAGACTCTCTGTCAGAAACTAAGATAGAATCTAATAAAGAATCCTCAAGGACTATGTTTATGATTATTGTATGCGGATCTGACTTACCTTAGCTGAATGTAAGTACCCTGGATATGTAGAGCTGCCACCACCTACTTATGAAGTAGGAACTAGTATTAAACTAGTTGAAGTTAAATTGAATAGAAAAGGAAGTTAAATTGAATAAGCAAGATGAAGTTAAGTTATAGCAAGTGAAGTTAAGTTATGGCAAAAGAGAGTGAATTTACTATAAGCAACTATTATATGACTTTACTTCAGTGTTGTACCTGGTCAAGGGAGAAGTCAGAAAAATGTGTAAGTACTTCCGTACGTGAGATATATTTAAAATAAACAAGATATAAACCAACGAGTACTTTTAAAGTAATTGTCCTACTTTCAGCATATCTACTCTGGTAACTAGTAAGGTTTGTCGACTTAGAAGAGTTTAGTGGTGGGCACTGATGGTGGACACCGAAGGTGGACGCCAAGGTGGACGCCACGTGTTTAGTCAAAATTAGCACAAAATACAACTTATTATTTAAAATCTTTTACAAAGAAAATGAGAGCTTATGAAACTAGGAAAATGGATTATCAGTCTCTATCTATTAGCAGGTTCCTACGCGCCTGTACGCCTACTACGGGAATGGATAACTTTATGTGCACTTGAAGAATAATATTTACAAAAGAAGATTGTTCCTTCCTACCAGTTGATAGTTCGTGTTGGGTAGGTGCGGTCTTGGAGTCTGGCAGTCCGAAGAGTTGAAGTCAGGTCTTGAGCCGGGTGGACGCAAGAGGTGGACGCAGGTTGATCGGGGGGCCCCAGTCTCGGCAGGCTTGTACTCTCCACAACAAGGTGTCTCTTACAGGTCTCACTCCTAACTGAAGTCAAGGGCACGCTGCAGAGGGGGTCTTCGATTTGGGAGGGGCAGAGCGGCGATCACGCGCATGCGCAGGTGGTGGGGGAGCCGTAGGTGGCGCGGCTGGTGGTGAACCGGCGGAACGAGGGCGCGCACGTTTACAAGTGTTGCTGGAGCGTACCGTGATCCGAAGGGGCGAAATCCTTCGGTCACACTCCCCTCCCCTCGGAAAGCCGATGTCCTCAGAGGCGCAATATCCATCCTCCGTTTGGCTTGCGTTGGTATCCAGGGACTGCAGGTGTCGCAATCGGCAGCCTCGACAGTTGGTGACGTCTGGTTGGTGGCAGTGGCGTGAGTCATTGCAGCGGATGGGGTTTCCTTCGGCGGCTGCTTTTCTAGATCTTCGCAGAAACGCACGACATGCCTCGCACCATAATCGTGAGTTGTGAGCTCGCGGTTTGCCACACGCCACGCAGACTCTCCTCTGGACCGGGTGGTCGCTGTCGTCTGTCTGCGATGCTTCCTCTGGTGCATCCTCTGGTTCTTCATGTTCAAGTTCGGATTCAGGGTCAACGTCCTCTTCGGGCTGGTCCATGGGAACTGGCGGCTCGACTGCAGTTGGATCAGGCTGGCGCAACGTAAGGTTGACTTCTCCTTTCAACTTCTCGATGACTGCTGCGGCGAGAGCTGTAGCATCATGGATCGGTGAGTACGCTGGGGCCTGGCGCTGACTGACCAGCTCTGCGATGTCTGCGGCCAAGTTCTGGGGAACTGGGTTTTCTGGCAGCTGCTCCTTCATCCTCTCGACAACTGCGTTAGCAAACTCCCTGGGTGTGGGCAGTTTGACTGGCGGCTGACGGATTCTGCGGGCTATCTCGATCGCAAGGGCGTTCACATCTACAACGGGGCTAACCATCGCCTGCTTCTGTCGCGTCCATTCCTTTAGCACTTTCACTGCGCTGGCGTAGCGATACCAGCCGTTCACACGGTCTTCTGTGTTTGTGGCGCGATAAACCATGTCAACACCACTCTCCAAAATCGTCCACTCTTTCTCAATGTCTATTTCACCTTGATTCACCTCACTGACTCTTGGCTGACTGACGCTGGGGCGTGGCAACATTCGGGCCACAGGGGACTCGTCCACTGAACTCTCATCTCGACCCGGCTCCTCAAAGCTCCTCTCGACTTCCGTAACCATCGCACGTAAGTCTTTCGGCATTGTAGAACACCGTCTGTAACACATCCACTCCCTACATTAGCACTTCGTCTAACCACTTTCTTAGCTCTACTGACAACTTTGGGTTAATGCTACTGACAAACTTTCTACGGGTTAGTACTACGGGTGTGCGTGTTACTTCTGGGTTGCCATATATGGTGTATGTGTGTGTATCCTACGTGACTTGTTACGACTGGCTCAAGGTGGTGGGGGCCTAGTTGTGACTTTACCTCAACGACGGTTTATAACTCGACAACTGGTAGGGTGAAACATCTGGGGAAATAGGGAACATGTCGGCCTACTAACGGTCGCGCGCGCGCTCACGAGACGCCACAGGTCGACGGGAGAAAGGTATACAAAGGGACACAAGTAAGTATTCATACAATAAAATAAATTTCAAAGGTATTCAAAATTTTTTTTTTTTTTTTTTTTTTTTTTTTTTTTTTTTTTTTTATAAATGTTTTTAATCATTGTTTTTGTTTCAGGTTCTTCTTCGAGTGTTTTCCTGAATGCAGATGACGATAGTCCTTCCGCGGAAGATTACGCAGCTGACGAGGGACAATCTCGGTGCTACTCTTCGCAGTCTTCTGGGAATTCTTTTCTTCTGCTGGTGGTGCATCAGGGAAACTCTCGCTCGGCGATGCTGGTTCCTGAGCTTCAGCATCATGAGGGTCATCGGGTAAGTATCATCATCCTCGACGACAAGGTCATCCATCTCCTGGCTGCAAGGAATCGGTTCGGGTCGGCGATCTGGCATGGGCGCAATCGGCGGGGTGATGCACGCATCATCTGGCACACCTCTTTCAAAAGCAGGTTTAAGACGGCTGAGGTGTACGACTTGGCAACGGTCAGTGAGATCAGCTACTTCGTAAGTCACCTCAGAGAGACGTCTAACCACTCGCATGGGTCCAATCCAGGGACTCCAGAATTTCGAGGACACTCCTGGTGGCGGTACCATTTGGCGTAAGTACACCCGATCATCAACGTTGAAATAACGCGGGGTACGTCGTGCATTGGCTATCCTCGATCGCTTCAGCCAGGCCTTCCTGATTGCCTTGGCTGCTGCCTTCTGAGCTCTCTTAACATATTCAAATGTTCGGTCGTGACTGGACGGAGAACTCAGGTCTAGGGCGGCGGCTACAGGTAATCGTACTTCTCTTCCTAGATGCAGGAGGTTCGGTGTGTATCCTGTGCTTCCATGTGGGGCGCTACGATATACTGCGAGGGCCATTGGCAATACATCTTGCCAGAGAGTTGTCCGTGGAGATAACTTGGCGATGATGTTGGCCAGGGTCCGATGGAATCTCTCGCATATCCCATTGCTTTGGGGATGGTATGCTGTAGTCTGGATCTTCTTTATACCCCAAGCGGCACACAGTTCTTGAGTGACAGCGGCTGTGAATGCAGTCCCTCGATCTGAAATGAGCTTTTCCGGAACTCCATGGGTGGGGAAGTATTGTTTGGTCAGGACGTCGACCACGACTTTTGCTGTAGTGTTTGGAACAACATAAGCCTCAGCATATTTACTGAAGTGGTCGACTGCTGTCAACAGATACCTAACCCCGTTGGGTGTCGTGAGAGGCCCAACGTGGTCGATCCCCACGATCTCTCCAGGACGTGTAGGTAATTCCGGTTGCTGTATCGGTGGGTCCAGCCGGTTTGGTGTTTTCCTTTTCTGGCAGACAGCACAAGATTTCACGTAGTCTCTGACGTACGCGGTGAGTTTAGGCCAAACTCCGTATCTTCGTACTGTTGCGTCGGTAGTTTCGATGCCTGGGTGTCCTGCCCAAGGGCTATCATGGCACACTTGTAGGATTTGGTGGCGAAGGGAGCCGGGAATTAAGGGAACCAGTAATTCACCGGTATCTACTACCTTTGATGCCATCCAAACTCCGTCTACCAAGCGAGCTGACCATTTCGCTGGATTCTGCTGGACTTGCGAGATCCAGGGGTCAACTTGCTGTGACGATATCAACATTTCTTTTGTTAGTTGGAAAGTACTGATGCTTGCGATAATCACTCTGCTGAGGGCATCCACGTGCTGCATCTGGCTGCCGGGTCGGTAGACAGGTTCAAAGTCGTACTCCGACAAGCGTAGCATCCAGCGACTGATTCGATGCGTTGGATCCCTCAGGTTCATGGCTGCGGTTAGGGCTCGGTGGTCTGTCTCCAACCGGAAACGACGTCCTAACAGATACGGCTGAAAGTGAGAAACCGCCCACACTACTGCCAGGAGCTCTCTCTCGGTAGTGGAATATCGCTGCTCTGCAGGATTCAACTTCCGGCTCGCGAAAGCAATGGGGTGATTCTCTCCGTTGTGATTTTGACTGAGTACAGATCCCAGAGCTATACCGGATGCATCAGTTGACAGGGTAAATGGCAACTCAAAATCAGGATAGGCCAAAACTGGGCTAGTGAGAAGGGTCGTCTTCAGGTGTTCAAACGCTTGCTGTTGATCCTTTCCCCACTCAAAAGGTGCTTCTTTGCGCAGTAGCTGGGTTAGAGGAGCAGTGATCGTCGAGAACCCGCTGACAAACCTCCGGTAAAAGCCAGCTAGGCCCAGAAAGGCACGGACCTGCGTTGCATCTTTGGGTACGGGATAATTCTGCACACACAAGATCTTCGATGGTTCCATCCGAAGTCCTTCTTCCGATACGATGTGGCCCAGGTAACTAACCTGTGTACTGAGGAAGGTACACTTAGCTAAGTTCAGCTTCAGGTTTGCATGGTTCAACCTTTCCAAGACTTGGCGTAATCTCAGCATGTGGGTCTCTACATCCGGTCCGTATACGACAATGTCGTCAAGATACACTAGACAGGAAGAGCCCACAAGTCCCTCCAGAACTGAGTTCATTAGCCTTTGGAAAGTGGCCGGCGCATTTTTGAGGCCGAATGCCATCTTTCGGTACTGGAATGTGTGGCCCAGCGTTGTAAATGACGTCTTCTCTCGGTCTTCTTCAGCTATGGCGATCTGATGGTAGCCTGCCGTAAGGTCTAGAGTCGTGAAAAGTGTGCTACCGCCTAGAGACTCAAGTGTCTCGGTCAAGTTGGGAAGCGGGTATACATCACTTTTCGTCGCATGATTGAGTGCCCGGAAATCAGTGCAAAACCTGTATTTTTGGCTTTGTCCGGGTGGTGTCTTCTTTTTAACCAGTACCACTGGTGCTCCCCAGGGGCTGGTTGATGGCTCAATAACTTGATCGGCCAGCATCTGGTTCAACTGCTCCTCGATGATAGGTCGCAGAGCATGTGGCACGGTATATGGTTTCTTATATATCGGTGGGTGAGATCCTGTTTCGATGCGATGGGTGACTTCCATGGAGCATCCCTGAGCGTCAGGCCGCTGAAACAGGTCTTCATACTTGGCGAGAATACTGCTGACATAGTTGAGATCCTCCGTCGGTAAGTGCTGCAGCTGTTGTTTCAGCACGGTGAGTAGATCAGGAACCGGGTTGTCCAGATCTTCGATAGGAAATTCCTCCGACGGGTCCAAAATCGGGCAGTCGTCAGACATGGGTTCCTCTATGTCTTCGTGTCGTAGTAAGTGAGCAGTGTCAAAAGCGTTAGAGCCACCAACGATCGCAATTCGCGGTCGCATTGGTTGCGCAACGTCTGGTCTTGGAACGGGTCGAGCAGGTGACAGATATCCAGTTATCACCTCACTGATCACCACAGACTGTCCAGTCTTGGGATGTGTCATCCTTACTTCGCAGCTATCTAGATGGATAGAAGCGGGAATTCTCCGAAGTAAGTCCAAACCCAATAAGTCCAGTCCAGAATGATCGCGAGCAAAAATCCTGAAGGCGTGCGTCAGCTTCAAGGGTCCGATAACCACTTCCAATTGCTGTTGTCCAAGGAAGGGCATAGGCTGACCATCGGCACCCCAGGCGAGAATCTTGGTTGGTACTATCGGTACGCCAGGCACAGGGTGTGTTAGAACGGAAATCTGAGCACCAGTATCAACAATCAGAACTCGGTCGTGTCCACTTAAGCTGACCTTGACTCGCATGGTTTGTTTAAACGGCGAATCAACTGCTGGTAGACAAACGTCAGGCTCCTCTGTCGTTGGAGTGGTAACTGACGGTGTCTCGGCGCTTTTGGTCTCCATTCTAATGGCTAGGGCTTGATGTGGATTCGGCTCATGAGCAACGCTCGTGAGTGCTAGTACCTTCCGCGGTTCTGGTCGGGTGACGGGTTCAGGTGGGACGTAGGATTCCGTCTTCTGAAGACAATCCGCTTCCAAGTGACCATAGTAACCACAATAGTCACACATAGGTTCGTCGGCGTAATGACTGCTTTTCACTCGACACTCTGATTCTTTATGTCCATAGAGTCCGCAATAGTCACACGGGAAATTCTTCGGGTTCTTTAAGCAATGAGCAGGGAAGTGTACTCTGCTTCCGCAATAGCTGCAAGGCTTCTGTGGGCTTCCCATAGCAGCTCTTCGTTGTGGTGGAGGAGTAGGAGGTCGCGGTATGTTGGGGCAACCGGATGCGATGTGTCCAAGCTCTCGGCATCTGAAGCATCGTTTATCCTGAACTTGAATTCGAGCAACGTTCCAATGATCGGAGCTTCGGGGTTCAAGGGCGTCTTCTAGCTCTTCAGCCTTTTTCATAGCTTCTTCAAGGGAAGCTGGCGGATTATTGACGAAAAATCCGGCGTACGATCCGGGAAGTCCTCTCAAGAAAGCTTTTACGGAACGGGCTGCTATCCATGCACGGGCTTGAGTTGCATCCATGACTAATCCATCCACACGTGAGGCTTGTGCTGCTGTGTGTCGAACTCGTTCAGCAAATTGGCGAAAAGATTCGCCCGGCGACTTCTGCATAGTCCAAAGTTTTTCTGCTGCTCTTTCGGGGTCTTCTCTACCATACCAACGTAGCAGAGCTCGTTTCAATCCTTGGTACGGGTTTTCTCCTTCAAGTAGATGTCCGTTGTCTAGGAGGAATGTTTTCGCTGTTCCTCGGAGCTTGATCCGCAGTAATTGCACTCTTAGGCTATCGGCCAGATCCCGCGTGATTCCGTCGAAAATTTCGAAGTAAGTTCCGATGGGCACGGCTTCGATCTCATCGGGATCCCAGGGGTCGATCTCCATCAGCATTGACCGTGGAATCTGCTCGGGTTGTGATTCGGTAGATTTATTTCCGAGAACAATCTCAAGACGGCTCATGGCTTTTGCCACGGCTTCAAGGGCAACATCTCTTGGTTCAGGTTTCGTAGCCATATTCGAAAAGGGGTTTTCACGTTTAAAATAAATTCAAAATTCAAAAAGGGAAAGAAAACTGAAGGTTTTATTCCAAATACTAAATCAAAATTGCACTTTAACACACGTACGCACCCGAACGTTCTGTCGCGCCGCGAGAACCGATTGTAGGCCGACTAGGTAGGGTGGGCAACTTGAAATGGTATGGGGAATTTGTTGCACTTTTAGAGAAAAGCTGCAACCAATTGTAGTTAACCGTTACTATTATTGTTAAATTGTTATTAAAAATTATTAAATATGGAAGGTGGGCAAGGGTGGTCGAAGGTGGACAGGCAAAAGAAAAATCGGCCTGGACAGGTCCTTAGAACACGTACCTTGAGGGTGGACAAAATATGGTGGACCAAGGGTACACTGAGGGTATACCAAAGGTGTGCAAAGGTGTACAAAGGTGGGCGAAAGGTGGACGGAGAGTCCACCAACAATTCAAAAGTTAGAATTGAGGTTCAAAGATTACGGACTTTCAAATCAAAAAGTTACTATTTATATTGGGGCCTTTGTAAACAAAGTGACGTATGGTGGGCAACCAAGGTGGATGAAGGTGTACGAAGGTGGGCACAGGTGGACGCCAAAGGTGGGCACGAGTGGCACCTTAGAAGACTACGGTGGACAACGGTGGACGACCAAGAAATAATCGGACGTGGACGGTGGACGACCGAAATTTATCGCAAATTATGGTTTAAATAGTGAAATTTCACCATTCAACAACAAAACCAACAAAATATGCAACACAATTGTAAATATTCAAGGTAATAAACCGCTATCCAATAGTCTCAATGTTATTAACCTTATCCTGTCACTAGGGGATTTTGCAAAAAGGTGAGGCCAAAAGGGATAATGACTTCCTAAACTTAACAAAAGGTTAAACGAGGTAAAAAGGTTCAACGAGCTGAAGGCTCAAAAAGGGGCTGAATTGGAAAAACCCAAGGGTTCAACTACCCTTGTGGTTGCTGGGTCAAACACGGTCAGAGGGTTACTTGACCTGAGGTCGAGAGTCGTTTTTACCTGAGGTATTATTCGCACAACAATTCAAACAAAATGGACGTTATTCTACCTTCTTGGGAAAATACTTGTTTCAAGTTACGAGTTTGGGTGTGGCTTTCCAAATTATCTACCGTATGCAAAGATTTTTATGTGCACAGGAGGATTCCTGCTGCTCTAAATTCCTAGAAACGTAAGGACCTGAAAAATCCTGCAAGGGTGGGCAAATTATGTCCACAGTAGACAACTGGTGGGCGAAATTTGAGGCCAAGGTGGGCGAAACTAAAGGCCACGGTGGACGCAATTAAAGGCCACGGTGGACGCAAGAGACCACAGTGAACAAAAATCAAAAATCCAAGGTGGGCAAAATTAGGCCACGGTGGACGCAATTCGTAACTGAAAATTCTGAGTCAAACTTTGCGAAGGGGATCTGCACGAAACCAGTGCAGCACAAAGAAAATATGAAATGTGTCAAAATTCGTGTCAAATGTGTAAAATGTGTGTGTATGGCACCCTTAAGTCATAACATGCACATTCACATATATCATATATCAAGTACTTGGTTCCAAACGGAACTTTCTGGACAACTCACTGACTTGTACAACACTTTATTACGCAAAAAATGATTTTACTGAATTTAACAGGGTCAAACAGCTAAGATCCGCATAAAAGACAAATGAATTTAAATAAAATTTCAATAAAATTGGTAGCTACTGATTTTATTGCAGTCAAGGCGTGTGATAATTCTAATCCATACCGCTGGCACCAGTTTGTAACCCCATTTATCACTATGGGAACCCTCACAGGGAGCAGAAGACTCTCTGTCAGAAACTAAGATAGAATCTAATAAAGAATCTTCAAGGACTATGTTTATGATTATTGTATGCGGATCTGACTTACCTTAGCTGAATGTAAGTACCCTGGATATGTAGAGCTGCCACCACCTACTTATGAAGTAGGAACTAGTATGAAACTAGTTGAAGTTAAATTGAATAGAAAAGGAAGTTAAATTGAATAAGCAAGATGAAGTTAAGTTATAGCAAATGAAGTTAAGTTATAGCAAGTGAAGTTACGTTATGGCAAGAGAGAGTGAATTTACTATAAGCAACTTTTATATGACTTTACTTCAGTGTTGTACCTGGTCAAGGGAGAAGTCAGAAAAATGTGTAAGTACTTCCGTACGTGAGATATATTTAAAATAAACCAGATATAAACCAACGAGTACTTTTAAAGTAATTGTCCTACTTTCAGCATATCTACTCTGGTAACTAGTAAGGTTTGTCGACTTAGAAGAGTTTAGTGGTGGGCACTGATGGTGGACACCACGTGTTTAGTCAAAATTAGCACAAAATACAACTTATTATTTAAAATCTTTTACAAAGAAAATGAGAGCTTATGAAACTAGGAAAATGGATTATCAGTCTCTATCTATTAGCAGGTTCCTACGCGCCTGTACGCCTACTACGGGAATGGATAACTTTATGTGCACTTGAAGAATAATATTTACAAAAGAAGATTGTTCCTTCCTACCAGTTGATAGTTCGTGTTGGGTAGGTGCGGTCTTGGAGTCTGGCAGTCCGAAGAGTTGAAGTCGGGTCTTGAGCCGGGTGGATGCAAGAGGTGGACGCAGGTTGATCGGGGGGCCCCAGTCTCGGCAGGCTTGTACTCTCCACAACAAGGTGTCTCTTACAGGTCTCACTCCTAACTGAAGTCAAGGGCACGCTGCAGAGGGGGTCTTCGATTTGGGAGGGGCAGAGCGGCGATCACGCGCATGCGCAGGTGGTGGGGGAGCCATAGGTGGCGCGGCTGGTGGCGGCATCGGCAACCCTGCTGAGGTCGACGGCAGCGCTGCAGGTGGTGAACCGGCGGAACGAGGGCGCGCACGTTTACAAGTGTTGCTGGAGCGTACCGTGATCCGAAGGGGCGAAATCCTTCGGTCACAGAGGAATGGAATACAAAACGTCAGCCATGAATTCTATTCTTTGTAGAGAAAATATAAGCTTAACTGTTTGTGAGCCTTATACACCCCAACACAATGCTGTTGCTGAAAGGCTAAATCTAGAGTTGGAGGAGAAAATTCGTGTAAATTTAATATCTTCTGGGGTACCCACAAATTTCTGGGCATTCGCTCTGAGACATGTTATTCATGTGCACAATCGAACCCCCAACTCTTCAATCAATTTTCAGACACCATATGAATTGGCGTGTGGAAGAATACCCTCAGTCAAGAATGTTAAACGCTTTGGGTGTGAAGCGTACATACTTGACAATTCAGTAAGAACTAAGTTCGCTCCTAGAGCCAACTTAGGTTTCTTGCTGGAATGCACAGATACGGGGTATGTTTTATTTCATGCAATCAATAAAACGATAGTGAGATCCAAACATGTGGACTTCATAGAAGATAGGACCTTCACAGACTATCTAAAAAATTCTAATCCTGGCTCGTATTCGATTCCTCAGTTAGATTTTTCTGTAGAAATGGAGGGTGAGTCAGCGACAGAAACAATTAATGACTTATCAAATACGTATGAAACAATCAGTCAGAGAAATAGAGAAAAGCCGATAGGAGGGACGTCTGAGTATGATTTTTACGAAGAAGAAGAAGAAGATGATGATTTATTGAACATTGCTTGTTTCTTAGAAAATCCGTTAGATGAACTCAATTCTGATCCTGTCACTTATAATCAAGCCATGAGTGCCCCTGATTCAATACGTTGGGAAGAGGCCATAAACCAAGAATTTGATGCTTTAGAAAAATGTAAAACTTGGAAAATAATACCAATACATAAAGTTCCAAAAGGGGTAAAAATCATGAAAACTCGGTGGGTACATAAAAGGAAGTTGGAGGCAAATGGGTCTATAAGATACCGTAGTCGCCTAGTAGTCAAAGGTTTTGCTGACAACAATACGTATGAGTTGTCTGAAATATATGCTCCCGTTGCTAGACTTCCAGACGTTAGATTTATTTTAATTGCAGCTGCTAAATATGATCTGGACCTCATGCAATTTGATGTTAAAACTGCTTTCCTTAATGGTACTTTAGACAAGCTAGTTTACATTGAGATCCCAGATGGTTATTGCACCTATCTAAGTGAAAACACAAATTTCAAAGCTGAATACGTGTGTGAAGTTCATAAAGCCCTCTATGGCTTGAAAGTGTCACCAAAACGTTGGTTTGTTCGTTTTTCAGATGCTGTTAAGAAATTGGAGTTTAAGCCATACAACTTTCAACCATGCCTTTTCATCTGGAGAGATGGCAATAAATTGGCTTTGCTTCTTTTGTATGTTGATGATATTTTAGTGGCATCAAATTGTAAAACCAAACTATCTCAAATTAAATTAACGTTAGAGAAAGAATTTTCTATTACAGATCTGGGTGCTCCTAAGAAATTTCTAGGCATGGAAATTGAAAGGGATCGTTCAAATAGGACAATTAGAGTGCATCAAAGAGCACATGTAAATGCTATTATTAAGAAATTCGATGCCAATTCTGATAAAATAGTATCTACTCCAATGATTTCTGAAAAACGTGTGGTAAAAGAATCGAATGATCCTGTAAACTTGAGCACTGTACCTTATAAACAGGCTATTGGTTCGCTGTTGTATTTGCAAAATGGGACTAGACCTGACATTTCGTATGCTACAAACGTTCTCAGTAGACGTCAGTCCAATTATACTTTAGATGACTGGGAAGCTGTAATTCGTGTGGTGAGGTATCTTAGAGGAACGAGAGATTTAGGACTAGTGTTTAAAGGAAAAACAGATACTGTAGACTGCTTTGTAGATGCCTCTTTGGGTTTGTCAGCAGAAGGAGGTTTTTCAACAACAGGATTCATCATCAAATTGTTTGGAGATCCTGTTATTTGGCGAACTAAAAAACAAAATCACATTGCACTCTCCTCAGCAGAAAGTGAATTTGTTGCCATGAGTTCTGCCTGCAGAGATCTGGCAAATCTGAGAGTTATGTGCAAGGAAATTTTGGATTTATCTCTGATTCCTACACTCTATGAAGATTCTAAACCAGCCATAAGACTTGCAGAAATTGACGAATCGTCAACCTTACGACATTTAGTTCGCTTGTCTTATCTATACGTCAGGGAAGAATATAAGCTTGGTCATATTGAAATAAAATGGATAAGGACTGATGAACAATTGGCTGACACGTTTACTAAGCCTTTAAATAAACCTAAATTTATTCAGTTTAGAGACTTGATGTTGACTTGACTTTGTTGATGCTCTAATTCCTTTTGTTTGTCCTACAGAACGTTTGTGCTGAGTTGTTTGGGAAAATCGTCAGTGAAGCAATCCGTCAGAGACATTACACGTCAGAGGTTTCATACGTCAGAAGTTTTATACGTCAGAAATAATGCAAGTTAAATATCATCCGTCAGAAAATTAAATAAGTACGTCAGAGAGGCCATTTACACGTCAGTGAGAAAAGAAAAATACTTAAGTGATTTAAGTACGTTTGAACTAAAAGTACGTAAGACATCATGTGTGTATATAATAATAATACGTTAGAGACTGTATGAGCTGGGAACTGTTGGGAGACAACCCAATTGAGAAGAATATTCGGGAGGGAGTGTGAAGAGAACGAATGTCTTCTCGTTGTATACCTTCTTGGTGTTCGGGTTAACCACTTGTTGAGCCGCGTGGTTTCGCCTCCCGGCTCTCCCCACTTCGTTGTCTGCGCCTGTGCCGTTCGATAGCTACGGTTCGTTGTTGCGCCTGAGATTGGATTATTGGAAATCTTCTCTCGATTTATTCTATAAGGTAATTCCTTATTTATGATTACTTATTCGTAAGTGGTAATGTTGAAGCTATCGCTTACGTAGGTAATCTTATAACTCAATCGTCCGATACTACTAACATCCATACGGGCTACTAATATCCTGTTAGTAGTTGAGAACTCTGTGGTCACTCAACTTTTGTTATGTTGGTACAAATGTATTCATACTCCCGCCGTCCCGGTCTCTCTCATCAAGTAGTTTTAAAAACCATATTTCGCCGTCATGTTATTTCGACCTCAAGAAATTATTCTAACAAACCCAATGCCCAATAACATAACGATAAATTTAATTATACTAAAAGATTCATTTTAAAGGGGTCTTTCACACCATTGGTTTGCTCGTATGATGGGGCCACGGAAAAAGAATTTACAATAATCATGAAACGGTCATCCCGCGTAGGTACTAGAAATTAAATGGAAAAAGCCGTTTTCACAACTTGTTGGGTGGGTTGAGACAAAAATCCAATCCGCTATTACTCTAGCAGTGTCCCTACGAATACGAGGTGACCTACGAATTACCAATTTATGTCTGTTCACAATTTTTTCATGAATAATAATAAAATGAAGTACCTAATTAATGCAAGACAACAGATATTAATTCATTATGATTTGAAGTGCGTTTTGGTTTATTATTTTCAATAATGAACCTTTGGAATCGACCAAGAAAAACTCGGCACTTTGCGCCTCGGCGGGGGGCTCCGCCCCCCTGCACCCCCCGGTTTATTTCTTTTTCCATACTCTGTATGAAATCATAGGAACACAGAATGTGTTTTTGCGATGCTAGTCATCCGTTAAATAAAAAACAACAATAATAAATGTGGAGTCTTTGGCAATAATAAAATAAATAATTGTTAGACATTTAATTTGGTCTAAAACCCTATAAATGTTATATAAATAAATATGTAACTACAAGAAAAATACTATATAAATTGAGAGCTTTCCAACGAATGGTGAACAATTTCTGTGCAATGAGCACTGCGGGAGTTCTATTTCCTTACCAACGGCTTGGTTGCACGTGAAAATCATTAGAGAGTTTTTGGAAACCACTGACGGGCCCCGTGGAACCTCTTCACAAAGCACGGAGTTCGCGGGTGACGATGGATTTGCCTCCCGACATCAGCGGGCGACGATGAAAGGGTGCCCCCAGACAGTCACCCGTTCCTCGAGGCCCACCGTGACGAGCGCCTCCATTCCCCCCCTGTCCAAAGTCAACGTCTTTCCTCCTTCAACTGGGTAGCATCCTCTGTTGCTCGCGCTAGTCTCCTCCTGACGGGGCCCGTGAGATTTTGGCACCAAAAACTCTCTATTATAAAAGGCGCGTAACGGTTTTTTCTGTTGCTTTTTCGTGACGATTTTTTTTCGGTAGGTCATCGCAAAAACACATTCTGTGTTAAAAGCTTTTTAACTCCCCCTCAAAATTTGATGGTTTACGTTTCAAGGTACGTAGAATCCAAAAATCGAATACAAATTTGGCCGTCCGCGGCACTTTTCTTAGCAACACTGGACCGATTTTGTTGAAATTTGGTATGTAGGCTCCATGTGGGGTCTAGTTGTGCCCCGAAGATTTTGGTTGATGTAGGTCACTTCTAAGGGCTCAAAAATGGATTTTAACATTTTGAAAACGCCCTAACTCAAAAAATTTTGATATAAAGGTATTGTTTTTCTTTCAATTTAAGATTCTATAGAATTTTTTGAGACCACGCGGAGCTCTGTAGGAAAAACCGTTCGCTACATAAGAGAATTTAATGTTCGGACTTACGATAAATCAGAAACACGAGTGTGAATCGCAAAAGAGGCCTAATCTCCGTTCAAATTATAGCTGACCGAAATGCGATCGATGTTTTTCTTTATGTTGGATGGTTGGAGGCTTTGTAGACGAGTGATCAATATAGAAAAATAATAAACCATTGTGAAATAATTTGCAGCGTTTTTTACTTTGGTTACGACTGCTGTAAAAATCTCGTTTTAATAGATGAAAAAACATGTTCCATAATACTAATTTATTCCTAAGCACTAAATCTTAACAGAATATTTTTTCGTTAAGATTTAGTGCTTAGGAATAAATTAGTTTATATTGGAGCCATTTTGTTTTGGGTTGACTAGAAGGAATGCTTCTACAGTTGAGCAGACCTCATAGAAACTATGTTGTTCAGGAACAAGGGTGGGTAATAAAACGCTCGACTGCTCAGTCCTGAAGGAGTGGTTGGTCTGTGCGCTGCAGCACAGTAGAAATGGGAGAAACAGTTACATTTGCATATTAGGTTCCACCGCCACTGCTCTGGTGGGTAATAGGTTCCAATAACCTGTTATTTATTAACACTTTCGCTGCGGCTCAATAGAATCGATTGAAGCCCCATGACTACCGTAACATGGCGTCGTGCGGTTTTTACCGCAGTTTTTAACGTAGTAGTTGGTACTGAAGAAAACATCATTTTTCAAGTCAACTACTACCTGGCGGTAATTACCGCGCCCGCTGTCCTTCACCACTAATAGGTGAAAATTTCCACCCGAGATGCTATATTTTATTGTCGCACTTTTATTTTCACCAACTTTGGCAATCGACATGTGTTCTATTGAACGATACATTCAGCTATAGGTAAAAACTCGGCGCTGCGCGCCTCGGCGGGGGCTTCGCCCCCTGCACCCCCGGATGATTTCCGCTTAGAGCCTAATAACTAAAATGTGACATACCTTGAAAAGGTTTTTGCTCCCTCTCCCTCTTTATCTTTCTTCCACTGTAATATTTAAGATACCTCCTTATTCATAATAACATCAGGTTGTCAAGCATATTTGTCGTCAAGCATAATATGATAAATCATATTATGATAAATCATAGCGCTACTTTCCTGTCGCTTTTTCCTGTCGATTTTTCCTGTCGTTTTTCGGCGGGGAGTCCCATCGCTAAAACCTTTTCAAGGTTAAAACGAGGAAGAAGGAAAATGAGTGACATTTTCTCGATGTGATTTCAATTCAAACGAGCCATAAAAATTGGATAGGTATAGGTTGAAAATATTGCTGTAAATTTTCATTGTGAAAAATGATGATATATTTAGATCATATAAAAGATATAGATGAAAAATATAGAAAAGAAAATGTACATAATAGAAAATAAGATAGAAAATCAAGCAGCCGAAGAACTTGTTGAGGGTTGAGGTTCTTCAACCTTGTCATGAGATCATTTCAGACCTCCTCGAGTGAGGTTATTCTGGAATAAGATCGTAGATAAGTAGATTGATCGCACATTAGGTACTGAGAAATAAATAGATAAAATAACTGTCGAAGGAGGGTGAAAAAAATTAGTTTGGTAGACAATCACATGCTTGTTTTGAACCCGAATGACGTTTTATAAGTAAATGCATTCAAAAATATAACACCACACAATAAAGCAGTCAAAAGAAACGGTAAAATAAAATGCATAACTTACTTTTGACTCAAAACTTGTGAGAAACGTCGTCGGCAAGCGTCCTGGACTAACTGAAATATCGGCACTTCGAAGGTCATTATCTCCTCGGCGGACATTTCTCCCTTGTTCCGAACGGTATTTCCGAACTACTACCGCAGGAAGAAAGAGTCGAGACAACTACTACGACTCAATAGAGATATTGAAAGACAGGGCTTTGCAAAGGGCCGAGAGCGGTTTTTACCGCGCTAGTAATGGTGAAGGACACAAAAGAGCGGTAATTACCGCGGTAGCAGTAGAAGTGTTAATAGGTTATCTCAGGCACCTTCTCACTGGCTCATTCTGATATTCCATTCCAAGGTCCGAGTATGTTTCTTTAATTTCTACTTTTTGTTCCCTACCTACCTTATTTTGCTTACCATAGGTTCGGTCGGAGAAGCAGTCCTGAACAGTTCGGAGGAGTCCAGGCGCCTCTATCCCCTCCCCTTTTCAGTTCTGGTTGGGTTCTGAACTGGTTCGTGGCTGTGTCTCCGAGTAGACCCCATGTTATTCCATTCCAAAATATCATTTCATGTTATTCCTGACAAAAAACCATTCATAAAAACCTATTCAAAACACCAAGCTACTCGAAACGAGTGTGCATTCTAGTTGTCCTTTCCTGTAACGTTATTTAATAACAGGGTTATTTTGGTAATAGTAACTAATACTTAGTAAATGACGAAACCAAATAACGAAGTAATAGGTTATTTTCAACAATTACGTTGAATATCACCCATATTATGCGGCAGTCTGTGAACTGGGAGGTCAATCCCAAATTCTATACACGGTTACGTGTTTCACCAATTTGAAAACAAGTTGACAAAAGTATGTAATGAAGGTTATAATATTGACAAGCTTAACTACATCAAATCGCTCAACATCCAAGGTAAAAATTCAACATAACTATTAGGTAACCCTTAATATCCCGAGGCATTGTTTTGGAAATCCAATCTTTATCTGAAACAGTTTATCCACTTTTAAACAAAAACTTAACTTTTAATTTTTGACATTTTCATGTCTTTCATATGGCACATAAAAAAAAAATCGTCACGAAATTTGATGCAACGAAATTTGTTGCAACAAAATTTGCTAACGAAATTTGCTAACGAAATTTGTCCCAAGTCGCCACAATGATGATTATGACCATCAGAAGTGAAGTTGTTAGGTACTTTACAGGTAGGTACTTTACAGTTAGGTAGGTACTTTACAGTTTGATATTACCAGATCAGCTGAGTCGAAAATCGAGCTCCCAGATCAGCTGAGTCGAAAATCGAGCTCCCAGATCAGCTGAGTCGAAAATCGAGCTCCCAGATCAGCTGAGTCGAAAATCGAGCTCCCAGATCAGCTGAGTCGAAAATCGAGCTCCCAGATCAGCTGAGTCGAAAATCGAGCTCCCAGATCAGCTGAGTCGAAAATCGAGCTCCCAGATCAGCTGAGTCGAAAATCGAGCTCCCAGATCAGCTGAGTCGAAAATCGAGCTCCCAGATCAGCATGAAAATGTTTCAATGTGTTGCAGACTCGTATGCAAGCGTTTTATGTGCCATACGTTTAAGAGTTTTCTTTCAAACGGGCTCATCCATTTTTTTTTAACTTTTAAATAGCTGCTGGCTATCTCGATACTCATCCCATCAAGGATTTAACCAAGTTTCCTTCCTCTTCTCCAACAAAATTGGGTTTGTAGACAGATTCTACTCATTCTTGAGCTGACAGACTGTAATAAGGCCTTTGAGGTACGTTCTGCTCAAATATTCTACACATTTGTCAAAATACATCTAAATTTAATTAAAAAATCTGAAAAAAACTATTTTTTATGAGCAGGTGGGAAATTAGGGGTTAATACTACGACCTTTTACTGTTAACAGTGACCCCCCTCCACACACACCACGACTCCCCCCCCCCCCCCCAACAAACTCACCCCACACTCACTCTCTCTCTCGTAACGTTGATATTGAACTTGATTCTCAAATTTGATACATTTTTAAGAACAAACAGATTCTGAATTGAACCTCTATCATTCGTGAACCTGATTTTGAGTTAAGATTCTTCAAATTTTCTGTAGGTAGACAAAACACATTCGAAATAATTCTTGAAGAATCGGTAGGCCACAACCACTCCGTGGAAGACCTCCGAGGTGGGTCTGACTTGCTCTAAAATGAAAGGAAGGACAGGAAAACCAGTTTTGGGGATAAAATAATATCATTTATTGAATTGATACACTTTGCATATTTAGTAAATTACGTGTTCAACTGATTACTACTAGCTGGTACCGAAGTTGTTAGGTGAATAACTTTTTTCAAAAATTAAATAATAATCCCTGAAGAGGTCGGGGACAAAGTTTCTAGCTAAGAGCTAGAATAGGGGAAAACACCGGAAAAATGCAATGTCGTCGATCGACGAGAATTTGTTAACGATTGTTTCGAGGATATTGCAATTTAACGAAACAAGGAATACTGGAAAGCCTCTGAGCAGCTGGTGGGCTTAGTTTAGCACGTAACATCGTGCCAAAGCTTGTGATCGAGTTGAACGAAAATTATAATATAATAAATAACTTTATTGTACCTATAAAGACCACAATAATAAGCATACAAGAATGTAGGTATTCGAAATTATAAGATTTGAAAATAGTTGAATAACATAAAGCCTTTAGGTTACATTCGTGTCAAGTAACAATATAGAATGGCCTCGGAATAATTTGTTGCAAAAAACCCTTAACGGAATAAATAACAGGTTGAATGGATCGTACGGTTTTTCAAAAACCACGAAAAAAATGTAACCGGAACGAATCATGATTTCCTGGAGTAACTTCTCATAACAGCCGAAATTGAGCTGTGAACACACAAGCAAGGGCGGAACGTTTTTCTCTTCTTTTAATGAATAATTAAACCGCTACAACTCGGGTTCAATATTTTCACTAAGCCAAAAAAATCAACTATAACTATGACAATGCTAATTAATTAAATCAAAACAAACTGGAAGATAAAAGTATGTACAGGTATTAATAATATTGATAGGTTTGATTAGGTTTCACAACTAATTTTTTTTCTCGAGAAAGTGCGTAAACTTTTAAAATTTATTTAATGCAACTCCATTTTTACAACCATGTTTATCCAGCCTACGAAATATTGGGAACTTTCATTTAGAAAATCGTGTATCACTAAAAAAGCGAGATGGGAAAGGGGACGAGAAACACCGGCACTTGACGAATCACGCATCACAATAAAAATCATCATTTTTTACATTTAAATATGGCATAGTAAATCAAGTTTCATTACGTCGATTGAATTCAACTTTACAAACTAGATAAAGCGGAAGTAAAGGGAAATTGTGTACAGATCAGTTTAACTTAAACAACGAAGGAGTTTTTGCGAGATGATGGAGCTGGAGTGATAACATGAAGGTGAGAGGGGAGAAGGCGCAACTAGCGCTCCCTCTGGCGTCTTTGCGTACTAATTAGCTGATTGCTTATCATTAAATGACACAAATTTTGTGTTCTGTAATGACTCCTTGATTTCCTCCTTTTTCTGTCTTGAAACTGAATATATTCGTAATTGATCTGTCGTTTTTTTTTAAATTTTGGTTTATTATTTTCAATAACGAAGCCTTGGAATCGATCAAGAACATTTTTTTCCCGAGTTTTGAACCTGACTATAGTAGAATTCAACTGCTTTCGTAAAATTGAAACTTTTTGACAGTAATTCTGCTGTTATCAACGTCTTAATGGTTTCCAAGCAGTGTATGTGTATTGTTCCAACGGAAATTCAATATTTCTGAGAAAAGAGCATTGGGGAACACTGAGACAACATCTTTTGTCACTGTCCCATAGTTCCCCATTCCCAGGAATCATTACTCTCATCTTCTCAAATTGTTGAGCATGTCCCCGCATTTTTTTTGCTCGGAATACTGATAGCAAAGGGAGTAATGCCCTTGACGCTTGACTTTAGTGTTCACTAGAAAAGGGCTGAAAAAAATTGACGAGTACACAAACTACATCTCCAAACGCTCAACTCTAGGATTCATTCTCTGATGTTGCCTAAGAACCTAATTTGAGAAGGTCCCCAACTGCCAACCTGAAATATTGGATGCATTTCGATACCTACCTATCACTAGAAAGCAACGAGGTTTAATCGTATGTGGGAAGCTTGACCTCGTAAATATACCGAAGGGAGGGCTAGCTGAGCCTTTTGGTGATGAGCAAGGAGTTGAAGATACGATGGTGGAGGAAGAGGCCAACAGTCACATGGACAAGTAACTGGATGGATACTTAACGGCCATGGATTGTAGTTGTTGTACCCATTGCTACCACCAGTGAGAAATGTACCGTCTTCTCTTCCTCTGTGGTCTCAGGGATGCTTATAACAGCCATCAGGGACTCGCAAAAACTCTAGTTTGATCGCAAAAAGCCAAAATTAACGGTTGAGAGTTTCGAGTTAGAACTAAAAGGGAATATTCATGGTTCTTACGAACCAAGTTGAAAATCACCGAAATACAGTAAACAGTTATCTTGACTACCTAGGCAAGACGTGACATGTAAATGTGCTTCGATGGTACATAGCTCAGCAATTTAGAACGAAAGAAAAGAAAAAAAACACCGTACATACGATACAGTCAAAGCACACACCCAAGCTACATTTCTGTCGATTTGGGATGCGTATTACGATGGTATGTAAGTATAGGAATAATTTTCTATCTTGGTTATCACTTGGAGAAGGTCGCGTAGACTAAACACCACGGTACAATTTCGGCTAAAACAAATGTCTCGACATCTCATTCAATCAAAAGATACAGATGTAATAAACTTTGAAATATATCCTCATTATAATCTTATACTTTTTAATAACAAAACAACATTTTTTGTCTACAAAATCTGACAGTAAATATCAACATTTGACAACTCCAAGATGGATAAAGAAAAAACTGAAATTTCAAAATGAACGAAAGAATTTGTCTGAGTGAATGAGTCTAAAAAGGGAAAAAACATTTTCAGATTAGCTGACTCTAAAAGTAAACAAAAAACTCTGATAGTACTAATGAAAACCAGTTATTGACTAACAGGTATACGAAAAAGTGGAAAAGTTAAGCAGACATTCATAGCCTAAAATTCCCTTCCCCATTCAAATGGTGCGAAAGGAGACGAGGCTAAAATACAGTGGCGTGACGTCAACTCGAAAAACATGCCTACTCGAAAAAAATGTTTATCAATTTTAATCTTTTGTCGTCACTAAACAACGAAAATTGAGTGGAGGAATCATACAAATTATAGGCACGAAATAATGTTAATATATTTTTTCCCATATTTATTAACAAAAAAACCCACAGCGTTTTCAATTGTAGCAAGAAAACAGATCAGCAAGCACACTAGAATATGTACAACCCTAAAAACCACCTGACTTCAAACGAAATTCGCACAAAATTTTCATACCACATTCAGTTTTTTCCAAATGTTTCATTAATTTGTTCTTTATTAATTTGTTTTTTACTTCAAGATTGCGAACAATACGGAAATAAATATGGCGTCGATTTCATTTCTACTGTATGAAACACGAAGAAGGGATAAACCGATTATAATCTACCAAAGAACGAGATTAGGCCAACAATGATGAGTTCCGGGCTATGAATTTCTGCTGAAAATTGTTGATTGGAAAAATGTTTCAATAGTTCGAACATCCATCCCCTCAAGTATTCCTCACCAGCACTTGTATTTTTTTCTCTTCCTATTTATATATATAAATATGTATAATTTTTCCTTATTTTTTTTTCCTCATTTGAGAAGCGCAGTCTAGGCGCCCGCATGCCGCTCACTGCCAGCCTGAAAACTGAATAGTGAAAATGGTATTAAAGTAACTAAAATTATATTTCGGAATTTGGTATTAAGGGGGTCTCAGTCTGTTCCTCGTAAGTATATCTCTCAAGAACTGGCGCTCAAACTTCAAAAGTTGTACCTAAATTTGAAATTTTCAAGGATTTTCGAAATTCATTAGTAGGTAAATCTATCTAGGGAATTGTAAAACTAAAAGTCTGCCGCAGGAATCATCAAAATCGAACATAAATTGACGTCAAAAAGTGGAAAAAACCGGTTTGTTCACTGACGCGTTTCCCACTTTTTGCCGGCAATTATTGTTCGATTTTGATGATTCCTGCGGCAATTAATTTTTCAATAATATAAGCGGCCGATTTGCGAACTAATGATCCAGTTTACCTTCCATGCTGAAACCTTCAGGAGAAATTGGCTGCGCTGCGCACGAAATTAATTGTGTTTCTGATCAAGAAATGAATATTTCAAGCTGCGCTAGGATGGAAATGATGTCGCTTTCGAGGGGAGAAATTCCGGAAAAAATATTGCATGTTGAAAATGGACAAGTAGTTCTATCTTCTCCAGAAGAATGCGCTAAAGTGATGGCGTTTCTGTGGCAGACCTACAACTCTTCCGCACCGGTCAATTGTTTCAAAGTAGTTCCCTTTCAAGAGAACAACTGCCAGGAAGATTACTCGAAAGATTGGTTGGTTCAACGAATTTTTTAACGATTTTTCAATGCAAATTTTTGTTACAATCTTAGTTATAGGTTTTGATCCTATCAAGAAGCATATTTTGAGATTGCGGTCATTCTAGTAGTAGAATTTTGGTCGTACGCATCTCGAAAATTAGATCGCCAACAATGAAAACTCTGGTAAATTTGACCACACAAAAAAACGTCTGCCAAGTGGGTGTGGCACATAGCTTCCTCGTTTCCATAACCCGAGTATGATGTAAAGGACACTACATCAACCTAGTAATTCATAATTATTATCATGTGTCTAGTTTTGGTTACTAGCATCAATAAAACTTCACTTCAGTTTTCCACTTCGTACAACGCGGTCACATTTTTATAACATAATATAAAAATAAGCACTAATCATCACACTGGTGACAGCGGTGGGATCCTATGGCACTAAGGAAGGAGATTTTGCAAAAGGCACATGACTGGTCATTTTGGTCGCCGTCGAACTCTTAGTGCCATCAGGGAACACTACTATTGGCCTGGTCTACAAAAGGATGTCAAATTGCACTGTTTAACTTGTGAGGTCTGTGGTAGGCGAGGAGGGAAAGGTCCCCAGGTGAAAGCACCACTCCAAAATTATGTGTCTGGAGTACCTTTTGAGCGGGTAGCTATAGACATAGTGGGCCCCTTACCACAGACTGATCGAGGAAACAAGTTTATAATTGTAGCCATTGACTATTTTACCAAGTGGCCGGAAGCGTTTCCTGTTCCGGATGTCAAGGCAGAAACCATTGCACAAGGGTTGATTGAAACTGTAATTTCTCGTTTTGGAGTCCCACGAGAAATTCACAGTGATCAGGGGACTGGGTTCGAGGCTGCAGTTTTCCAGGAGGTTATGGCGCTTTTGCAGGTACAAAAGACTCGGACAAGCCCACTGCACCCACAAAGCAACGGTTTAGTGGAACGTTTCAACCGCACGCTATGGAGTATGCTCTCAAAAATGGTTGGTCAAAATCAAAGGGACTGGGACAAGTGGCTTCCTTGTGTGCTACTGGCCTATCGGGCTACAGAACACTCAACAACGGGATTTACTCCTGCCGAGCTGAACTTCGGTAGGGCACTGACACTGCCAGTCCATTTACTCTCTGGCTATGTCCCAGGAATGAAGTCAAAAGCTGACTATGCCAAGCAACTTCAAGAACATCTAGTACAAACGCATGAGTTAGCTAGGCAAAAGCTATTGGCTGCATCCAATGAAGCAAAAAGAAGGTACGACGTGAAAGCTGTGTCACCACGATACAAGATTGGAGATCGTGTCTGGTTTTTCTGGCCTCGACGTGCAGTGGGACGCTGTCCAAAGCTGCAGTGCCCATGGGTTGGACCCTGCGTTGTGATGAAACCCATCTCTGACGTCGTGTTTCGGATTCGACCTCCAAATGGCCGTCCACGAGTTGTTCATGCCGACAGATTGGTTCCATACGCGAAGGAGGAGAAGGGGGATGATGTAAAGGACACTACATCAACCTAGTAATTCATAATTATTATCATGTGTCTAGTTTTGGTTACTAGCATCAATAAAACTTCACTTCAGTTTTCCACTTCGTACAACGCGGTCACATTTTTATAACATAATATAAAATTAAGCACTAATTATCACAATATAGATCATCAGATGCATAGTAGTTAATCTCAAAACACCAATCTCTGAGTACCTTCCACTACCCTCATAGGGGACCATCAACACGCTAATCTGGACAATCCTAGAAAATTTCATCAAGTTCGGATGAAAAATTAAGTGAGTAGATGTATGTGATTGGATCAAAAAAATACTTAGCCTCGGCGGGGATTCGAACCCGCGACCCCTGGGGGACAGTTGAAGTTATGGCTGTTACAAGTATCTTCTCGCTTCTATCAGTCCAGGGATGATGATTTTCATAGGGTACCATCTACAACCCAATCCACATAATCCCTGAAAATTTCATAGAAATCGGACAATAACTTCGTATAGTTATGCGCGTTACAAGGAATTCATGACAGACACACAGACAGACAGACAGACAGACAGACAGACACACAGACACGGAACCAAAATTGTTCAGAAAGGTCTAAAACGTAAAACGCGAGTGGAAATTTTGATTTTGGAGAACTTTTTTTTTCGTCCTTGAAAAGTGAAAACAAAGCTTCCGCTACCTTGGTAGACTCGGAAGCAAAATTGCCTAGAATCGGGACGATGAACAAAATAGGGAATTTGCCTCACAGTTTATTATTATTATTGTTATTATTTATTTTTATTTTTTTTGAAAGAGAGTTCACTGATATGGAAGAAAACCATAGTGTGCTGCTCAAATAAGTATCCAAAAAATTATTAAAGAAGAAGGAATTTTTAAATGTTGCGGCAATCTGTACGGGGGCACGTGGTTGCAAAATAGGAGGATCTGTGTCCCTTACGACAGTAGCGCTACCTCTGGAAGCGTAATAGAACTCTTACGTGGTCAATAGAACAGGAGCGCTCGAACTGGGAAAAACGCAGTTGACAAAGTGACCAAAAGAAGAAATTTTACTCACTCTATTGCTTCCGAGTCTACCAAGGTAGCGGAAGCTTTGTTATCACTTTTCAAGGACGAAAAAAAAAAGTTCTCCAAAATCAAAATTTTCACTCGCGTTTTGCGTTTTAGACCTTTCTGAACAATTTTGGTTCCGTGTCTGTCTGTCTGTGTGTCTGTCATCAATTCCTTGTAACGCGCATAACTATACGAAGTTATTGTCCGATTTCTATGAAATTTTCAGGGATTGTGCGGGTTGGTGTGTAGACGGTCCCCTATGAAAATCATCATCCCCGGACTGATACAAGCGACTACGCATGCGCAAACGTGAATTCCTTGTAACGGCCATAACTTCTACATTTTCCATCCGATTTCAATGAAATTTTCAGGGATGTTACAGATTAGTATTTAGATGGTCCCCTATGAAAATCACCACCATCGGATTGATAGTAGCTACTGCGCATGCGCAAACGTGAAATTCCTTGTAACGGCCATAACTTCGACATTTTCCACTCCATTTCGATGAAATTTTCAGGGATTATGTGGATTAGGTTGTAGATGGTCCCCTATGAAAATCATCATCCCCGGACTCATAGAAGCGACTGCGCATGCGCAAACGTGAATTCCTTGTAACGGCCATAACTTCTACATTTTCAATCCGATTTCAGTGAAATTTTCAGGGATGTTACAGATTAGTATTTAGATGGTTCCCTATGAAAATCGCCACCTTCGGACTGATAGTAGCCACTGCGCATGCGCAAACGTGAATTTCCATGTAACGGCCATAACTTCTACATTTTCCATTCGATTCCAATGAAATTATCTAGGATTGTCCAGATTAGCGTGTAGATGGTCCCCTATGAGGGTAGTGAAAGGTACTTAGAGATTGGTGTTTTGAGATTAACTACTATGCATCGGATCATCTATACAATCGGGTTATGGATACGAGGAAGCTATGTGCCACACCCACTTGGCAGACGTTTTTAGAATACGATGATTACCTATTAGTTTTATCTAGCAATGTCAATCAAGCAAAGTCTTCATCTTCTCTTATTTAGTTTCTATATTAGTCAGTTTCGTAATTTGAATCACATTATTTGAGTGGATCGTTTCCTGGCGCCCACAACTCTACCTATTGTCGTTTTTTCATACTATTTGCTGAGACTACTTTTACGCTTCTCCAGAGCACAGCAGTGTGAATTCGGTCAGTTTTTACATCATTGTGCAATAGGAACCCCGAGGTGTGATGAGCTCAGCCTCCCTCGAATTTCTCGGTGTTTTTTGACAGAGGCTTCACATGTTTAGGCGTTTTCTTCTACAGTAATTTTTTCATTAGAGTATTCCTGGTGTTAAACGTTATTCTAGGACCCTATTATAGGATTCGACTTGAAATTCCAGAATTTAAAATTGAGGCAAATTCCCAATTAGAGCACGTGTTTCCTTGGAACACAGGTAGCAGCTGGTGTGTTGATTCGAACCATGTTGAAATCTCCTAATCTTCAAGTAAATTTTAAAAACAACTCGACTCACAGCATAATCATGGTCAATGGAGAACAAACCTGCTAGTATTACACCAATTTAATTGAAAGAGCTTTACCTTCACTGGCAGCATTGTTTTCTGACACTTTCCGTGTTAACAGTCGGTTTGACATCAATAGCTTCAACGTTTTGCGGTCGGATCGTGTCGCCTTCAGGAGGATCCCGGATCTGTTTCTGAGAGACGATTCTGTAGATTTCTGGAGAACAAAAATTGAAATCAAGTTAGAATGCACCGAAGTGCAGGAGGAGTGGTAGCATACCCTCGCCACACAATAAAACAATCAATAACATAAATATGAGATTAATGTCTGACGGGTTCTCAAAGATTGTTTTACTTTTTTAGTGGATAATCAAAACTTAATCTCTAAATACCTACCCGGCAACTTTGATGATATCGAAGCCTGAGTGGCAGAAGTGACCAAGTGCGCCTGCTCGCCCGAAATTCGCGGTTTTGGGCTGATTTATGAGTTTTATTCCTCTTGATTTCACTCATAAATGGACAAAATGATAATCGTAAAGATACGTAAAGTAACTCAGGAATTTCCCTGAGTACTAACCCTCGAATTCCAGAAAAGCACCGAAAATCAAACACAATTTGTCGCTATCACGAATATTCTTTATTAGAGAAAAATTTTCTCTATATTTAATATTGATTAGAAGGATTATTATTAAAAATGAAATAATATCGATTGACATTAATTAATTAATTGCCACTATAAAATTTTCTTGGCTTCAGTTAATTTACGGTTTCGGGCCAGATTTTTAATCACCTTTCTTCCCTCCCCTCTAACTAACCTTGAGTAACTTCCAATGTAAAATCAATAAAAAACAAGAACGTTTGCCTTTTGATTTCACTACAGTTCAAAATTTGAGCACAGTCAGAATAGTCAAGATAAATGAATCGCATTTGAACAAAGTTCTACCAAAACTGAAGCCGTTTCCCTTATTTCACAAATTGTAAAATTATTGTGAAGTTGTATGAAATATTGATGAAATGCAATTTGTGAATTGACGTTGTTGGGGCTCATGACAACCTCTTGTTGGTTGCATACGCCTAAACAGAATAAGAATAAAAAAGGCATTCACACTCGTGTTTCTCCTTAAATTATTCTTCCTACATGTAAGTGCTTACAGGGGGTGAGCGGTTGGTTCTTCGTAAACCATCAATTTTGATGGGAGGTTAAAATTTTTACTAGCTCTATCCAAAAGTTCATAATTATTCTCAATAAAAAAAATCTGAAATTTTGCACTCGGACAGTACAATGGAGTCAACTTGCTTCCAAAATTTACCCAGCCAAAAATTAACCAAAAAAGTCTGCCAAGTGGGTGTGGCACATAGCTTTCTCGTATCCATAACCCGATTGTATAGATGATCCGATGCATTAACATCCTTGAAAATTTCATTGAAATCGGATGGAAAATGTGGAAGTTATGGCTGTTACAAGGAATTCACGTTTGCGCATGCGCAGTTGCTTCTATCAGTCCGGGGATGATGATTTTCGTAGGGGACCGTCTACACACCAACCCGCACAATCCCAGAAAATTTCATAGAAATCGGACAATAACTTCGTATAGTTATGCGCGTTACAAGGATTTCATGAAAGACACACAGACAGACACACAGACACGGAACCAAAATTATTCAGGAAGGTCTGAAACATAAAACGCGAGTGGAAATTTTGATTTTGGAGAACTTTTTTTTTCATCCTTGAAAAGTGAAAACAAAGCTTCCGCTACCTTGGTAGACTCGGAAGCAAAATAGTAGGGAAAACACTGGAGTTCCCAGTGTGACCTCTTTTGGGTATCTACAACGTATTAACAATACAAATTTGTCACTTCGGCCTTACGATATTTTGGCCGGCAGAAGTGACTGTTTGACAATTGATTCGGTCGTTCTTTACTGGCAACGCTCGCCTTTTACTGGCAGAAATGACCAAATGAAAGGAAAATAGCAACTAGGTCATGTCTCTGCCAGGAGAAACCAAATAGGGTGGGTGGGGATACTGTAAGGGTTCTTTGAGCCCTTTAAATTTCGATAATCGAGAAGTTAATAACGCTAGCGTGTAGAGGAGGCTTGTGTACTATCAGAAGTATTAAAACCTCAATATTGAAAAAAATGAACTTCTGCCACGCAACCGAAGGTGCACTTCAGAGTTCTAGCTACACAGTGTTGAGGTTGGTCAATATTTTTATTACAAAGATTTCTAATGTGATTATTTTTCAATTGTTTATTATTGTTTAATTTTCACGTTGAATGGTCCTTAATTTAAATTTAAAATGAGTTCTCTAACTGTTCAACTTTCCTCATATTTGATAGGATACTTGATAGTTCTGTCAACCTTATTTATATGATCGCCTACCCAATCATGTTATGAATGACGAGGAAGCTATGTGCCACACTCACTTGGCAGAGTACTACTATCTCATGTTCAATTGTTACGTAAATACGGACCATTCTTCCCGGAATCAAAATCAAGTTTTTCAACTATTTTTACTCATTTTCGACACTTCCAACAGGAAAAGGAAATTCGTTTGAAACGGGACCGCAATGAACAGAACACATTTCAAAAATAATCAGGCAGACTGATAATAATAATGATTAAAAAAAGCAAACTGTAAGGACATTTAAAAAAAACTCAGGCAAGCCCCCCCCCCCCCTGGACCCCCCAGATACTATCTACTTAAAGCCTAGTCGTAAATTATGAAAACTTGGAACATGTTTCAGCCAAATTTAGTGCAGAACCTTTAGTCGTAGGTAGGTGTAATACAAAAGTTAAATTATCCCTAGCAACATATCTAAAATGCACTGAAAAGCTCGGTGCTTCGCGCCTCGAAAACCGGAGTGTCGAAAAGGCGCGTAACCATCCCGCATCCCCCTTCCGCGTGACTGTCCTGTGTCCCTCTCCAGCGTAACGTTTTTCGGTTAGTTACCCTATGGGTAAAACATGTTCCATGTTCAAAGTCGTCTCATGACACACCGAATTGAGATCTGCCTGCGGCCGTTTTGAAGTCGGTCAAAAATCTCCTGCATTATAAGTTAGATAATGAAAAACGAGACCATTATATCGAATTTTTTTCATCCCTTAGAAGTGACTGACAATAGCCAAAAGCTTCGGGGTACAACTTGTAGTGTACCAACGAGTCTCCAGTAGCCAAGGTGACCCCAAACTATAATCACCATCTGGGTTGACATTGGAAACCTGACGTGTATCACTTTTATTACTACTCATCTTCAGTGATGGTTCAATATAATAGACGTTTTTCGTATCACTATTTGATTCATCTATCATAGAAATATAATACAACTAGACCCCAAATGGAGCCCATAAACCAAATTTCATCAAAATCGGTCCATGGCAACTAAGGAAAGTGCCGCGGCCAAATTTTTATTCGATTTTTGGATTCAACGTAGGGTGGTGGCACCATTATCATACACGTAAACGAAAAATTTCCCGTTTTTGCTCAATATCTAGGTCAGATTACATCCTACAAATAGTACAGGGGTCGAAATAGCCAGAATGACTGTTTAAGAACGCTATAAAACCGAGAGAAATGAAATATTCGGTTTCTTTCAGCTATAATATATGATTTATGAGAACTCGTTTTTTCCCCGGTTTCATTCATGGCGAAAATTGAGTGTCACCGGTGTCATTCACCATTCGGAACCAGTATCATACACTTGCACGGAAACATCAAAAATTGCAATTTTTTCGTTATCGAGGGTGAATACAGGAAAGAGTATACATAATACGAATAAGAGCCCCGGCCGCTAAAAAACGCACGCTGCTGGCGATGAGCCTTGAACCCACGACCCCGCAGAAGTCGGTCCAAAGTCCACCCCCAAAAAATGACGCCCCAACGACCGTAGCCACGCCACACTGCTGCCCCTTGTCCGTTCTCGTATAAGTTGTGAATTATTGTGTTGTGAATATTGTTAGGAGAGATGTGGACTAAACACGCAGTAGGCCGATTCTGTCGCTCGCTATTTGGTTGACGTTATGGCGTCGGATTCGGTATCCCTCCCATGCAACGACAGGTCGATAACGACATTGGAATTCTCTAATCGGGCATAGCAAAGTTTGGTGGTTGCATTTCAAAATAACGACGTCGCTATGTGATCCAACAATACGAGGGTCATCCAGAAAGTAAGGTTACAAGGGCTCCTGAGGTTGGGGGAAATTTTCTTTTTCAAAGTTGGTGCACCTACTGTGAAGGGGAGTTCGTAACGGTCAGTTTGCTTCGCCCCGCGTTTATTTCGGCCGTTTTTTTTTAGTTACAGTAAAAGTTTCCAATGGAGAGGTCATCTCGCGCTCCCGCCAACTCCCGTCCGTGCGAGATCCGAGCGGTCATTCGTTTTTTGACTTTGCAGAATAATACCGCGGCTAACATCCATCGCAAGCTCGTCGAAGTTTATGGTGGTGATGTGATGAGTCGACAACATGTCACAAAATGGGTCAGGTTGTTTAGAGAGGGCCGTACTGAGACTCACGACGAGCAAAGGAGTTGGAGGCCATCAGTGATTTCTGAGGAACTTGTGCAAAAAGTTGAAGAACAAGTGCGAAATGACCGCCGTGTGACACTTGACCACCTTCACGAAAAATTTCCTGATATATCTCGAAGTCTCCTTGGTGATATTGTTTCGGAAAAACTTGGTTACAAGAAGTTGTGTGCGAGATGGGTACCCAGAATGCTCACACCGGAGCACCGTCAAAATCGTGTGACTGCGGCTCGTGAATTTTTGGATCGTTTTGCACAGGAGGGAGAAGCTTTTTTGGACTATTGTGACAGGGGATGAGACGTGGGTGTGTCACTACACCCCAGAAACCAAAAGACAATCACTTCAGTGGCGTCATTCTGCCTCCCCTCCCACCAAAAAGTTCAAAACGACCCATTCAGCCGGAAAAGTCATGGCATCTGTTTTCTGGGACCGTAAGGGGGTCCTTCTAGTGGATTTCATGCCTAAAGGGACTACCATTAACGCAGTAGCTTATTGCAATACCTTAAAAAAACTGAGAAGAGCCATCCAGAACCGCAGAAGGGGAAGGCTGACCAAGGGAGTGAGTCTCCTGCATGACAACGCCAGGCCTCACACCGCACGTGTTTCACAGGAGCTGCTGACTTCGTTTGGATGGGACATTATCACCCATCCACCCTATTCACCCGACTTGGCACCTTCAGATTACCATCTCTTCACTAAACTGAAGGAGTTTTTGGGAGGGAAACGATTTTCCAATGATCTGGAGGTCGAGGAAGCTGTGGAGAAGTGGCTGAAAGAGGTGGCGGCGGAGGTCTACAACACAGGCATACAAAAGCTGGTGCCCCGACTACAGAAATGTCTCGATCTTGATGGCGATTACGTTGAAAAATAGTTCACTATATTTGTGAAGTATCCTGTGAATTTCTTTCAAATACAAAAATTTTTCGATTTTACTCAGGTGTTGTAACCTTACTTTCTGGATGACCCTCGTATTTCGCTCTAGAGCGAGCGAAAGGTTGCACCGCATGATTTTCAGCCAATGCGAAGACGTATTGATAATAGTTTCCAACTGTTATCACGGGTAGTAGAAAATCACTGCAGTTTGCAAAATGTCGGATTCATATTTTTTCCCATGGTGAATATACACAGGAATGACGCGTAAAAACGGAATTTTTCTTGTGATTCGTGCTTTCGTATCATGGAATAATGATAAATGGAAAGAATTACTTTTCATAAATCGAATTCATCAGTCATGTTGGTATGAATTTCGTCCGTCCACGATGCTTCGAATAATCAACTGCCTGTCCATCTTACTACAAGGTAAGAATCGTCTTGAATCGTCTTGTTATTTATCGTTTATTCATACTCACACATTCATACTTATTGGTACCTTCAACTACTTTGAGTGAGAAGTCCATAGCTAACTTCCTAATTGTGTGCGGTATACATTATTGTTACAGATTCCGGGAAACAAGTACCTAACCCCTACTAACGAAAATTTCGGAGTTCTCGATGTATTTTCAGAACAAAATAGATGTATTTCACTCTCAAGGGTGAAGAACACCTAATATCACTTCAAAATGTATGAATCGCTGTTTTAGTCTTTAAAGTTTCATGTGCGTTATGAGACTGAATGAACATAATATTGTATTCAATAAAACGTAAGATTCATGACGTAATTTATTTATCTACCTTCCCATTCACATTTCTTTAAGTCAATTTTATGTTACAATTTTCATCTACCACGTCTTATTCTCTCCTACCGTCGATGTCGATTACGGATATAAACAATCGTAAAATATAAACAATTCGTGGTAAATATTTTGTCAGGTAATAGCAGGTAAATTGGTATAAAAAAGAGCATTATCAGCACAATTATTTTAGCAAAAAATTATCAATTTTAGGGGTTCTTTTAATTTTACGTACTTACCTACCAGTTTCCGAAAATGACAGTATAATTATTTTTATTGTTTCAACCTTACTTATTGTCACATGGACATCATCATTCAATGTTGATATAAAAAATGCTGTTGATAGTTTGTCAAAAATTCAATTCCATTGAAACTATGTTCAAACTCAATTCCTTGACTATGTTCAATAGAGTACATGAATTGCTATACGAATTAATAGCTTGAAATAATGTGAATACTACGATTTTTGTTTAATACAATTGTAGAAAAAATCAAGTAGGTAACACAAATTAAACCGGCGAATAAACTGCTCATTATGACGGTCGGATATTATTTTTAAAATATTCACCAGAAATCATGTACGTAGGTATGTATCAATTTTATTCTCAAAATGATTTGATTAACAAAACTAATAACCCACAATACGGAAATGCACACAGCAACTCGGAAACTGAAATATGACTTCGAATAGGTTAGGAATTAAAGAGCGTTTTAAGCTACTTTTTCATAAAGACGGTTGTCGTAATCCATACCGGGGGGTTTCGAGCCGTCGAGGTGGTAACGACACTTTTCGGCCGAAATAGCGACGACTGAGCGACAGTTGTCTGCAGAATCGCGATCGTCGCTATTAATCGTTATTTTTATCATAACGACACTTCGTTGTCGCTATTATCTCATAACGAGTTAGAGAATCGACCTACAGGACCGGTGTCCAGAGCACTAAACAATGAGGGTACGAACCTGTAAGGATATTCTGGAAAGCCGTTTCTACATTAGTCGAGTCCAAGGCAGACGTTTCAATGAAGGAGAGGGAGTTCCTCTCAGCAAAGCTTTTCGCTTCTTCCGTGGGGACGGCTCGAAGGTGCCTGAGGTCAGACTTGTTTCCGACGAGCATGATAACGATGTTCTGGTCCGCGTGGTCCCTCAACTCCCGAAGCCATCTCTCGACGTTTTCGTAGGTCAAGTGCTTGGCGATGTCGTAGACCAGGAGAGCTCCAACGGCCCCTCGGTAGTACCTGCACAGAGAGAAGAGAGCGATGAATAGAGAGATACCGATGGTAGTTCCCAAATTGAAAAAAAAAAAACGCTGCAAATTATTACACAATGGTTTATTATTTTTCTATATAGATCACTCGTCTACAAAATCACCAACCATCCAATATGAAGAAAAAAAAAAAAAAATAGAAAAAAAATAAAATAAAAAAAAATTAAAATCACCAACCATCGATTGCATTCTGGTCAGCTCTAATTTGAACGGAGATTAGGCCTCTTTTGCGATTCACACTCGTGTTTTGATTTATATATATTTTTCAATATAAACCCTTAAATTTTCGTAAGGAGCGAACGGTTTGTCCTACAGAGCTCCGCGTGGTCTCAAAAAATTCTAAAAATTCTATAGAATCTTAAATTGAAGGAAAAACAATACCTTTATATCGGAATATTTTGAGTTAGGGCGTTTTCAAAATTACAAAATTGATTTTGGAACCCTTAGAAGTGACCTACATCACCAAAAGCTTCGGGGCACAACTAGACCCCAAATGGAGCCTACATACCAAATTTCATCAAAATCGGTCAATGCTAAGTGGCAAAAGTGCCGCGGACGGCGGACGGACAGCCAAATTTTTATTCGATTTTTGGATTCTACGTACCTTGAAACGTAAACCATCAAATTTTGAGGGGGTGTTAAAATTTTTTTTTTCTTGGTCGATTCCAAAGGTTCATTATTGAAAATAATAAACCAAAATAAGGCCCCTTCAGAGCAGGGGCGTGGCGTCCATAAGGCCACTTTGGGTCTAGCCCCGGCAAAATTTCTCTCACTGTAACCTAGATTTTTTACCCCAAAGTTGAAAAAACTCCCTTCAAAAAGTGTTCTCCACAAAGTAGAAAAAAATCCCTAGCAGAAAGTTTTTTCCTCAAAACTCACTCATGATCCATGGAAGCATGGAGCTTTTACAAGTAAAAAATAATTCTACACTGACATGCAGTTATTATGTCAAATTTCCATGGTAAAACCCGAGACCATGGAGCTAGGTTCCATGCCTACTACTAGGTCCATGCCCAAGGCTGTCTCCATGGCCTGCTACGAGAGAGAAGATGCAAGATGGAATCGATAGGTATCCAACAATCGATTTGTATCAAACAATTGATTCTCCACTCCCGAATTCCCAAGATCTGGGGCTAGACCCCACTAGACCCCGGCGTCGTCATGCCAACGTGTTGTTTATTTTTAGTTTTTCTCCTTATGCACATGCGCAGTAGTGTTATTTTAGTTTATCCCCTTCCTTTCTCGGCCCCTGCCCTGGAAGACAATCGATTTTTTATTCTTTCTGATGATGACTTGTTTTGATTCAACTAGATGGATGGATACTCTGTTCAGGTTGCCATGAAAGTTCATTGTATAACAATGGACTCATCATAGGATGTAAACGCATGGAGTACTTCTGATATCAGTTATAGATGGGTTAAAAATTGAATGGATACTCCCTACTTTTACAGATTTTCACAGTATGTTGCCCAGACTGCACGATTAGGTGTTTAGTGTGTTTACACAGTACATAACATAGAACAGTACTGGAAACAACCGACAAGAGATAAAGTTTATCTGATAAACACAGTGTTGCCAAGTTGGGGGTTTCCCCCCCAAATTTGGGGTTTTTTTTCTTTACGGGGGGATTTTGGGGGGAGAAATCTTTTGGGGGGTTTTTACCGACGAGTCGGGGGGATTTGGGTGGAATAAAAATGAATCAGCAATTAAAATAGCAGCAGGTAATATATATATTCAATGGAGTGAAAAACTTCACCGAATTTACCAATGTCTATCGTGGGCTCAATGGAACTATAATTTTGGAGTTTTGGAGGACAAACTTTTTTCGACCTTTGATCTTTCGCAAGCACACACTGATAAATTCTTGAAGTTTATTCGTCCGTTCACGCTCGTTACTATTAGCAAACTTGAAGTTTTGAAGAAATTGAGAAGGTTCTGGAGATGGGGGTTGAATGCGACCTCACTGTTTGACATTTTGATTTTTTGTACAAAAAAGTACCCTACCTGAAGAAACTAGTTTATTTTTAAAAATGTTTTTAATGTTTTTTTCAAAACCTGTATGACCTGAAACGTATATCGCTAATACAATAATTGCATTGTCTTCAAGATCCACTCCGCCCTCGAATCATTGATGAATTACAATCTACTAAAAAAAAAAAAAAAAAAAAAAAGCACTGTATTCATTGATATTGTTATTTCATCCTTAAGTTTTAGGGTTTTTCTTTTTTGGGGGGGATTTGGGGGTTTTTCGTGGTTGGCTCAGGGGGTTTTGGTAGCCGCTTGTTGGCAACACTGGATAAACAGGAAGGTGGTTACATCTTGACATGATACAATTTTGCTGATTGACAGCAAAATTATGATTTTTGGAGTGTTATCATTGTTTTGGATGGCGTTTGCTACACAGAGATTTCATCACATAGGTATAAAAGTAAGTTAAAATTATTGTAAGTTGAAACGAAGTTTTAAAATATTGTTGAAGTTGTTATCTTCAGGGGTTTTTCTCCGAAATGACTAGTCTCTCTGGAGCTCTTTACCTACTGTGTTCCCTAAAGTGTCTTGAAACAATGACAGTTTACGTTCCTGACCAGCAACTCTTATCATTTTCGGTTTTCCATTCCATTTTCCCTGCATTTCAAGTCGTCTTGGTGTTTGTTGTAATACGATCTGATGGAGTTGACCACTGATTAGACTTACCTACCTACTTATCGTATTTTTTCCTTTCTGTTCAACATTTCGGTATGGGGAAATACAATAGGCAGCCTGGTGCTCTTCAGTTCCACAACTTTTCATATATAAATGCTACGTAGGCCTTGCAAAAGACAATTAAAAGTCATCAAAGGGAATATGACCCTCGAAAAGCCTTATAGACATTTCGACTAATATGTAGAATTTGTTAAGACACTTTTTTTCATGATCTCGTCTTTATGATTAAGAAATTATGTGCTTTTCGTTTTAAAAAAAAATTGAATATTTAATGTTTTAGTAACAAATTAACATTTTTATCTTTTCAAGTCCCAGAAATGATTTTTTTTGTTTCATCATTAACTGGAATGAAGTTGAGATGTGATGTTTCCCCACTGGGTCCTCTGTTTGACGCAAAAGTATGTAGGTATGTGTGATCCTAGGGTCAAGTTCATGTATTTTCTGGTTTGGTGCCCCACCACTTTCAGAGGTCACCCAACGCCCCTGCTTCAGAGAAAGCATTCAACAAGTTATGATGAACCCACTCGTAAGGTATTCCTTCATTCATGAGCCACTAGAAGTTGGAACACAAGACTTCTATCAGCTCTGATCATAAAGTGTCGACTTCAACACTCAAAACGAAATGCACGTTTCGAATCACGAAAAATAAAATCACGAATGTTGCGATTTCCGTCGACGACATTTTATATTTTGTGAATAAACCTCAACTGAAAGAGGAGTTCAAGAAAAATCTTGAAAAGGATTTTTAATGGAAACATTTAGGAGAGGATCATCATTGATGAACTTGATGATTGAGGAACATCATTGTTTGGGATGGAGGATTGAAAGAAAATGAATGGATCATTCCATCATCCTGGATCTAGAACACTCGTTGGCAAAGAACACGGCTTTGCCATTGTCACCAACCATAGATCCTACCTACCTACCACATTCCTACTTCACAATCAAGTTTATTTGGAAGAAATAAAAGCTTCACACTCGACACGAAGAAACAGGTTGTGTTCATTAGGAAATCTGAATACTGGTTGCTAAGGACGCAAAACTGAAGACAAATCGAAAAAACGAACAACGATCGTATTTTGACAGCTAAAATTTCAACAAAGATTAGGCCTCTTTTGCGATTCACACTCGTATTTCTGATGTATCGTAAGCCCAACCCTTCAATTCTCGTAGGGAACGAACAGTTGGTCCTACAGAGCTCCGCGTGGTCTCATTCGATTCAAAATACGCTGTAAATTATTACACAAAGGTTTATTATTTTTCTACATAGATCACTCGTCTGCAAAGAACACGGCTGTGCCATTGTTACCACCAACCAACATGAAGAAAAACAACGATTTCATTTCGGTCAGCTAAAATTTGAACCAAGATTAGGCCTCTTTTGCGATTCACACTCGTGTTTCTGATTTATCGTATGTGCAACCCTTAAGTTCTCGTAGGGAGCGAGCGGTTTGTCCTACAGGGCTCCGCGTGGTTTCTAAAAATTGAATACAAGCTTAACTTTATGAAAAAACAATACCTTTATAAAGTTGTTTGAGTTAGGGTGTTTTCAAAATTTCAACCCCTAGAAGTGACCTACCAAAAGCTTCGAGGCACAACTAGACCCCAAATGGAGCCCACATACCAAAATTGAAATTAATAAACCAAAAGTACATTGACAAATTAATGAAGCATTTCAACATGAGAAATTCAAAGCTGACTGATGCTCTGATGGATACAGTAGAGTCTGCTCCAGGGAAGCAAACCAAACACTGCTGCAAAATATGCAAAATGAATAAGTAGGCGAATATTTATATATGTTTTCGATTTTCCTACTTTTCTATATTCTCAAGTATTTCATAGCCGATTTTGGAAAACTTGCATAATATTTAGGGACTTCATTGTTACCAAAAAAGAAGTTAGGATTTTATCTAGGATACCAGCCTTTTTCATTTTCCTTTTGGTTTATTATTTTCAATAATATACCTTTGGAATCGACCAAGAATTTTTTTTAAAATCCCCCTCAAAATTTGTTGGTTTACGTTTCAAGGTACGTGGAATCCAAAAATCGAATAAAAATTTGGCCGGAGGTCCGCCGTCCGCGGCCCTTTTCTCACTTAGCATTGACCGATTTTGATGAAATGGGACATCAAGACTGGACCGTCGACTTGTCAGGGCACAACGTCTCCATCAAACTACAGACGGACCTGAACTGGTAAAATCACGCGATAACAGAGCTAGCACGGCATGGATCAGGAACCCTTCAGCGAAACTATGGGGATGGAGGTCGTTGGGTATGGTGAAGGTCCATTCTGGTTCTCTACCAACAGGAGTGAGGAGGACAAGAGGCAGGCGTACTGGCAACTGCCATCTATGCCGAATGGGATGTCAAACACCCGAAACAGCCTCTCATGTGCTACAGATTTGCTCAGCCGTGGTGAGACCCAGGTGTGCCCGTCACAATTCTGCCCTGAACCTACTAGAAGCTTATGCTCGCCGTAAAGGATGGCCAGTATGGTTAGAGCCTCACTTTAACCTGGAACAGCGAGGTTATCGCCCGGACCTCTTGGTGGTAACACCAAGAGGAGCCTTCATTATTGATGTCTCAGTGGTCTCTGGCTCTGGCCAGAGATCACTCGCAGACATCAATGCTTCCAATATTCAAAAATACGAAGTTGACACATTACTAGAGGCTGCAGCAGTACTTGCAAACATTCAGCGAAACCAACTAAAAGTTATTGGAGCAACTATCACCTGGAGAGGGATATGACATGGCAAGTCAGCCAAGGATCTGATTCGGGCTGGTTACCCACTGTTTATCCTGGAGTGGACGACCACCCGAATCCTAACAGGAGGATCATTCATCTGGTCTAAATTCAGGGCTACGGCCACACGACGGCGTGCCGCGGCTCGAGCAGATGGGCCCCGTGGGACATGGAGCTGAACTCGAACCCATGAGGAGGAGAAGCGTCGACTGATGGCATAGCCGGAAAAGGCACAATCCTCCCTCCATCATTTGTGGGATAAGGTGATTCAACCCTGTCCCTCACCCCAATGTCCGAGGTCGGATCTCGGACCCTGATACCAAGTAGCCAGATGGACATGACTGCTGAGTGCTGATACAATACTGTGATGTGAATATTTATGTGCAATACCATCAATAGTAGTGGTGAAGTATTTTTTCCAAATATAAATTGTTAATGGTATGTAGGCTCCAATTGGGGTCTAGTTGTGCCCCGAAGATTTTCGTTGATTTAGGTCACTTTTAAGAGTTGAAAATTAAGGGTTAAAATTTTGAAAACGTCCTAACTCGAAAAATTTTGATATAAAGGTATTGTTTTACCATCAATTTAAGATAGTATGGAATTTTTAGAGACCACGCGGAGCCCTGTAGGACAAACCGTTCGCTCCCTACAAGAATTTAAGGGTTGGACTTGCGATAAATCAGAAACACGAGTGTGAATCGCAAAAGATCTACTTAAATTCTTCAAATTTCAGCTGACCGAAATGCGATCGATTTTTTTTCCATGTTGGTTGGTGGTAACAATGGCAAAGCCGTGTTCTTTGCAGACGAGAGTTCTATATAGAGAAATAATAAACCTTAGTGTAATAATTTGCAGGTTTTTTTTCATTATTTTTAATTCCTCAATGACTGGCCAAGCTGCTTGCCTGACGAATATTCTCACCTGACGCCCCTGGATGGACGCTAATGTGAAACTGAAGAGAGAAAATTCAAGGGGTTGATTTCCCATATCAACAACTGATCGGGATTGATTATGTACTTGGCTGTACGTACAAGTCCAGATATTGTGTTTTGAATGTAGTCATGTAACAGCTTCAAAACGAGTGATTCGATACCTGAAAAGTACGAAGAGCTCCCGCTTGACCAACTCTAGGACTGAGAAGTCATTGGAAGATTTTGTGGATGCTGATTGGGCAAATGATGAAAGCGGTTATGCTCAGGCTACAATGGGGGGTGGCGCCTGATTTTTTTTTAAAATTGTTAATCGAATGTAGACCTCATCCTGAGAATTTTGGCACCAGCCATTCTCTTTTTGGGTGAGTAGATATTTTTCTATGATTTTGTCAAAATTCTCAGAATGAGGTCTAGTTTGGATGAAGAATAACAATAAACAGTTTTTCCGACCCATGGGCAAAACCCATAGGTATACTTGGCAAAGCTCTAATTTCTTGGGCAGCCAGAAAACAGAGGATTGTGGCTCTTCAAGCTGTGAAGTCGAGTACATGGCGCTCGAAGCAGCAAGTAAGACGGGCCCTGAAAAGAATCTTGCAGGGACACGACGCATGATTAGGGATATCCTAACTGAACCGCTACTCAGACAGAAAAAGGGATGTTTTTGATTACAACTTGAAAGGAAGTGTTGAATAATGATGATGTGAGTGGTGCTCCAATTACCTACTCTTATACTTTGTACCGCAATATTCAACAGGTCCTGACATGTGTTGTATAGAAAACTCGGCCCTCGCCTAACTGCTTAGAGCCTTTGGCTAAAATTAAAGAAACACGGAACATACTTTAGCCGCGCTTTTGGACGGAGTAGGGATGGGTTGGACCAGTAGAGAATAGCCCCCGCCTGACTATTTTGGAGTTAGTCCAAGGCTAAAGCATGTTCCATGCTAAAATATATTCTTGACGTAAAACGCCTTTGCTCAGAATCCCCTCTCCACCCAAGGCCTTTCGTATATTTGGCTGTGGTGGCTCGGTGGAACGAACTTTCCCAGTCCGAAACAGTTGTGTTTGCAATGCAAAATGCAAAATAGGGTAACTTACGCAGAAGTTATGGCTCTGTATCTCTCCTGACCAGCCGTATCCCAGATCTGAGCTTTGATTGTTTTCCCGTCCACCTGTAAAATTCATAGTATGAATGAGCGCATCAGCTCGAAACATAAGTCGTTTCCCTCAATGGGGAAGGCACCAAGTCTTTAAAACTAACCATTTGTGTATAGAGTAAAAATAAATCTCCATGAATGCACACTTTAAACCTTATGAAGGAAGTACTTCACCAAATACTTTCAAGACAAAATGCAAAGAATTAATCCATAAGACAAGGAGCATTCCCCATTCACAAAGAAGTACAACTTGAACTTACAACGATGCTTCGTGTAGCGAACTCCACGCCAATGGTGGACTTGGACTCGAGGTTGAACTCATTCCTAGTGAATCTTGAGAGCAGATTACTTTTGCCGACACCGGAGTCACCGATCAGCACCACTGCCAACAAAAAATCATCATATTATAAACAATTTTAAGAATTATCCTTATTTTACAAACGTAAGTAACAACTACAAGTACCACCAACATTTCCGGTAAACACGCTGAAGATCTAGTGAGATGACGTCATTTTTTATAGCGAAGAGCGAGGTTGAAGTATTCGCATTCTCTCAACATCGGAATAACATATTTTTACTGATCGGACATTCACATAATACACAGAAGATGTAAATGAAATATGATGTATAATATCGTCGCCCCTCCGCCAAAACCACCAATGTTCAGAACCATCCTCCGCCAAAACCGCGAATCGACAAAAAATCGAAAATTGAACTGAGCATCACAATAGGCCACTTTGGTGAGTGGGTACCTACCCTAGTAATTTCATTCCTCTAACCCCACTGGAAGGTGTTTTCCCACATGGTTCATTTTTCGCGAATCAGCTAAATTACGATTTTCTCCTCCGCGTCTCCACGAATCTGCCAATTCGCGTATTTGGCGGAGTAACTATGGAAACAATTAATTGTTTCGTATAATCATAAAAACCTACACTTGTTGACCCATGCAATAATGGGGAATTTGCCTCAATTTTAGATTCTGGAATTTCAAGTCAAATCCTATAATAGGGCCCTAGAATAACGTTTAACACTAGGAATAACCAAGGGGAAAAAATTACCGTAGGAGAAAATGCCTAAACAAGTGAAGCCTCTGTTACAAAACACCGCGAAAATCGCGGAATATTGTTGACGTCATACGAAAAAAAAAACGACGCGAAAACAACTCCAACAACAGAGTTCTAGCACCGCCACACAAAACGATCCAGTGAAATGGTTATTCGAATAATGTGATTCAAAACTTGAAACTAAATAAGAGAAGATGAAGACTAATAATGCTTGATAAACTAGTAGGTAGAATCGTATTGTAAAAAAGTGAGTAATATTGTTTCTTTTGGTCACTTTTGTGTCTGGGTTCTTCCTGCCAGTTCGCGGCGCACTCTTGTGTTAATCCTTTGTAAGCTAAAATTTCGTGTATGTTCCGCTTCTGTGGTAAGCGCCACAGAACCTCCTTTGAAGTCAGATTGGTAGAATATCCGTTACGTTTCAAACATGGCTGCCTCTTACACATTGCCACCACATTTAAAATTTCCATCTTCCTTAAATTCTCTAAATTTTTTGGATGCTTTTTCGAGCAGCTCACCATGGTTTTATTCCATAAAAATAAACCCTCATTCAAAAAAAAAAAAAAAAAAAAAAAAAAAAATGTGAGGCAAATTTCCCATTTTATCTACCTAATAGTTCTTCTCATCCAATTGCCTCGTTTTTCCCAATTTAGTCTAATCGCTTGCTCACTGCATTATACGAATGAAGGTTTTTAAATCCTTGAAAAGATAATCTCCGTTCGGATGATGTCCGAATCTTGTGGGGGGGAGGCAGGACAAAAATACGGTAATCGCTGCAATGTGCATTTTCGTTTTGCAAAAAATCCTAAATTTGAAGTCAATAAGGCACTCTTTTTTTGAACCAGGGCACAGTGAGATGGAGTGCGATTCTATCCACGCTAAAATAGAAAAAAAATCCGAACACGTTCCTGTTTACGTACCTGAAGGGTGGGCCCAAATTATAAGAGGTGCCAGAATCAACCCTCAACAAAATGACCTTTCAAGATTTTATGGATTTTAAACCTCTCGCAGAAACCCTCAAAAACACGTGCCCTTGGAGGCAGCTTTGTTCGATCGATTCAGTAAAGCCGATTCAAATGATGGACCCCTGAACACCGGACGTTACAAGACCAGCTATCGTGGCGACTACATTGAAGTGGCACTGACATCACCAACTTCAGAGCCCAGAGCAAAGAGATCAACCTCGAAGACCCTTCCAGCACGGCAGCGCCAGACCAACTCACCTCAACATGCTTACAAGCAGGAGCTTCCTATTACGTCAAACAAATACAGAGACCTCATAAACATGTGTACAGATCTGACCATCCCCCAACAGTACCACGATTTTTATAGGAACTTGAAACATACGTCGACGACCAGAGATGCGCTCCCACAGCCCGACGAGGAAGAGAGTGATGGCTCAGACTGATGGCTAATTTCTAAGATTTTATCATTTTCAACCACTTCGACCATGGAGTATTTAATTCTTTTCTCTGTTCTCTGTTTCTGTGGTTCCTTTGCCTATTAAAAAAATGTAAATGAGCAATTTTAATTGTGAGTGTGGCTCCCTGATACCGATTAACTCATCTAGGAACTTACTACGCCAAAATCACGAATCTGACTTTCTGACGAATCTGACTTTTACTAAGAGGTTCCATAAGTAGATCGTACTTGTTTTCATACCAATCCACCTATTTCTCAGTTAATCTGCACTACCTTTAGGTCGTGGAAACACCACAATAACAGAAAATTCTTCAACCAGGGACCACAAAATTTTTATCGTGAACTTTGAAAAGCTTCTAGCCCAAAACTAGGTTTTTTACGATTCGCGGTTTTGGCGGAGGATGGTTCTGAACATTGGTGGTTTTGGCGGAGGAGAGACGATATTATCACTAATAAGAATCTGGATATTCACCATCATGTTTAAGGTTTTCTAATTTGTCTAACAGTAAAACGACTGTGAAGTAGTTCACTATTACTGTTGTGGTTGAAAAGACGAGATGTTACGATTGAGGTTTCGATATCATGTATTTTTGAAGAAGTGATATTTGGTAGCTCAACACAACGGAAATATAATTGGAAACTAATATACACTTTTGCCCATCAATGTAATATGAATAATAATATAATAACTGGATACAATAATCTTCCCCCCCCCCCTTAATTTTGAATGAAAAAATAAATTTGGAAAGGTTTGAAAAGGTTAAAGAAAAAACAGGTCCTCAGGTGACATAAGAATTTCTTCACTGAAATGCAAATCTTGTAATAAGACAGGTCACGTTTCGAAAGTTTGCATTAGTACCCTCCTAAAAGAACGCTCGAACAAATCAAACTCTTCCAACACGGATGCTATAGAGACAGAAGACGAAGAACTATATCAAATTCAAGGAATACATGCCATCGTAGATGTATATCAAAACAAATTATTCCATAAAGATGCTGAAAAGTATTATACAACAGTAAAAATTCACGGAAAAAATCAAAAATTTGAAATCGACTCAGGAGTAGGGTTTACACTTTCACCGAAAAACGAATTCAAAAAACTAAATCTTAACAAGAAACTCGAAAAATCATCCATAGTCTTCAGATCATACACAGACAACATCCTCATACCAGAAGGTAAAATCAAAGTTGAAGTTCAATACAACAATGTGAAATCTGTGGAGGAACTATAAGTAGGACCTGATGGTCACACACCTCTGTTAGGTCGTGTGTGGATACGTTATTTGAAAATTAATCTAGAACAAATAGATTCAAATCAAACTTTTAGAAATTTTTTTAGAAATTTTAGAAAAATTTCTATGGTCGATTCAAAACTTCAATTACGTCCAAAGGCCAAGCCTATCTTCAGAAAGGAACGTGAAGTTCCATACGCACTTCGTGAAAAAGTTGAAAAGGAACTATACTTGAACCGTCAAATTCGAATGAAATTAGATGCTATTAGACCTTTAAAACGCCAGGACTCTGAAAAAATCAACAATTCTGAAAAACCAACCAGACAACTAAAAGAAAACGATCGAGTTCAATCCAAATTTTTTGAAAACAATAAACCATGTTGGAAATTTGGCACAGTTATAAAAAAGTTAGGGAAACTTCACTACATTATTGAACTGGATGAAGGCAGAAAAATAAAAAGACACATCAACCAGTTGTTGAAATCGGAAGTCATCAGAAAGAAGACAGTTACATTCAGTGACTCGCATCAGCTTCCAGTCCAGTACCAAACAGGAGAAGAAGACGAAGGAGCGATACTGCCTGCCGTTCCTGTCGCTGCAGCAGGGGCGTGGCGTCCATAAGGCCACTTTGGGTGTAGCCCCGGCAAAATTTCTCTCACTGTAACCTAGATTTTTTACCCCAAAGTTGGAAAAACTCCCTTCAAAAAGTGTTCTCCACAAAGTAGAAAAAAATCCCTAGCAGAAAGTTTTTTCCTCAAAACTCACTCATGATCCATGGAAGCATGGAGCTTTTACAAGTAAAAAATAATTCTACACTGACATGCAGTTATTATGTCAAATTTCCATGGTAAAACCCGAGGCCATGGAGCTGGCTTCCATGCCTACTACTAGGTCCATGCCCAAGGCTGTCTCCATGGCCTGCTACGAGAGAGAAGATGTAAGATGGAATCGATAGGTATCCAACAATCGATTTGTATCAAACAATCGATTCTCCACTCCCGAATTCCCAAGATCTGGGGCTAGACCCTACTAGACCCCGGCGTCGTCATGCCAACGTGTTGTTTATTTTTAGTTTTTCCTCGTCCGCACATGCGCAGTAGTGTTATTTTAGTTTATCCCCTCCCTTTCTCGGCCCCTGCCCTGGAAGACAAAATCGATTTTTTATTCTTTCTGGTGATGACTTGTTTTGATTCAACTAGATGGGTGGATACTCTGTTCAGGTTGCCATGAAAGTTCCATGAATAACAATGGACTCCTCATAGGATGTAAACTTATGGAGTACTTCAGATATCAGTTATAGATGGGTTAAAAATTGAATGGATACTCCCCACTTTTACAGATTTTCACAGTATGTTGCCCAGACTGCACGATTAGGTGTTTTGTGTGTTTACCGACAAGAGATAAAGTTTATCTGATAAACAGGAGGGTGGTTACATCTTGACATGATACAATTTTGCTGATTGACAGCAAAATTATGATTTTTGGAGTGTTATCATTGTTGTGGATGGCGTTTGCTACACAGAGATTTTGTCACATAGGCATGAAAGTAAGTTAAAACTATTGTAAGTTGAAACGAAGTTTTAAAATATTGTTGAAGTTGTTATCTTTAGGGGTTTTTCTCCGAAATGACTAGTCTCTCTGGAGCTCTTTACCTACTGTGTTCCCTAAAGTGTCTTGAAACAATGACAGTTTACGTTCCTGGTCCTCTTATCATTTTCGGTTTTCCATTCCATTTTCCCTGCATTTCAAGTCGTCTTGGTGTTTGTTGTAATACGATCTGATGGAGTTGACCACTGATTAGACTTACCTACCTACTTATCGTATTTTTTCGTTTCTGTTCAACATTTCGGTATGGGGAAATACAATAGGCAGCCTGGTGCTCTTCAGTTCCACAACTTTTCATATATAAATGCTACGTAGGCGTTGCAAAAGACAATTAAAAGTCATCAGAGGGAATATGACCCTCGAAAAGCCTTATAGACATTTCGACTAATATGTAGAATTTGTTGAGACACTTTTTTATGATCTCGTCTTTATGATTAAGAAATTATGTGCTTTTCGTTTAAAAAAAAATTGAATAATTAATGTTTTAGTAACAAATTAACATTTTTAGCTTTTCGAGTCCCAGAAATGATTTTTTTTTTTTTCATCATTAACTGGAATGAAGTTGAGATGTGATGTTTCACCACTGGGTCCTCTGTTTGTCGCAAAAGTATGTAGGTATGTGTGATCCTAGGGTCAAGTTCATGTATTTTCTGGTATGGTGCCCCACCACTTTCAGAGGTCACCCAACGCCCCTGCGCTGCAGCCAATCCTCCACAAGCGACTCCTCCACAAGTTGAAGAATGTCAAGGGCCGAGTGAGACAGCTAACGATGAAAGCATTTCTACACAGCCTTTGAGGAGATCTTCAAGGATGAGAAGGAAGCCCAGCTACTTGGATGACTATGTCACCTGAGGACCTGTTTTTTTTTTTTTTTTTTTTTTTTTTGAGGTTTCGATATCATGTATTTTTGAAGAAGTGATATTTGGTAGCTCAACACAACGGAAATATAATTGGAAACTAATATACACTTTTGCCCATCAATGTAATATGATTAATAATATAATAACTGGATACAATAATTACGATGATGATTTTTCTCTTCTTCACATAAATTCTGATTGGACGAGATGAAATCAATGTAGGTACATTCTTCTTGGGCCCAGTCCCAAACTACCCTCCACATTCTAATAAAATCGATTAGATCGTGAGAAATTAATTTTGTAAAATCATGTTTGCAAATGCGCCCACAGTTCGTTTGATATTGAAGATATTCATAGAAGGCTGTCTGGAAGTAAACCCTGAAAATTGACCACAGGCAGACACGACACCGAAGTTGTAAAGAAAGCTGTGGAACGTAAAATGCGGTAAGAAATGATTTTGGAGGACCCAAATTTGTTGACCACGAATACCAAACATCGTAAGATATCGTTGATGTATAGTCTAATGAGCAAGAAAAATAGAGAACATTTATAATATCTATTGAGGAAAACTTCATTACCACTTGCTCATTTCATTCAAATTTTGTCACCTGAGGCATTCAACTTTTGAAGAAATAAATTGATTCTTTCAAGATTTGCAACAAAAAATGTCATTAATAATGAATTTTGCGACGTCACTATCGAACATGAGAAAGCTTTGTACTCGTGAAGTAGATCAAATATTCGATTTTCGGATTCTACGTAGCTTGAAACGTAAAACATCAAATTTTGTTTCTTGCTCGATTCTAATGGTTCATTATTGAAAATAATAAACCAAAATTGGGTCCTCAAAAATCATGATTCCAACCGCATAAATATTGAGTTTTAGAGTTTTATAACTACTTTGGTTCCTTGTTTGTAAGACTAAGGCAAATCGTTAAAGAAAAATATGAAGTTTTTCGAGGTGGTTTTTGCGGTTATTTCCTACGAATTTCATCAACATTACAAACCAGTGTGTACGTATGAGCAAACGTGACTTGTTAAGCAGCAATATTTTTTTAGATCTTATAGCTCGATTTTGGTCAAATTCAAGCAATTACAAAGGAACTGGAACAATTACATTAGAAAACTGAAAAAATTTCCAACATATTTGCGGACGTCTCCACAATCGTGATGGTATCGACTCAAAAAACCAATCAATGTGATCGAGAAATTCAATTTTTGTGTTGGGAAATTTAGCAGTGATTCTGCTCAATATGACAGTGAAGCATTTTTACATAGTATGCGTTTTTTTGCATCTAAACGATGCAAATATGAGTGAAATGGAAATGATGCTAGTATGTGTGATGTGATGAATAATTTGGATGCCATAATTCTCATTCATAATTTTGAAATAATAAGCGACGAATTTTAACAGTAACAACCTACGTAGGCTTAAACCTTTCATTTAAGTATACAAAAATTGTGTTGTACATGGGTCATTTTCCTGGAAAGGTACAATCGGTATCCCAAGATTTCAGAAAACTTGAAGTTCGACTCAAGTTCTGCCAAAAATCAGGGATTAACCTCACACCATACTGATTGAATTTCGACGAAAGAACACACAGTGGGACGCTTAATTAATTAATTAAAAATTAAAGAAGAAAACCTATCGAAAGAAACCTATTGGCGTGGTTTCCGCGTAAAGGAGAATACTCGGAACCCCATCTCCATGAGTAGCGAGAACTGGGAGTTATTCCAAACATTGAACCAGGGCGGGAAGCAGGTGTAGAAAAGGGTTAAACCAACGTGGAACACGGTTTTTCTGATAGCAACCTAGAAACGTCCGAAAGTAACCAAGTAACCTCAATTTATCGGTTTTTCGAGACAAAACTTGGCACCAGGGGATTTTTACGGTTGCTGAATACAGTTTTGAGGTCGAAAAATTTAAAGTTTTTAAATTGCAACGGAAAATTCAAATTAAATTGTTAACAACTTGAAAAAAGTCTTTCATCTCTCCAAAAGCCACCATCACCGGCAGATGAAAGACACAAAATTCCTGGGTGGCACTTAGGTTTTTCAGCTTTTCCCGCGTTCTGGTGCTGTTCTGCTGAAGTGTAACCATATCGCTGGAACCAGCTCGGTAAAAACAAGAACTAGAGACCAAAAAGAAAAAATAATTTCGATTTCTTGCCGTTCTTACAGAGGGCAGATGAAAGACAGACAGTGACTGTGACACCACAATTTCGAAACTGACTCCACTTGCGCACGCTTCCACACAGAAGGAATACGTTTCCCGCCGCTTTCTTTGATAACCTAACGACTAACCTCACCTCTTACAGTGGTAGTAAAACCGCGGGAAACGATAAAAAGCTGCCAAAATACGAAAACACAAAAAAGGCAGATTAAAGACAAAAACCTCCGGACAAGCACATTTTATCCTCCTGCTCGCTTTATTTGCTTCTGAAAAAATCTGCAAATCCATTTTTTTCATGTCCAGGTATATGCAATAAAGAATCACTACTCATTCAGGCCGCTGCTTTCATTGGTGAGTCACAGTGTTCAAGCAAAGTTGACTACCTAGGGGTCCGGACATGGCAGATTACTGGACATTTAGCAGTTTAAACTTTAATTTCTATATTTTAGCGTGAATAAGTGCGTATTTTATTGATTGCCCGAAGTAGAACAAAGTTGATTCGGAATCTTCTCTGGACAACGATTCGCCCTTTCTGGGAAAATGACCCACCTAGATTTCTTGTTAGAGTTGCTGGTAGTGGTTACTTTTCAGGCAGTACAGTAGTATTCTTCTCAATGAAGACCTTCTAGTTAGTTGAAGAGCTACCTACCTACATGTTTTTCTCGCCAACTTACATAATCAACGAGCGTTACCTATTGCATTTTTCTTTTAAAAGTAGCGAAATAGCTGAGAATGAGAATATTAATCACACAATTTAATGTCAGCAAGGAAACAGTAATCGTGCTACAAGGACCTATTACCTAGTAGATTTTCAATAAGGGTGTTTTGGTTGGCCTTGGGAAGCCTCCTCATGCGCACAACTCATTTTGGTTCCATGTCTGTCAGTCTGTCATGAATTCCTAGCCAAAGCGATAACGTCTACATTTCTTATCCGATTTCGATGAAATTTTCAGGGATTGTGGGGGTTGACGTGTAGATGGTCCCTTATGAAAATCATTGTCCCCGTATGATAGTAGCTACTGCGCATGCGCAAACGTGTATTTCCTTGTAACAGCCGTAACTTCTACATTTTCTATCTGATTTCGATGACATTTTCAGGAATTATGCGAGTTGGGGATGAAAATCATGGCCCCTAAATTGAAAGTATTTCGTGCGCATGCGCAAACGTGAAATCCTTGTAACAGCCATAACTTCTATACTTTCCAACAATATTCAGAAATCGTGCGGGTTGACATGTAATGGTCCCCTATGAGGGTAGTGAAAGGTACTCAGAGATTGGTGTTTTGAGATTAGCTACTATGCATCGGATCATCTATACAATCGGGTTATGGACACGTGGAAGCTATGTGCCACACCCAATTGGCAGCCGTTTTTCCATTGTATGGCATGGAGAATTCGGTAGTTTGATGAAGTCATTGTCACAATGTAAGAAGAATCACGTTATCAGGATGAATCTAGTTCTTCGCGTACATACCTAATCAACCAAATTTGTTGAATGCTAAACTGAACGAGGCACTATCGTCATAGGAGATAGTTATCCGCATTGCATGGTTGAAAAATACTCATTGTCGTTATTACTAGCAAGAGGTAATTATATTATGATAGATAATGCGTTGATAGGTTCACAAGGTTGGCCACCACATACGATTTCTAGTAGAAAATTATAACAGTGATCATTATTCAATGTCTTATTATTCAAGGTGTTCTTGCTGTGACGTCACTGGCGCAGTTTCCTTCTTAACTTGTAAACAAACGTCATAACTGTAACCTAATGGCTCCATATTTCCTATCGGTTATCAACACAAAGATTAATTGTAGAGAAAAATATGTTAGTAGGTACATCCTCCTTCAACATTTCAGGCCAGAATTAACTTTACAGGTAGAAAACCCAAATTTTCCAGCTACAAACCAAATGATACCTAGTTTACCGCCCAACTTAAGTAAGTGAGAACCTTGGGAAGCGATAGTCAGTAATGACCTTCCACCTGAGACGTAGCTCGATCATAAATTTTGAGGTTGACGAGAACGAAGCTTAATAACGCCAATAACAGGTCCTTCACTGTCGTTCCAAGTGGAATCGGAGAGGAGGAATCAATTGAATAGGTGTGGAATCCATCAGTCATCAAAACTTGATCCACTGATGGGCAGCAAGTTTGATCACAACAGAGGAAAACCTTCAATAATTAAGTAGTAACTTGTTCACAATAATAATTAAATCGAGTTTTGACGTTTTCAAAGTATAGAATCTAGTTTTGTTTAGTCAAAATCTTTTTTGGATACATCTTGATTCGTAGTTTGTTCGTAGAGCCAAGAATGGGTGTCGACTAGCGAGCAACGGTGAAACAACGAAACAAAGAGTACCACTTATTTATTACTAAGATCAACTTCCATAGAACCTCGAAGTATGTTAAATAAAAGAATGTATAGTTGAATTACTTTGAAATAAAGGCGTCGTTAAGGCCCCAATTATGTTCTAAAATGTACGTAATATAATTTATTCTAACTTCCTACTCCACAAGAATCTTGTGGGGCAAATACTATTGCGAATATTTTGCTAAAAATGCGACGCTACGCCAAAATTTTTACATTTTGGGAAAAATTATCCAATTTTGCAAAGCTGCATCTCAAGAACTATTCAAGCTGCAGTGCTCCAAAACCTCTCAAAATGTTGCAAATTGTTTTCTTTTTAAAGATGGGTGATAGCAGAGGTGTTATTAGGAATAGAACTTGAGTCTACAGTTATTAATTTTAAAAAAAGGTGTATGTGGCAAGAGTCACGAGAAGAGTGTATTTTCCTATTCAACAATAATTTGTACAATAGGAACCACATGTTGCTTAAGAGATTGATGGGTGAGATCCCGGTAGGTAGTTGAATTTTGAAAACTTGCCTTCTCTATTTTTCATTCGCCGGAACTTCTTCAAGGGTATTCGATAAGTTTTTCGTCAGAAGGCTCCTTCAGTGTGTTTTATGCAAAAAACCGAAAAAAGTCGAAAAAGTACGGGTTTTCCGACTTGTTAGGGGTGTTGCGCGAATTTTCGAGAGTTGCAAATCTAAATTTACTCTATCTAGGTTGATTCTAACCAACTAAAAAACGGAACACTAACCTAATTATTAATAACTTTGATTATTTATGTGGTTCAATGATTCGTACAGAACGACCCAAAAAGGATTTAAATAGATAACAGTCTCAAAATGGTCCATAGACAAAAATGTCGGAGTCATAGCGCGGCTTCATCTCGTTCAAAAACTCAAGCAACAAAGCCTCGGCTAATCTGAATAACGGGCGACGTCAACCAAGTTCCACAGATGGCAGAAAAACAAAGGAGAACCGAGTAAAATCATTATCGGACTGATGAGTCAGGCATAAGTGACGAACCGGTTTTGCTAGTTTTCCCGTACTTGAATCATACTGATATTTGGTTGAGTATTTTTGTTAAGGCTAAATGTCACGATGTTTTAGTGTGATTCTGAAATAAGAGATGGCAGCACCATCGGGGCCAAATTTCGTTTACTCCTCAGTTGAGAACGGATCGAGATATTTTAGTTCCGCAAACGGATTTCTCTTCAAGATCACCGTAGAATTCCGGGTAATTGGTTTAGAAAGTGTGCAAAAATTTTTTGCACACAGTTCCAACAAAAATTTGTTTAAATTTTGAACATTTTCAAAAAGTGGCCTTATAGCCACTTGCAGAACCTTCATCAGAATACGAATCCGTTTGCAGAATTTTTCTTACTTGATCATAGCCGTCGGATTCGCGTTTTTACGATTTGGAGGGGGCCGAGGGGGGCGATCATGGGCTGGGGGGGAGGGCGGCGATCAAACGCCCCGCCGCCCGCCCGACCATCACATTCATGTTTTGCTAGTACGCACCCTTTGGTCTCTATTCTTTTTCCCGGCCACCTAATAGGTAGCTACCATCAACCTTCCCATTTCCAACTTCTCTGTCTTGAGGTTGATCGAATTGGGCGAAATTTCCATAAAAAGCAAGACACGTGAACAAATAACTTATGAGACACATTCTGTGTTAATTTGATTCAGATAATGGTTAGGTATCATAATTATGGTAGAATGTTATACATATTATTGATTGATACTGGGGCGATGATTTTCACAGGGGATCGTCTAGATGTCAACCCGCATAATATACCTACCTCAAAATTTTTCATCGAAATTGGACATTAATTTCGTATAGTTTCGGGCGTTACAAGGATTTCATGACAGACGGGCAGACACGGAACCAAAATTGTTCAGGATGGTCTAAAATATATAACTCGAGTAGGAATTTTGATTTTGGAGATATTCTTTTTAACGTTGAATAGTGAAAACAATACTTCCGTTACCGTAGTAGACTCGAACACAAAATTATTATTTATGATTAACTAAAAATTGTACAGAGCAAAAATAGATAAGGTGCCTACGCACTTCTTACTTCCGAGTCCACCAAGGTAGTGGAAGTATTGTTTTAACTTTTCAAGATTCCAGAAAAAAAATGTCTCTGAAATCAAAATTTCCCCTCGCGTTCTATGTTTTAGACCTTCCTGAACAATTTTGGTTCCGTGTCTGACTGTCTTTGATTCTGTCGTGAAATCCTTGTATCGGGCAGAACTACACGAAGTTATTGTCTGATTTCGATGAAATTTTCAGGAATTGTGCGGGTTGGCGAGTGGATGGTCCCCTATGAAAATCACTCCCGGACTAATAGTAGTGACTGCGGAAGCGAAAACGTGAATTCCTTGTAACAGTCTTAACTTCTTCATTTCCAATCTGAGTTCGATGACATTTTCAGGGATTATGGAGATAGGGGTGCAGATGGTCTACGAAAATCACGGCCTCCAAATTGACAATAGCATCTGCGCATGCGCAAACATTAAATCCTTGAAACAGCTATAACTTTCACATATTTCATAAGAATTAGATGAAATTTGTCAGGATTGTTCAAATTGGCATGTAGATAGTCCCCTACGAAAATCAAGACCCCGGAGCTGATAGTAGCACTTCGCAGATTTTTTCCGTTGTGTCCTCCTTTACCCCAGATTAATCGCATAAGGACGCCCAATTCTTACTGTGGGACGTCCTAAAAACGATGTAGTGATCGCTGCACAATCGCGGAATATTGAAGGGTAAAATCACCAACGCCGTACCCTAGTACTACTACCTACAGTATTCGAACGTCAACAGTGCCCGATGTACCCGGGATTGCTAGCGAATGAGAAAGGTGTGCGACCTTGAACTCTTCTCGAACTTTTCGAGTTATCCGAAAAGGTAAACATGTAGGGTTGCCATCTGTATGGTATTTACCTTGTAAGAACGCAGCACTATCCCTAGTTCTAGGGAATTTATTACAGTGCACTAACGGTAATTTTGGGACAGTCATGTTTGTAATTTAGTAGTATACCTAGTACTACCTCAAAATTCAACACTTCGCTAGTGTTAGGCGTTATAATTACATGAAATCAAGGATGACATTTAAAACAGAGAGAATTGATAATTTAACTCTTAGAAGAGGGAATTCGGGAATAAAAAATTCAGACACGGGGGATTTTAGTTTCAAATTTATTTAGATTTATTTTGATATAATTTCAAAGATATTTGAATTTTTGGTAAATAATGAACAGGTGTTTTTACCTTTTTCAACACAATTGCAGAGTGAATTAACTACCTACTAATTATTTTTTCATCAACTTTAGCTGTTCACAAAATTTGGATATCAACGTTAAACGCCAAGAATATGCTCATCAAACCATCTATTACTAGTTGTTCTAGATACCTACCTAGTCCATGTACAGTGAACTGAAATTACCACGATTTTAGAACTAACTAAGTAGTAGGTAGTGCAAACCATTATCTGAATCAAATTAACACAGAATGTGTCTCATAAGTTATTTGTTCACGTGTCTTGCTTTTTATGGAAATTTCGCCCAATTCGATCAACCTCAAGACAGAGAAGTTAGAAATGGGAAGGTTGATGGTAGCTACCTATTAGGTGGCCGGGAAAAAGAATAGAGACCAAAGGGTGCGTACTAGCAAAACATGAATGTGATGGTCGGGCGGGCGGCGGGGCGTTTGATCGCCGCCCTCCCCCCCAGCCCATGATCGCCCCCATCGGCCCCCTCCAAATCGTAAAAACGCGAATCCGACGGCTATGATCAAGTAAGAAAAATTCTGCAAACGGATTCGTATTCTGATGAAGGTTCTGCAAGTGGCTATAAGGCCACTTTTTGAAAATGTTCAAAATTTAAACAAATTTTTGTTGGAACTGTGTGCAAAAAATTTTTGCACACTTTCTAAACCAATTACCCGGAATTCTACGGTGATCTTGAAGAGAAATCCGTTTGCGGAACTAAAATATCTCGATCCGTTCTCAACTGAGGAGTAAACGAAATTTTCTTCATTTTGGTGCTGCCACGTGGTGGCAGATTTCACAACTAAACTCGGGACATTTAGCCTTAAGAGACAGTTTTGTCCTCTAAAATCAATTTTTTCACCCGCATTTTGCTTCTCTAGCCTGAACGTTAAATTTTCAGGTTTTGTGCTGATTTATCCACAGATGGTTCTCCACATTTTTCATCGGACCATGTCTCATTTTCCGTAAACACCCATTTCGCACATTTAACCCTAATTGGACCTTGGTGACAATAATGTCACCAAAAACATCTTGGAAATTCCACGGCTATCACAAGGTGATATGAATTTTTTGTAAGTTATTAAAAGTCAAAAAATTATGTTGTGACAAAAATTTTGACGTTTATTTCATCGATTTATTTGAATATTATCGTCATAACTCTTTTTGGGACATCCAATGGCCCACAAAATTCTGCTGTACATTAAATTGAAAATTGCAATTTAATTTTGGTTACTCCGACGACACCTTGGGACAGCTGTGGAGTTCCTAAGATATTTTCGGAGACACTAGTGATACCATGGTCCAATTAGGGTTAATAGTCCGATTTGATCAAATTTGGAGGGCAGTTTGAGGGGCTGGGCAGAGGTTAACTGTCGATCGACTTCATCACGGACCGATCAGTACGAGTACTTGAGGAAAAGTCAAAACGTCTGCCAAGTGGGCGTGGCACATAGCTTCCTCGTATCCATAACCCGATTGTATAGATGATCCGATGAGAAGTGAACCTCGAAACATCAATCTCTATTCCACTACCCTCATAGGGGACTATCTACACGCTAATCTGAACAATCCTGAGAAATTTCGTCGAAATCGAATTGGAAATGTACGAGTTATGGCTGTTCACGTCTGCGCATGCGCAGCAACTACCATTAGTCTGGGGGAGATGATTTTCATAGGGAACCGTCTACACGCCAATCTGAACAATTCTAGAAAATTTCATCAAATTCGGATGAAAAAAGTAAATGTTATGGCTGTTACAAGGAATTTACGTTTGCGCATGCGCAGAGGTTACTGTCGATTTTAAGGCCTTGATTTTCATTGGGACCATCTAAAACCTAATCCGCATAATCCCTGAAAATTTCATCTAATTCGTGAAGAAAATGTGGAAGTTATGGCTGTTATAGTGAATTCACGTTCGCGCATGCGCAGCGGCTATCAGTCTCGGGGTGATGATTTTCATAGGGCACCATCTACACGCCTACCCGCACAATCCCTGGGAATTTCATCAAAATCGGATGAGAAACGTAGAAATTATGGCTATGGCAAGGATTTCATAACAGACACGGAACCAAAATTGTTCAGAAAGGTCTGAAACGTAAAACGCGAGTGGAAACTTCGATTTTGGAGAACTTTGTTTTTCAACCTTGAAAAGTGAAAACAAAGCTTCCGCTACTTGGTACACTCGGAAGCATAATTACCAACCTCATATTGTTGATGTTTGTGAATTTACAGGACTGTAAAAATTATGTTATAATGAGGAGTTCAGTGGCACAAGATTTCCCACAGTCAATCAACAACACTTCAAGAATCGATTCCACAACTAATTTCCATCAACTTTTTTTGACCCCACTGAAATTCCACTTTTTCCACTTTGATATTGCTTGTCTACCAAGGTAGCGGAAGCTTTGATTTCACTTTTCAAGGTTGAAAAAAAAAGTTCTCCAAAAATCAAAATTTCCACTCGCGTTTTACGTTTTGGACCTTCCTGAACAATTTTGGTTCTGTGTCTGTCTGTCTGTGTCTCTGCCATGAATTCCTTGCCACAGCCATAACTTCTATAATTCTCATCTGATTTCGATGAAATTTTCAAGGATTATGCGAATTGGCGTGTAGATAGTCCCCTATGAAAATCACCACCCCCGGACTGTTAGTAGCCGCTGCGCATGCGCAAACTTGAATACTTGCCACAGCCATAACTTCTTCAATTCTCATCAGATTTTGATGAAATTTCCAAGAATTGTGCGGGTTGGAGTGGAGATGGTCCCCTATGAATATCATGGCCCCCGAATTGAAAGTATTTCGTGCTCATGCGCAAAGGTGAAATCCTTGTAACAGCCATAACTTCCACATATTTTCCAACAATATTCAGAGATTGTGCAGATTGATTTTTGTGATAGTGATAGGTACTTGGAGATGGACACGTGGAAGCTCGTGCCACACCCACTTGGCAGACTTGCCCTCGAGGTATTAGAATGGTCATAATTTCCTAATTAAATTTAGATCAGTGAACTCCGCCAAAGAGAGCGTTAAATTTGTGTACGTGTATGATGAGCTCTTGACAAGTACACTTGTATAGTCTTTTTACCTCAAACTTGAAACTGTATAGATCTTAACTACCCGACTGCATAGAACGGGTCCTTTCCATCAATGCTTACTGCTCCAATGCTTACTTTCCATCAATGCCTACTAACTAGCAACATCGAAATCCAAGAGTTGTGGGTGCCTACATAACGAAACTGGGTAGTACTCAAAATTGTATTCAAACAAAATAAACAAATTTAAAATTACAAAAAATGTTAAAACTCAGCTTTTGGCCTATTATTTTCACAAATGAACCTCTGGAATCGAGCAAGGAAACATTTTTAAAATAAGAATCCGAAAATCGAATAAAAAATGTTTCCGTCCGTACTTTCCTTTGTTACCATTGTCAGATTTTGATAAAAATTTGGTGTATGGGCTCCATTTGTGCCCCGAAGCTTTTGGTTGAAGTCAGTCACTTCTAAAGGGTGAAAAATAGGGGTTAACATTTCCAAAAAGCTTCAACTCGAAAATTGTTATTTAAAGGAATTGATTTTTCATGAACTAGAGCTAGTATTGCATTTTGGTTTATTATTTTCAATAATGAACCTTTGGAATCGACCAAGAAAAAAAAAATTTTAACACCCCCTCAAAATTTGATGGTTTACGTTTCAAGGTACGTAGAATCCAAAAATCGAATAAAAATTTGGCCGTCCGTCCGCCGTACGCGGCACTTTTGCCACTAAGCATTGACCGATTTTGATGAAATTTGGTATGTAGGCTCCATTTGGGGTCTAGTTGTGCCCCGAAGCTTTTGGTTGATGTAGGTCACTCCTAAGGGTTCCAAAATCAATTTTGCAATTTTGAAAACGCCCTAACTCAAAAAATTTCGATATAAAGGTATTGTTTTTCCTTCAATTTAAGATTCTATAGAATTTTTAGAATTTTTTAAGACCACGCGGAGCTTTGTAGGACTAACCGTTCGCTCCCTACGAAAATTTAAGGGTTTATATTGAAATATATATATAAATCAAAACACGAGTGTGAATCGCAAAAGAGGCCTAATCTCCGTTCAAATTAGAGCTGACCGAAATGCGATCGATAGTTGATAATTTTGATTTTTTTTTCTTTTTTTGATTTTTTTTTTATTTTTTTTGATTTTTTTTTTCTTCTCTTCATATTGGATGGTTGGTGATTTTGTAGACGAGTGATCTATATAGAAAAATAATAAACCATTGTGTAATAATTTGCAGCGTTTTTAGAATCGAATGAGGCCATCAGAGCTCTAAAGAACCAACCGTTTGTTCCCTATGTGAACATAAGGGGGGTTAATCAGAAACACGAGTGTGAATCGAAAATGAATGTTCACTGACAGGTAGGCCAAAAATCCGGCCAAATTTCAGCTGATGAAATGCGATATTTTTCTTTTTCCGATTGGAGTTTCAAGGCACTCAATTGTGCTTCCCTAGAATCAAATTTCGTTATGAATATGAGGGCACCGACAACTCCCAGACAACCACGTTTCACTTGAAGGTACTCTCTGTAAAAATAAACTTGATAGTGATCTAAAACTTTGCAGCAATTTGACTTGATTTTTTAAAATGGTTAATTCCTATGGTTCCTTTGGTTTTGCACTAGGTAGCTTGGGAACTCAATTCTCTTTTCAAATTTGAATGTACCCACCTGGTAAATGACGGGAGTTACAACAGTTAGTGGGAGAAGATCAAAAACACGAAAGAATAAAACAATCTTGGGAAAAAAGCGGTTAAAACAAAATTTCTAGGAAACATTTTTAGTTGGAAATACCTTGTACAATCGAATCCTGAAGTTTTTACCAACTTTAATGTAGACACTAATATACGGAAAAGTACAAATCTCATCATTTCAATAATGTTGATGTTTGTCAATTAACCAACATTAATAACAGTGTTGCGACGGTGAAATCAAGATACATTATGGAATTTCAGTGGAATCAGTAGAAGAGTCCTTCCTATTCTTCCACCAAATCGTATTTTTGTCCAAATTATTCGGTGTTTTTGTCCACGTTATTCTACGTGGACAACGTGACACTCTTGGCAGATGTTTGTCAATACTTGTGATAATTGTTTGTTCCACACTTAATAGCTCAATGTTGCTCACTTTGGGAATCTCCGATGTCTGTGGAATGTTATTTTAATAGCTTGCCACCTAACTCCATCACGAAGAAAAATATAAAAAATGCCCATTTTTCCCATTGCAAAAAATGCAATTTTGATTATTGCATTTCCTAATTGATGTAGATGCATTTCCTAATTGATACCTATGTCGTTGATTTGATACCTATAATGGGGGGTGCGCCTTGATTTTTTTTAGATTTTGGTTTATTATTTTCAATAATGAACCTTTGGAATCGACCAAGAAAAAAAAATTTTTAACACCCCCTCAAAATTTGATGGTTTACGTTTCAAGGTACGTAGAATCCAAAAATCGAATAAAAATTTGGCCGTCCGTCCGCCGTACGCCGTACGCGGCACGTTTGCCACTTAGCATTGACCGATTTTGATGAAATTTGGTATGTAGGCTCCATTTGGGGTCTAGTTGTGCCCCGAAGCTTTTGGTTGATGTAGGTCAGTTCTAAGGGTTCCAAAATCAATTTTGAAATTTTGAAAACGCCCTAACTCAAAAAATTTCGATATAAAGGTATTTTTTTTCCTTCAATTTAAGATTCTATAGATTTTTAGAATTTTTTGAGACCACGCGGAGCTCTGTAGGACAAACCGTTCGCTCCCTACGAAAATTTAAGGGTTTATATTGAAATATATATATATATATATAATCAAAACACGAGTGTGAATCGCAAAAGAGGCCTAATCTCCGTTCAAATTAGAGCTGACCGAAATGCGATCGATGGTTGGTGATTTTGATTTTTTTATTATTTTTTTTGACTTTTTTTTTTCCTTCATATTGGATGGTTGGTGATTTTGGTAGACGAGTGATCTATATAGAAAAATAATAAACCATTGTGTAATAATTTGCAGCGTTTTTAATCGAAAGTAGACTACATCCTGAGAATTTTGGCACCAACCGCGACCTTCTAGCGTGAGTAGATCTGTTTCTATAATTTTTCAAAGTTTCGACCGTTTATGACGTCACGCGCCCCTCTCGCCTGGGCAGGATTCCCCAGCCCACTGTGACGTCATAAACGGTCGAAACTTTAAAAATTCATAGGAAAAGATTTACACACGCTAGAAGGTCGCGGTTGGTACCAAAATTCTCAGAATGAGGTCTACCTTAGATTAAAAATAACAAACAGTTTTTCCTACACCCTATTCGATGTTTGTGGCATTAGGTTTAAGATCTATGAAGAACTTTGGTTACGGGATGGAGTGGAGGTATAGCCTGTACTGCTTCAAGTCGTTGTCAAATTAATTTACCAATCTAACGTTATTACTTGGAATAATTTTATCAACTTGACTTAGAATTTATGTATGAGCTCCATTTAAAGTTACGAGGGCCTGTCACTGGATCATGTAATTACTACAACATAAAAGTATTTGTTATATAAACAAAAAAATTTGAAAAAAAATCCTAATTCTGTATTAGATTTTTACTTTCTGAAAAACCCATTTTTAACCGCGTTGGGAGGTTTCTGAACTAATAAACATAAACAGAATAAAGAATTTGTTTCCAATTATGTAATCCGAGCTAAGAACAATCTCAAAATAGTAACAATTTTAATTAACAATAAAATTTATTTGTCTTGAAAGAATTTTCTTCATTCTTCACGAATAACGTAACGAAACACGCAGTTTTCACCAAATCTTTCAACATAATACACCACGATTCAACAAAATGTCCACTTTTATAAACAGACGGATCATTGGAATGGTACTGGATTGTTGCTGACCCCCTTCTTTCATTTTTGCCATTTTGTTTCATTTTGTCTTTCACAGATCTTTTAAACTTGATTAACTTTCAATCCGTTTCCCTTTCACCTGAGACAATAGGTATTGGTCAGCGGTTGGAGACAATTGGTGCCCAGCGGGCTAGTAGCGGAACGGCAAACCTGGTCTCACAATTCTCCAAATTCTTGGTGTAATTTTGATTCTATTATTTACTTTTCGGTCTTACAAGCTACCTAGATTCTCTACCATGTTAGTAGAGCATTCAGTTTGAATGAATCAATTGCTCAGTGTGGTTTATTCAGTCTCCAAGATAAGTGACAATCTGGTCGTCGACGGGCTGCGGCATTTATTATCATAACTACTTCAAATTCTTATTTTGACGGTATTTCTTTGCATAGTTTTAGATTATGGTTGTTACCCCACTAGAACAGTTCATAACTGAGTAAATATCCCTTGGTAGCTCTGTAAAAAACTGAACTGTATCATGGTGTTCCCAAATTAGCCCTCTGGGCACTTGGCGACGCTTTCGTATACACATAGTCATCATAACGCATGGTGAGAACATTAGTGACGTATGTCGATACCCCTGTGAAGTCAATAGTGACGGAAGTAGAGATACGTCACTTTCGAGTATATTGTGGGGTTCGATGTCAAAAGAGTGTTTGAATGTGCTGTACAAAGTTCATAACTGTAGTACCGTTAGTTAACGCTAGAGAGCAGCAAACGTCACTATTGTATGGAGACACGGGGTATCACCTGACCGGGCTGTAGTGACGGATCTCAGTTTGTGTTCGACCTTGTTGAAGTGAAGTGTATGTGAAAAGAGCAACACTGGCGGATCCCGGTTTACGTCATTAATGAGGTAAGTTAACACAAAATAATAGCAGCAATAGAGACGTAAGTGTAGTTATGTCAGTAGGTAATGCATTGCGGAACACTTGCCATAAGAGAAGGATTTTAGGTTAATATTGACTGAAGTACTGGTTAAGCCTACAATGCTCTAGAACTTACAATGTTGGGTCTCGCGTTTTAATTTATTTTTTAAATGCGACCGAATTTGGCTATTTTAGATAGTAGAAGTGTGCTCTTTACTATGTGGACTTGAATGTATCTGGATGATATTTTCAATATGCACGCGTTTTTGCGTTGAACGAAAAAGAAAATATCTTTTTAAATTAGTACAATTCTATATCGTCTGTGATCATGACTGGATTCTCTCCTGTTTCTCTCAGCATGCTCTGTGTGTTGTCAAACTTATCGGTTTCTGTCTAGGCTACTTCACCGACTAGTTTTTGACTAATGTTGCTTCTGGAAAATCGAATACTAACGTCATTTAAACATTCATTTTACTAACATTTCGGTTGGGAAACGGCGAAGTCTGGGCAAATTCAAGCTTGAGGTTTGATCAGCACGAAATTGTGAGTGCCCCTGAACTTGTTGAATAGAGATGAACAAAGTCCAGGCAAGGTTTTGGTAGTGAACGTGGAATCGACGCTTGTGTGCAAGAGTCGACGTTGCAGAGTTGAATTTTGAGCAGTTTCCTTACACCAGACTACAGATTTTGAGTTGAGTGGTTCCCAGAGAGGATAAATCTTGAGAAGAGCTGTCGCCTGATGTATTCAAGCTGGACAGTTTCTTTACACCAGACTGCAGTTTTTGAGTCGAGTGATTCCCTGGGAGGAAAGATCTTGAGAAGAGCTGTCGCCTGATGTATTCAAGCTGGACTGCTGATGATTCATCCTGAACAGCTCGATCTTGGACAGTTTTTTTTTAAGTTTTTTAAACACCAGTCTGCAGTTTTTGAGTCGAGTGATTTCCTGAGAGGAAAGGTCTTGAGAAGAGCTGTCGCCTGATGTATTCAAGCTGGACAGTTTCTTTACACCAGACTGCAGTTTTTGAGTCGAGTGATTTCCTGAGAGGAAAGATCTTGAGAAGAGCTGTCGCCTGATGTATTCAAGCTGGACAGTTTCTTTACACCAGACTGCAGTTTTTGAGTCGAGTGATTTCCTGAGAGGAAAGATCTTGAGAAGAGCTGTCGCCTGATGTATTCAAGCTGGACAGTTTCTTTACACCAGACTGCAGTTTTTGAGTCGAGTGATTTCCTGAGAGGAAAGATCTTGAGAAGAGCTGTCGCCTGATGTATTCAAGCTGGACAGTTTCTTTACACCAGACTGCAGTTTTTGAGTCGAGTGATTTCCTGAGAGGAAAGATCTTGAGAAGAGCTGTCGCCTGATGTATTCAAGCTGGACAGTTTCTTTACACCAGACTGCAGTTTTTGAGTCGAGTGATCTCCTGGGGGGAAAGATCTTGAGAAGAGCTGTCGCCTGATGTATTCAAGCTGGACAGTTTCTTTACACCAGACTGCAGTTTTTGAGTCGAGTGATTTCCTGAGAGGAAAGATCTTGAGAAGAGCTGTCGCCTGATGTATTCAAGCTGGACAGTTTCTTTACACCAGACTGCAGTTTTTGAGTCGAGTGATTTCCTGAGAGGAAAGATCTTGAGAAGAGCTGTCGCCTGATGTATTCAAGCTGGACAGTTTCTTTACACCAGACTGCAGTTTTTGAGTCGAGTGATCTCCTGGGGGGAAAGATCTTGAGAAGAGCTGTCGCCTGATGTATTCAAGCTGGACAGTTTCTTTACACCAGACTGCAGTTTTTGAGTCGAGTGATTTCCTGAGAGGAAAGATCTTGAGAAGAGCTGTCGCCTGATGTATTCAAGCTGGACAGTTTCCTTACACTAGACTGCAGTTTTTGAGTCGAGTGATCTCCTGGGGAGAAAGATCTTGAGAAGAGCTTTCGCCTGATGTATTAAACCTGGACAATTTCCGTACACCAAGCTATATTTTCTAAGTCGAGTGATTCCCTGGGAGGAAAGGTCTTGGGAAGAGCTGTCGCCTGGTGTAGTCAATCTTCAACTGTGGACTCACTCTTTGCACACAAGACTTCGATTGGCACGGACTCGATTTAGAATTCAACAGCAACATTGATCCCGACGTCTGCAGAATTTCACAATAAATTGTCTTAAATTTCTCCCAAATCGCTTCGCTGCTCCTCAACCGACTGCTGTTCAAACTCGAAAGATTGTATTGAAAACTCAGTGGTGATTTTGTGTGTGATAGTGAAGTTGGCTACGTACAGTAATTTTATTAAAAGATAATTAGTTCAAATTTCACTAAAATAAGTTCATTTTATGACCATAAGACGTTGTTGAAATAAAAAGCGTTCAAACTCACTCTGTAATTGTTTTTATCAACCCTACTTACGTCACTATCCTCCTTATTCATAGCTTCACGATGTGCAAATGTTGTGCAATAACGACGTAACTCGTAAAAAAAAGGGGAAAAAACGATTATTTCCAAAAAAGTTAATTAGTGTTGAGAAATATGGAATAAACAGAGACGAAAGAAAAAAAAAGGTTAATTTATCCCATAAATTTCGGTTGTAATCGTCTTCTGAAATTACAACAAATCTTTCGCGCCATTTTATTCAAAACTTGATTTTTCGAGTTACGTCACTAATGACTTCACAGGGGTATCGACATACGTCACTAATGTTCTCACCATGCGATAAGTATGCCGTGAACACTATTCCAACAGATCTGATATTTGATAAATTTTGATTTGAGATGACATTGCTTCGTTCATTATTACCATCCGATGATTTTTACCATCTTATAATTTCTTATATTTCATTCTTTGTAGACCGGAGTATGAAGTATAATTTCTTATATTTCACTCTTTCAAGACGCGATCAACCCTTTGTTGGGGAACAATGAAGTATAAGAACCAAACTCAGTTGAAATAAATTCAAAATATCCGCCAATTTCTGTTGAAGAATTAAATGTTTTGTGGATATTTCAGTCCTCAGAGGTTTATTGTTCTGGGAGCAATTGCCGGACATGTGCACGCTGTTTGCTGCATTGGCGTAAGAAACAAGAAATGGTGATGGGCGGTATTTTCCTTTGGGATAGACGCATCTACCCAAAAAGGGTGGATATTGTCATAGAAGAGTTCTCAAGTTCCTCAACTACAGTTTAGACGGAATTGGCCCACACGTTTTTGATAGGCTAAGCTGTCGCCTGGAGACATCCAGGGACTTCTGGAAGATCGATTTCTACATCTAGGGTCAGCGATGCAATGATAATAATATTATCATTGCATCGCTGACCCTAGATGTATATATTATATAGACCACCACATTTTGTATACGGAGGGGAAGAAAATGAAGAGATACGCATGTTGTGATCAGCGACCTCTTCGCATTTCTGTCCATTCGCTTCCTTAGCTCAAGTGGTAGGAGCTCCGATTTAGAATCGGAATGATAGGTGATCGATCCCCGGTCGAGGGAAGTTAATTTTTGATGACTCAACACGCAGGAATAAACTGCACTGCTTGAGTATGCGCCATGTGCAAGTTCAAGCAGGGAACGTGCGTTGACTATTTCAATACATTCCACTCAACATTTTCGAGATAATACGTTAGTTGCCACATTCTTTCGTTTATTCGACAAAATTTACTATTTACAACTTTTTTGTGACGGTTTTTTGGTTTTATATACTTCAATAACTGTTGAAAAATGATCGTTCGTGACTGAGTATTACTTTCCCAGAACTGCTAGTGCTGAGTGCCCAGAGGGCTAATTTGGGCACACCCCTTTAGAACACCTTTTCGTACGCCGAAATTATTTTTCTAGTGCTTCTAGGCGTAATATGAGGCTTCTTACCAAGTTTCATCAGAAATTTTAGAAAAAAATAATTACGGGCACTAATGGGGGCAGTGCTTTCTCCGAGGTAGTTAAGTACCTCCAGTTTGTTGGTTATGGATTATTTTAACTTATAAACTGAATATTTATGTACCTGAACTTTTTTCAATAGAAAACAAATTTCAACAACTTCTCGCGAGCCTTGAATTGAACCCAGGCAGTAAGGCTAGGTATAACCGCAGTTGGTATATTTCTTCCTTTAATACTTCCTCAATTTTTTTGACTGGAAGATACGGACCTGCAGATGTGTACCTACATGAGTCCACCTGGGTAAACTCATTGTGACATAGAAACTGATAAACCCGAGTTTGCCCAAGTTGGATGCCGACTGGCGCAACTTGCCAAATCATCAACAAAGAACGGTAACCTGGCCGATGACACTATCGATTGAACCTAGAAAACAACCCGGATGTTGAATCGATAAATAACAAGCTTCAGAAGGATTACCTATTTGATTAAACGTATAAAATAAGGGAAAACCGTAGGAAGTGAGACATTCAAATCGAAAACGCCCTGAATACAATAATTTCTAGGACAAGCGTTGGTTTATCGTCCTGATTAGTAAATTCAGTGTTTGGAATTAATTTTCATAGTGATTTCCCGATAAAAGAAACAGGTACAATTTAACTCATTACGAAGTGCATTCTGATGGAGGGGTGTGAGCCGATGGTCACCAATTACGTTCTAAATCGTTCATCATCTTTTTTTGGTCAACCTCAAACCTACTTACCGATAACAACGAAATGTACGTATGTTTATAATCAATGTGTGTACTTCACTGTGAAGTTCTACTTTGAAATAAATATTAACAGAGCGATAAGAGATATTCGAAAGAAACGCAACGTGTAATGTAATTAGTAACAAGAAGGAAAATTGTCTTTACCTTTGAACAAGTAATCGTATTCGTCATCGCGAGTGCCCATCGTTGAGTTGGTTTTAGGGACGTCAAAACAGCCGGACCGCACGAAGAAATTGAATCTGAGTGTAGGTGCAAAAAGTACAGGATATTAGAGAAATCCTGATGGGAGGAATACCGGAGAAATTCTAATGTTAATCAAACGGAATGGAAAATCTTTTTACAATTAAATATCACACAACTGAAAGAAGATGGCTGACATGTCTAAACGCCCATATGAGATACCTAGGCAGCTGCGCAGTTCGGCACTGGTCACTTCATGATTTTTATAGAATGTTGGATGAATTTAACGATCCACGAGAAATTTAACATTAAAAAGACTTCCAAGGAATTGTATTCTATGTTGGGAAAATATTCGTCTCCAGGAAGTGAAGTTTAAACTTGAGAAACACTGCGTGTGGGGGATCATTGAAAAGAATTTTCTTATCCTTTTCCCAACTACACGAAGTAGAAATGCTTCCATGCACAAAGTAGCTATGCTTCCATATCTTTGGCATGTTTGTAACCTTCATCACTGTGTTATAATTGGCCAAAACCCTGTTCTCTCGCCATTTTCTCGCGCATTCTGGATCGCATAATCGTGGTCGCGTGTCGAAGTTGTGCCTTTGGTGATAGTGATTCCCAAAAGTTTTCCAATTATCTTAAATCACTCAGCCTTCCCTTATCCCCCTCGAAATGAAGTACATATTGGTGACAGGGGGTGTCATTAGCGGGGTCGGCAAAGGTGTGATCGCAAGCTCGTTCGGAACCATCCTCAAATCATGTGGCATTCATGTTACCTCCATCAAGATAGACCCCTACATCAACATCGACGCCGGAACGTTTTCTCCTTACGAACACGGTAAATCGAATGCTCGTATATTATACATTCATGCGTAGTTTGCTCCTAGTTTTGATATTCATATCATGTGACTGGCAATAGATTTATTTTTACTGTCTTTGATTGTAAATTTAGAGGTCGGTTGACCTCGTCTTTGCCGCTCAACTTGGCTAGTATTTGGATTGCATTCCTCTTCTCTTTAATCTACGGGTTGTCATTGTTTGTGGTACTCAAATCAACATAGTGGATCACATGATTATATTGCAAGTGCATTGTACCCCTCTTGAACCAGTATACAATACCAGTATACTGTCAATGCATTAACATGTCATGTTAATAATACCAAATTGGCGGTCTTCTTATCCTTCCTTCAAATATTCCTGGAGGAGTGGACTCTCTGAAGCTGATTCGTACGTACGAGCGGGTTTCCTCCAATTTGTCCTGTTACCACCCTGGGCACCGTGTCCCTCCTACACGCTCCCGTAATGCTCGAGCTGCAGGCTTACTGCAGGTCACAGAGTACTGGAGACAAATTAACAGAGGAGAGAGCTAATGTTAAAATGGCGTGCAAGCAGTTTTGAGGCTGCCTCAGTTGCGCCATCTACTTTCAGCTGAAGAACTACTACGGAAAGTGAAGTGGTGGGGGGAGGACACACTCTTCATACCGCTTCTGTTCAAATCCTTTCGAATGACTAGAGGTGTGTCGGTACAGCTGTACCGGGACTGTGGAACCGAGTATCAGGTTGGAACGGTTCCACGCAGTGACAAAAACTCGACCCTTACCGGTCCAGTTCCACGGACTGATAAGATATCTTAAGATGGCTCTGGACCGGGAAGAGAATCTTTTCTATCGGTCCAGTTCCATCCTCACCAATCAGAATGATCTGATCAATCATCTCATCAATCTGATCATTCTGATTGGTGAGGATGGAACTGGACCGGTAAGGATGTAACCGGACCGATAAGATATCACAGAGAATGGTTCAATGGCTCTGGACCGGTAAGCATGGATCTTGTTCTCAATTCTGTTCCATGTTGTACCTGGAAGCGCCCTTACTACTTCCATGGACTGAGAATGGTTCATGGAATGGCTCTTGAGCGGGAAGTTTTCTTCTGGACAGGTTAGCATGGAAGTTGTATCCAGTTTTATTAATTTATTATTGTCATGTTAAGTTCTTAAACTGCAACGTCATAATTCTTTCCTTGAATTGTTTGGTAACTATTAGTTATAATAAATTGCCTCTTTTGTAACACTTGTTCAAATTCCTTCCTTTTAGCGAATTGTCAAGGAAAATGATGCTATTGTATTGCAAGTTGAGATCATAAGCATGGAAGAAGGACGATAGGGATTTGACTGCCTGCTTCATCCATGCCATGTGAGTGGGATTTGATCGCCTGTATCGGTAATGGAACTGTACCGGTAATTTGGAACGGTTACATCTTTGTCACCGTAACCGTTGGAACCGTTCCAGGGAAATGCCTGGACCGACACACCCCTACGAATGACCAGAACGATGACTTTTCGTTTCACCATCATTTAGATTTGCAGGAATTACTTGAAAAAACCAATCGAGGCGACCGGTATTTTCCAAATTGCCCTTACAATTGTTGTTGTCCCTATCGCCAGTAGTTCTAATGTTCAATCAACAACTGCCACCCATAGAAACGTTTGAAACCCAGTGTATTATTGAAAATCGCTCGATTTTTTCATACATATCGCGGATATAACTAAATGTTATCAAATTAATTACTTAGATGCGGCCGGTAACGCACCAAGGAGAAAAATATGTGATAAACAAGGTGACTTGTTGTGTAAGGTTGGGAACAAACGATCATGAACGCGATCTGTTGCACTCATCTTTAACTACCTATGTCCTGGAGCTCCACCAATCAGAACGCTTCTCGGGCTCCCAGGTTCAGCTTTCAGCCCAGTGCTGCAGGTGTTGGTGAAGCGGTAGGTACAGGTACTAATTCTCTGTACTGGGCATGTGACCAGTCATGGTCTCTGGGGAGCTAGACTGTGCTAGTCTCACGATTGGTATATGGTCAGCAACCAACATTGGTACTGTGGGCGGGGGGAGCCCTAGGCATTACGACGATGAAAGTCAAAGTGCTACCCCCCAGTTGAGGTTTGGATTCGCGGGGGGTCGTGGTTTACAGTCACCCAGCGCAGCAGTCTCTGGGTTGGGTTCCTTGAACCAGGGCCAGCGGGTGACATGGATCCTGGCATGTGAGTTTTGCGAATTGTCAAAAACTCGGGCGCCGACCTGCATAGTCGGAAGCACGAGCTAGAACGTGCGCCTCTTCCTGTAGGTCATAACAGGGACCTGCTATTAAGCCAGGACACTGATTGTGTGGACAATCGACTCTCCGCAGTGACTTTCTCTGGTTGCTTGCAACCAGGAGGAAAGGACCATTGGGATTTTCACAGGACTCCCTAAACTGACTTTTTTTGGAAGGAGGAAAGACATTCATATGTCCTGTTACCACCGTCCTGCCAAGAAAAGAATCCGATCCAATTGCTGAGTTTAATTGTGGTAGGATCTTGAAACGTCTAGAAACGGCATTCCAGAAATGTGGTTGGCTTCCTGAAGTATGTCTAACGTTGCTATGGTAACCAGCAGTAGTCCAATAAGACAACCTTTCTACCCGTTTAGTAGACAAGGATAATCAAAATTTTTATGTGGTAAGAGTCATGTATCCTTTTTTAAGTCATATGATCACTCCTACCTAAGAAAGAGTGAGAATATGTGACGTTGCAGCCGAAAAGCGACGGGCCTTATTAGGAGGAGACTAACACGACCAACGACTTTTCTACCCTGTGAAGGAGGAGGCCCTCAATTCTGTATAATTAGTCTATTCCTAGTCTGGAAGAGTTGTCGACCTACTTGCCCTTAGGCATTGTGAACAAAAAATTATAGGTCCACAGAAACTTTGCATCCGTGTGGCGCCCCCTAGGTGGCGGATCGGCGAACTATAACGATTGAGTCAACCTTCCATGGTGAAACCTTGACACGGAAATTGGAGTCGTGAGAAATTTGATGTTCGTGTAGTGCCACGGAATTTCAATTTCGGAAATGCTCGAACTTCAATCTGCAGTAGGAGGGGAATCATGTCACTTTTAAGGGGGGAAATTCGCGAAAAATTATTGTACGCGCGGAAAATTGCTTGATGATAAGAGATAAGTAGTTCTATGTTCTCCAGAAGAATGCGCCGAAGGGATGCAAAGTTTCTGTGGCAGACCTAAAGCCCTTTATTCTTCATTCCGTAACGAATAACGAAAGAAAATTATTTGTAAATGCCTATCTGGTAACGCGTGACCAAGACAGGGAATTTTGGAACCCTTCTCAATTTAAAGGTGCTATCGTAGTGCCTAAGATGTGATGGAGTCAAACAAAACATCCCGGTTTTTTTAATGCTTACAATCTGACCTTAAATTTGAATGTTCACGAAGGGTCCGTCAATGACTCAGTCGAATGTTACAGGAGAAGTTACGCGAATACAGACCAATTTCCCCTAAAATCAGCTACCACGATTAAAAAAAAACTATTTTCGCTCATTCGACTCGAGAGTCATCTGAATGTGTCCTATCGCTGTGTTGAGAACATATTTACCAACTCTATCTTTTCTTGTTCATGAACCTACCTAAAAATTTCGATAACACTTTTGTGAACAGTATCTATCACCATCATGATGGTAGTTTTTATACGATCAAACTGTCAAATTAAAAAAATCTTCTTGATAAGGCACTGATAACATAACTTGTCCCGCATCAGATTAGGTTTGTTCCAGCAAGGCGACCGTGGTCGACCGCAGTCGACCGGCGCATGCGCATTACGACTAACCACTGTTCCAGCACGACAATCTGCCCAACTTTGCGGTTGAACCACTGTTCCAGCAACTCGACCGCGGTCGACCACGGTCGACCCAAACCCGAACGCTTTGAAGAGTGCGGTCGCGAGCGGTCAAGATTGGAAACCTCACACTAAAGAAACCTCTACCTTAACCTTCTCATTTCAAAACGAGCTCCGCAGTGGAAGGACCTCCCTAGGTGTTTTGGTTGAGAGTTTATAGTCATCAGAGATAGGTACAGTAGACAGTAGATGTGGATTTTTGACGTGATAACGTCTTATAAATTGGTTTACCGGGGACACTTCAAGAAACTGCGTTACGCTCCGCTCACGGAGGGGGTGCAGCTCGGCGCTCCCTAAAGCGCCCCCCCGCGCACCCCCCCCCCCCCGCGCACCCCCCCCCCCCGCGCACCCCCCCCCCCCGCGCACCCCCCCCCCCGCGTCCAACCCTTCCCCGGCGCTCAGAAAAGCGGGAGCGCCCCGCCCCCCTTCCCTGGCACTCACTCCCCCCCCACCCATGGGAAATACCTACTACCTACGGGAAATACCTACTCTGTGCAACTTGACAAAGAATTTTATTTTATCCTTCTTCCTACTATACGAATGAATATTAACATTAAAATTATTTTACCACTCAAAGTCGTTGTCACGTAAAACTTTCGCCTGTATACCGACTTTACAGGCAACAACACAGGGTTTTTTTCACCCTCCTGTTGGAAGAACTTTTTTCAGAAACGTGTGAAGCTTCAACCCAATGTCCTCAAATTTCTCGCTCTCACAAAGGAAACCTTGAAATCTCTTTACGCCCTTGTGAAGATAAATTTGCATTAAAATTGTGACTTTTCTATAACATCATACCTATACCATTAGGGGTGTCTACCATTTGGATGGACCAAACTTTAAGGATCGATTGTACAAGTAATTTGCTACAAAAAATGTCTCCCGGCAATTTTTTCTTAACTCACTCAATATGCCTTTTTTTCACTTCGAAGTTTTTTTTCGCGTTTTCGACTTTACGTCATTAAAATTGCCGTAATTCCTGTTATTTACCAAATAAATTCAAATTTAAGGATATCGTTGGGAAGAGCGTTTAATTTCCAAGCTGCTTAATGTAAAACCAAAATATTTTGGAATTAAACCATTTCTAGAAAATCAAGTCAAAAAGCAAACTTAAATTTTTTTTCGAAATATGATTCTTTTTAAATTGAAGTTTTCACTTTGAACGCCTGTCCATTTCGATGGGCGCTCTTCAGAAAAAATATGCTTAAATTGTCAGCTTTCCAACGGTATATCAAGTTTTCTTTTTTAAATTCAAATTAGAAGAGTAAATCAAGTTTGAATGCAAGAAAATTCTGAGTGCTAGAAAGTGGATTTTTCGAAGAAAACCTTCGTTTTTCGTACATAAAATACCAAGGCATTATTCGTAGATACGGTGGTGAGGATGAAGTAAAACCTTTCTATTCAATAAAAACATCAATCAGCTAGAAATTTGATGTTTTTATTGAGTAGAAAGGTGTACCTAACTATCCGACTTTGCTTGCTTTGAACTGTACAATATTTTTTTCCATCCTCATCAAAGAAACAGTTTTTAGGAATTTTAAATGATTACAACAATGAGAAAAGGTATTTTATTCATTATGCATCCTATGCGATGATTAGCAGGTATGGAAACCTGAAGTCACACATACTCAGAAGTAACGCGATTTTCGACCAACTAGCTGTTGAGTGTTCCAGCAGTGGTTGAACCACGGTGATGGTCACACAACCGCGATCTATAAGGCTGTGGTTTTTGGTCTAACCGCGGTTGGCCCTGCTGGAACAAACCTATTATCTACTAGGTTTGTTCCTACAGCGACGGCAGTTGGAAGGAAACCAACTGGCGCATGCGCAGTAGCCCAACTGCTGTTCCTACAGGACGAACCATTGGACGGATCAAACCAACCGCTGTTCCAACAGAATAATCCGTTCAACTGCAGTTGGAATGCATTCGGAAGGAAGTCGACAGCTCGAAAGGGGCCCGTCGAAAAGGAAAACTTTCCCATTTGAAACCTCTTTCATAACCTGCTCATTCTAAAATTGAATTCGTGGAGTTCACTTCGCATCTCCTACAAACCAATAGGGTTTACTGTTGATTTTGTGTTCGTATTTTGTCCGTTCTTCAGCCCTTTTCTCCTTATAACTTTTGGATATCGGTCCACCTGGTTTTTCCTTTAATGTACTGCGTTAGTTGTAAGCTATACATTAATGAATTTAAAGTAATACTGTGACTGGTAAAGTATGGATGTTATAAGAAAAATATTCCATTTTTTTCTTGGTTTAATTAATGTGTTATTGCAACACGGACTTCTCAATTACAACTACCCCAAAAATCAATCATTACTTAATCATTGCTTAAATTAATTTTTATTCGTGAGTTATGCAGTTATTAGTGTATTTTCTGAGAGTTTCCCCCCCACCAGCCAATGGTCGTCCTTACACAGCATTGGTTATTACAAATCATCCTGGTCTATTTATCAATTAATTTTAATCCTGATAGAAAAAAAAAAAACTTTATTGAACATTGTAGAAGTTAAACAGGTGGACAAGGACTCCAGTAGTTGCCGAAACATAGGGGATTTGCCAAAAGTTCAAATTGGTATGCCAAAAGTCTTTATTATTTCGAAAAAACAATACACTTTAATTTTTCACGTTTTCAGGGCAAGTCTATTAAAAATCCAAAATAGTACATACGAGTCGTTTTCTTACAAACTGTAATGGCCCATAGTTGTATACATTTCCAGCGGTTTTTTTGTTTTCAAACGCAGTAGAGGTAGAGCGTTAAAATTAAAAGAGCGTTTGAGTAAACAACTTTAATGGAGATGAAAATAGCATTTTACGACAGAATAGGTACATAGTAGTAAACAAATAGTAATGGATTGTAAATGTTGGAAGGAATCAACAAAAATCACATAGGTACACAAATGGTAACTTGAATTTAGGAAAGCAAATTCAGTAAGAGTTGTACCAAATGTATAAACGTTTTACAAATTTACCACATAATTTCGTTTAGGTAAACAAAAGATGGCTAGTAATTTTTTGTCGAAATGAGCAGAGGTGAAATGACACGTGAAACTGGGAGTAACGTGAGCTCCAGTTTGTGTAACGTTAAATAAGGGGACGGAAAAAAGCGTTCCTACAGCGAAGTTGAACAGTTCAACAGTTTTGGAATGCGATTGAGAAGGCTGTGAACTGCTGTTCGATTGCCTTCCAAATGCATTCCTCTGTTGAAACAAACCTACTAACTTACATCCCGGAATGAAACATTTCTTTCCTTTCGTACTTCAGTAGAGATGGGCAAAACGGTTCACCAAGAAGAACGGCTCTGAGCGCTCCGCTCATTCAAAAGATCCGGATCTTTTCGACGGATCAGTGGCTCTTTTGAGCTCGTATTTATTGTAGAGATGAAAATACGATGAAAAACGCTACAAATTGTTACACAACGGTTTATTTTAGTTCTGCCCGGAAATATTTATTCGATTATTGGATTCTACACTACCTTGAATCCTAAGCCATGAAATTTTGAGGGCGAGAGGGAATAATTTCTCTGTTGCTCGATTCCAATGGTTCATTATTGAAAATAATATCCCAAAAAGCGCTGTTGTTCAATAAAGATGCTCAACAAATCCTTCAAAAATGAGGGCGTCGGTGGTCTAGTGGCAGTGTACCCGACTGCGGTGATAGGATAAGAACCGTCTTGCGGGGACGCGCGTTCGAGTCTGGTCGCCAGCAGAAAGTTTTCTGTCTATTAGACGATCGGCAAACTCTCGTTCCAACCCGCCCTGGTGATGTTTGGGAAGCCATGAGCGAAATCATCAGAACAAATTCTGATCTCCCCTTAGGGAGACAGCTGATGACGTCCGCGACGCCAAGAATGGCAGTCGGACGAAAATTCAACCTGAAATGGTCGCTTACTTTACTTACTACTACTCCTTCAAAAATCAACGAAAATTATTAAATGAACACGATTAAAGCTATGAATAAGTAAGACTTAAAAATACAGTTTTTTGGTAAAATATTTATTTATATGAAATCTGCATTTTTTTTATGCCTATAATGACAAACCACAATTTTAAAAAAAAATTTCTTAGTAGGTATAACATTTTTATAATATAACATTTTGATGTTATATCATGTTATTCAACAAAGAAAATTAAGGTAACCAAGGTGAAAGAGAATAAACGAACCAATAAGTACGTAAGCTTCAATATTGATAATATTGGTAAGATAAGGCTGTGCTTTTGCTTGCCTTTTGAACTTGTATCAGAAAGCTCCTCACAAAAAATCATGATGTAAAAATCAAACAGGGAGAAAAAACAACGGAAAGAATCAGAAAGTGGGTCACAGAAAACACTGGAAAAATACGGTAAAGTTTACGACCGAAAATACAATAATGCATGTGGTGGTACGATACAATTCCGCAAAATTGTATTGTTTGATCGACTTATATCGTATTTTCCCTCGGAATTATCGTACGGGTTGGCAACAGTGAGCTGACGAAAAGGAGGTCCTAATTTTCCCGAACACTGCCGATCTCAAAAGAACCGAAGAACGAAGAGCCGCCGTTCTCAAAAGGACCGAAGATCGAAGAGCCGCCGTTCATTTATTTTACTGGATCTCAAGAGATCCAAAGATCGAAGAACCGCGATTCATTTGTCATTTTTACTTATCCGCAGTTTACTCGCTCTTTTGAAGAACCGATCTTCACCGATCACTACCAGCGCTGAGCTCAAAAGATCCGAAGAGCCGCGGTTCTTTTTTACTGACCCGTGGTCAGTGTTGCCAAGTTGGGGGTTTCCCCCCCAAATTTGGGGTTTTTTTTTCTAGACGGGGGGATTTTGGGGGGAGAAATCTTTTGGGGTTCTTTTTGGGGGTTTTTACCGACGAGTCGGGGGGATTTGGGGAGAATAAAAATGAATGAGCAATTAAAATAGCAGCAGGTAATATAATACATATTATGTATTCAATGGAGTGAAAAACCGAATTTACCAATGTCTATCGTGGGCTCAATGGGACTATAATTTTGGAGTTTTGGAGGACGAACTTTGTCTCAACTCTTTTTCGATCTTTGATCTTTCGCAAGCACACACACTGATAAATTCTTAAAGTTTATTCGTCCGTTCGCGCTCGTTACTATTAGCAAACTTGAAGTTTTGAAGAAATTGAGAAGGTTTGGAGATGGGGGTCGAATGCAACCTCACTGTTTGACATTTTGATTTTTTGTACAAAAAAGTACCCTACCTGAAGAAACTAGTTTATTTTTTAAAATGTTTTTAATGTTTTTTTAAACCTTTATGACCTAAAACAAATATCGCTAATACAATAATTGCATTGTCTTCAAGATCCACTCCGCCCTCAAATCATTAATAAATTACAATCTACTATACTAAGAAAAAAAAAATTGGATTGTATTCATTGATATTTTCATTTCATCCTTAACTTTTAGGGTTTTTCTTTTTTGGGGGGATTTGGGGGTTTTTCGAGCTTGGCTCAGGGGGTTTTGGTAGCCGCTTGTTGGCAACACTGCCCGTGGTTCACTCGCTCTTCTGAAAGACCCGGCTCAAAGAGCCGGATCTTTAATGAGCGACCCATCTCTATACTTCAGTAACTTTTCTTTTCATAACTCATTGTAAATGTAAACCTGAAAGCAAATTCGAAGTGAGAATGTGAGGCGAAGTAAATACGAGATGAAGTAATGTACTGGAGTACGTGAAGAAAATACTAGTAGTTTGGGAAAGAAAGAGTGGAAGGCGTTGGAGGGATGGAAGGGAAACCCTCCTCGCGGTTATAATGGGGAGGGAAATTTTTTGTAGGCGTACGGTAATGATGGGAGTTTTAGGTGAGAAGAATTTTCACCAGCCAGCCAATCAAATTCTCGAGGTAATTTGATGTTGCATTTGGCGGGATTGGTAAACTGATCATTTTCCTCCTTATCACCTGTAATTTTTTGAAGGCTCTGTTCTTGGGTGGGAGTCAAATTTTGTTTCTTTTCAAGACATTTTCTTTGAGAGAGAGAAAAAAAACGTGCGCACACCTTATTTCCGAATTTTAGCCAGTTCACACGTAATATTGACGTTAACTGCAAAGCAAGAACACGTAATGAGGAAAATTTACGTCAAGGTTCGTTCATCAATTGGATTTCACAATTTCATTTCGCTCACCCCTTTCTTGTGTATATTTCCCAGGTGAAACGTACGTCCTGGACGACGGTGGTGAAGTGGATTTAGATTTAGGAAACTACGAGAGGTTCCTGGACGTCACTCTCCACCGGGACAACAACATTACCACTGGAAAAATCTATCAGCATGTCATATCTAATGAGCGAAAGGGAAACTACTTAGGGAAAACCGTTCAAGGTAACTCATATAGTTTTATTGTTGAGTGAATTTATTTTTGTTAATTCTCATAATATCCATCTGTCAAACAAATTTGCAATGTGCTATTCCTTTGATGGGACTAATATTGAGATTATCATCAAGTATCATTATTGATTTATACAATATGTTTTGGTAGGCAACGTTTGTTTCCTACTTAATGAAAACTAACTCGTGTCGAAAAGTTCAATTGTGGTGTTTCATCAAATATTTAATATTTAATATTCCTTATTTAATACCCTGAAGTACGTCAAACTTTACTTGGTTATGGGTTTGGAACGCTGAAATAGCGTGTTTTCATAGATTGTGAGAACCAAGTCAAAATTGTTTCTTCCTAAACTAATCCTTTTCATATTGGGCCTAATTCGTTTCGATGGATTTGTTCAAGTGTAGATTTGGACTTCTTGAAGGAAAAACAAACTGGGCCACATGGAAATATAAAGCTTTCGACGTACTTCAGGGTATTAAATAAGGAATATTAAATATTAAATATTTGATGAAACACCACAATTGAACTTTTCGACACGAGTTAGTTTTTATTAAGTAGGAAACAAACGTTGCCTACCAAAACATATTGTATAAATCAATAATGATACTTGATGATAGAGTTATCTCAATACTCCCCCTCATCAAGATATCAACTAAGTCCCTTTGATCTACACAGAATCATCAACCGTGGGCCGTGTAATGGTTTCGTCAGCATGTCCGCCAGTTGATGTTCTGTTGGCGTCTTCACAATCCCAAGCTCTCCGTCAGTAACAGCTTCTCGAATGAAGAAAATCCCTCAACTTCAGGTGGACAACGAAGCAGCAATAAAGTTATCACAAAACTCAGAATACCGTAGACGAACCAAACACATTCGAATAAGGCATTTCTTCATTCGAGAAGCTGTTACTGACGGAGAGCTTGGGATTGTGAAGACGCCAACAGAACATCAACTGGCGGACATGCTGACGAAACCATTACACGGCCCACGGTTGATGATTCTGTGTAGATCAAAGGGACTTGGTTGGTATCTTGATAAGGGGGAGTATTGAGATTACTCTATCATCAAGTATCATTATTGATTTATACAATAAGTTTTGGTAGGCAACGTTTGTTTCCTACTTGAAAAAAACTAACTCGTGTCGAAAAGTTCAATTATGGTGTTTCATCAAATATTTAATATTTGATATTCCTTATTTAATACCCTGAAGTACGTCAAACGTTAACTACTAAGGTTTCTTTGTCTGTCTGGAGCCAATGAATTGAAATTGAGAATAGCAGGCCGCATACTATCCCTTAAGGTTTATTGATTACAAAGTCGATTGTTGCCTTCAATTTTTCATCCCTAGCTATTATGTCACTGATCAGCTGATCATTGAAGAGGAAGGAGAGGAATATGGTATCAACAAACTAGTATGAAAAGTCTTAAATGAGCATTAGGGAAACAGGAACCCTACTTTTTTTACATGAATTACTGGTGTCGATTAATAATGAATTACGATTTTTGTCTTCTTTTAGTTGTTCCTCACATCACTGATACAATTCAAGAGTGGGTGGAGAGAGTTGCTAAACAACCTGTAACTGAAGATGGAGCTCAACCTGAAGTGAGTTCTACAATTGTGACTCCACCTGACACTATAGGGAAAACACAATATCTTCAGAAATGATTCTTTCTGTTTTAGTTTGTAAGTATCCGTCAAGTAGAGCTCAGGACACAATCGAACTCGGAATTAGGTGCATGCGTTGATTTAAATACACTAAATGACGTCAATAAACTGACTGGGGGGGGGGGCGATCTTCCTTGGTGAAGAAGGGCTTCGATGGATACGGAACACGTGGTCTAAAAATATACATGCAGATGCTCGAGAGGAGTGTTGAGTCAATGGTGATAAAAGTTGGTGCTTCTGGCCAAACTCACTGATAACACCTGAAGCAGCAAGTTGTGGTCTGCATGGATGGATATTTTTAAAACGAGTGCATCCGTCCCCTCGTCCTTTCTTGCACCAGGTATTTAGTGATCATGAATGATTGAAAATCAACTCCTCTCCAATCAACAGGTTTGAATGTGTTCTAATCTATTCTTGACTCGTACTTTCAAAGTAAAATGAAAAGAATTATTTGTGAATACATTGCTCAGTCATAGTAGTGAACGGATGCTCAACTGCTAGGAGAGAAAAATACTCTGTAAAATTTTCGGTGCAGTATGTGAAGGTGGAAGATGGAGATATAACAGGCATGGATGGAGGCATAACAGAGAATTGAGAGCATTGTACGGACAGCCAGACCTGGTGGCCTTCATACGGAGAGGAAGGCTTAGGTGGCTCGGCCATGTGGAGGGAAATAGATATCCCATGAAGGCCATGAATGGAACGCCAGGCGGTAGAAGGATTATGCCGAGGCTACGAAGAAGCGTCGAGCGAGCGAAAACGGTCAGGTATCGACGCTCTAGAAATAGTTTACCCTTGTTCAGGTAAGGGTGGCTACGGTGGGAGAGGTCATTGACGCTTGGGCGAAATAACGGTCAACGCTCGATGCTCAGTCAAGATTTTCGCTTGACGCTCAGCTTCTAACGTTCCTTGTCCACTTCTTTATCTAATCTTTTCATTTCGTAAAATAGCAAAAAAGTTATCCGATGAGGATAGATACCTGAAATTTGATATTCATGGTGCAAGCATATCCATTTAATTTAATTTAAAGGAAATTTAATTACTGGTTGCTAAGGACGCAAAACTGAGTTCCACTCAAAACTATTGTCACTACCTACCAACCATAGGTACTCCCTTCTACTACCTACCTACTTCACAATCAAGTTCATTTTTGGAAGAAATAAACGCTTCACACTCGATTTGAAGAAATAAAGAGTTGTGGGTGCCTTCAATAGGAAATTTGATTACTGGTTGCTAAGGACGCAAAACTGAAGACAACTAGAAGAAACGAACAACAGTCGTATTTTGTCAGCTAAAATTTGAACGGGGATTAGGCATCTTTTGCGATTCACACTCGTGTTTCTGATTTATTGAAAGCCCAGTCCTTAAGTTCTCGCATGGAGCAGACGGTTTGTCCTACAGAGCTCCTCGTGGTCTCTAAAAATTCAATTCTATTTCAAATTGATGAAAAAACATTACTTTTATGTCAAAAGTTTTTGAGCTAGGGTGTTTTCAAATAAATTTTCAGCCCTTATTCTTCAACCCTAAGTGACTGACATCAACCAAAAGCTTCGGGGCACAACGAGATCCCAAATGGAGCCCATACACCAAATTTAATCAAAATCGGTCCATGGTAGCTATAGAAAAGAGCCGCGTACGGCGGACGGACGGCAATATTTGTATTCCGTTTTTGGATTCCACGTACCCTGAAACGTAAACCGACAAATTTTGAGAGGGTTAAACTTTTTTTTCTTGGTCGATTCCAAAGGTTCATTATTGAAAATAATAAACCAAAACAAGAAGGAAAAAGTAGCAGCAACAATGGACATTCTGGTGTATTCAAAAAATCTTTTCGTGTCTTCTTTGAGTTTGTGAAAAAGATTGTAGTATTCTCCTTCACAATTCCTAAGCACATTAATAGAATGAACTCTAGAACTTCTACAGAAACGGTTTATCAGTAAAGAACTTTTTAAATAGCTGAATTGTCACTTAGTGCAAGGAGCAAAAGTTGCATATTCGCTGGCATGGTGGTGAACTGACTGGAACTCCCCATCTAGTTAGTCACCTTTCGCTCCCCTTCCGCTCCTACTGTAGCCGCCCCTTTTCGCTTGACGCTCGACTCTCGACGCTTCTATCGTAGTCGAGGCCTTAGAGGTAGTCCCCGACTGCGTTGGATAGATGACGTAGAGGGGGATCTAAGCCAGCTCCAGATCCGAGGTTGGAGGCGAACAAAAAGAAAAAGGAGCATTAGATAGAAAGGGCTGGAAGGATATCGTTGAGAAGGCCCTGGTCCTCCAAGGACCGCAGTGCCAAGAAAGAAGAAGAATGGCTCAATTCCCATTATATTGGTTCTGTAACACTCGAGTACTGCATTCTACTGTAGGCGTTTGAACTGTATCGTTCGCGTTAAATTTTGTTCATGTTTTGATGGTTGGTTGGCTAGGAAACTCACCAGCCTCAATCCTCTGCAATACTCCTACGAACTTTTATGATTACGGAAACTGGGGGTCCGGTGTACCCACGATCGCTGGAGCGAGCGTTGTTTGGCAGTGGAATTTGGACTAACTTCTGCGGGGGTCGTGGGTTCAAATCTCATCGCCGCGTCCGGGGCTCTCATCGCCTCCCTCCTCCTCCCAACCCAGGGCGGCGACGCAATGTGAAGCGAATTCATCAGAACAAATTCTGATCTTCCCTTTGGAAGAGAGCTGATGTTGTTTATTTACTTACTGATTACGGAAACTCATCATGTAAGTTCTGTCTGCTTTGGTGAACTTGCCCTTATTGATTGGAAGGTGCCACCAAGATAAAGCTGTAAAACATCTTAAAGATGTCCTCATGAATCTTGTTTCTCATTGTGGTTAACGTGGGTGTTTAATTTATTTGAGGGCTCCTTAGGTTGAATAGAGAGGTCCCTACAGTGACCACCGGTAATTCAGATTCTAATTCTCTTACGTTAGGATAAGAAAGATTTCGAGGCCACACGAGTATTTATACTGATTCGTTGTCTTCATGATATAAATAAATGTTTGCGATACGTGGGCCAGTGGTGGTATCTTAGGGGGTTTCAAATCCAAAATGATAAACTTTTACATACCAGTAAATTTTTTGTTTATTTGTCAGGTCTGCATCGTCGAGCTGGGAGGCACCATCGGTGACATCGAAGGGATGCCTTTTGTTGAAGCTTTCAGGCAGTTTCAATTTCGAGTCAAAAGGGAGAACTTCTGTGTGGCCCACGTTTCCCTCGTTCCTCGAGTGAGTACTTGTTCTTACTTAAGTCCATTCCTCACACTATGTGAGGTAAATTAATGGTAATTCCATCGTGTAAGTTACAATCTACTTCTTCGGTACCTACGTTCTGCTGCTAAATTCAGGAGGTCTGTGCAGGAAGGGACTAGGTGATGAAACCCCGTTTGGATATACAACTGATCAAATGATTTCACATTCAGTATTTTTCAATTCAGCTTCATTTCTCCCACATATGTCGCTAAAAATATTGGGTTTCAATTAAATTCTAGATGAAGATCAGAAAACTGCTTTATTTCAAATGCAGGCTTTCTTCTTGGGAAATGCAGGTTTCTTGCGAAGATTGAGCACCTAATGGGCAGGTTTTGTTAATTTATTTGTTCACAAAAATTCTTGAAAATAAGCGCGGAAAAGTGGTGTGGAATCGAAATTGCATGCTTTCCTTAGTTATTCAGAGATTTCTGAAAATCGAATCATGGAAAAGAGCGTGTAAGAAAACAAACCTTGCAATAAAATATTTCAGTTGTGATTTAATCCGGATTCACGTGGGTGCCTATTGTCCGTAATCTGTAACGCATAATGGGGAATTTGCCTCACATTTTGCCTATAATTTTTTTTTGAAAGAGGGTATATTGATATGGAAGAAAACCATATTGTGCTGCTCGAAGAAGCATCCAAAAAACTCAGCGCTTCGCGTCTCGTTGGACCCCCAGATGCTATTTAGTGCTATGCTAAGTTTAGTGCAGAACCTTTAGTCGTGGGTAGATATGATACAAAAGTTATAATCGAGAGTTACAGCAACATTTGGAACTGTTCAGACGTGAGAGGCTGCTAGGGCGAGCATTGAGTGGATGCTAACTTTCCGACGTTAGTCTCACATCCATCCTGTGATGCTCACGTGATTGACGTTGTTTTAGATTTTTCAACACTCCATAGGTAACGTCAACTCAATCCACGGTTTTTGTTTTTGTTGAACCGATAAAGGAAAATATAAGGAAATCAATGAAGTACGCTCGTTTATTACCCAAAATAATCGTAAAAGTATAAATAAATAAATGCAAAATGAATGTGAGCACCTAATCGTGCATTTCAGTCCATCCCCTTGTCCGAGGAGTAGATGACAGACAACCGAATTCAATGAGATTGGTAGTTTATGATTGACCTCGGACTAATCAATCTTTTGGTATTATATTCCAATATTACCTTTTCACAGTAAAATAAATACGAAGTCGGTCAAAAAGGTAGAGGAAACTTGCCTTCAATGGGAAGAAATTGAGATCGATCGTCCAACTGATGTCATCGAGGTTGAACATCCGCCATCCACACTTCAGATGTCGCAACAGACCGAAATGTGTAAGGGAGCAATAGAGTATTTTTGTACTTGGCGTTTCGTTTTACACGTATCTACTCACACACGTGAAAAGTCCCTTGACGCCAAAAGCCAACTTTTGGCGTTTGAAAAAATCCGCTGTCTACGCGAGGGTGCGCTACGTTAGGATAACCTCAGAGTAGATGGAGTTGTTTTTCTTCTTCCATAGACTAGCCAAGGTATTTCGAGGTTGAATAGAAAATGCTATTTGTTTGTACCTACCACTACCTATCCACTTCGTCATTAATATTGAAGTTATTTTAATTCAATTCTCATTATTGTTTCATTTACTACGGGTTCCAATTTTTCTCCAATAGGTTTTACTATCATTTGTTAGGTAGGTACTAGCATACTTCTTTATTCATTTTACTGGTATTTATATATGTTACAACCGGGTAAAGACAAAATAAACACGACAACTCTTCTCAAATTCGCACAAAATAATATTTCACTTAAACCAAAAATTGAGAGCCAAAACAATAAAACCGGGAAAGTAACAACAAATCGTCCTTATTCAGGTCTACCTTAAAGAGGACTGCAACATGCCCTAAAATCGGTAAATTACCGTCAAAACCCACAACAGTATATAATAAATACCTAGACTGCATATTATGCAGTCGATTATTTTTTTTTTTTTTACAACCAATATAAATGCTTTTATTTGGGGAGCGAACGATGATTCGCTACATGGTGCGATCCTGGGGCTGTTGTTGGTGTCGTTTTTTTTCTCTTGAGGGAATTTCCGTTTGTAGGATGAGAGAAAGGAGAATTTTGATCGTCGAGGTAGGTGTAGTGTAGGTGGTCAAGGTTTTTGTTATGCAGTCGATTATTGATAACAGTTATCAATAATTTAATAGTTACTATTAAATAATATCTATAATTAAAAAAATAATTAGGTAATAAATTTAAAAACATAAATAATATCTATGACGTACCTAGTAGGGATTTCTTATAATATTTATAAAAAATCGAAAAATATTATTGAATAATAAAACCTTCGGAAAATTTGGTATGTAAGGGAGTACGAGATTGTTTAAGTGGTTATGTTGAATCCTCATGTCAGATTCGGTATATCCTGGGGTTTGACAAGAACTTCCTCTTCTACCATGGATATTTCTGAGATGGGGTGCTTTTTCACTAGCAGAAACCTAAAATAATCATCGAATGCTTGCTCAAGTTCCTTCTCAGTGGAGGAACTCTGCCAGATGGACTCACCTCATGGACTCCATCCATTCTTCCATAACTTTTATCATGATACTTGGAACATGAAAAAGAAAAAATTAATATCCTATCTGAAAGGAAAACAAAATTTGAAATAGACAAGGAGTAAAAATCCGCCAAAGTAACCTTGCCAACTTAACTTATAAGTATCACGTTAATGTCACTACAGGAGTTCACTTTTCACGATTTCAAGGAGGAGATCTGAAAAAAATGACTTGGAAAGTTAGCATCTACGAGTGCTCGCGCTAGCAGCTCTTTTTCACGTTTCGCTTTTTGTCAACACGGGAAGTACAAAAATACTCTAATATTCACTTTACCGTGACCCCGAAGATAAAGAACTCGCAAAAGATTCACCGAAACTCTTCAAAACGAAAGAAACAGAATGATCAGCTGATTAACAGCGGCCATTAGCTCAGCCACAAAAACAAGGAGTTGACCTACTAGGTTATCTCACGTCGAAAACGCGAGAGGGCCGAGTCAACCGTCTTCCGTGAGCCTCACGTCATGTGCGAGGCTCGCGTTTTCGACGTGAGACTCGCGTTTTCGACGTGAGACTCGCATTTTTGTACGTATCTTGGCCCGCTGTAACTCTCTAATATCCCTAGCAGCATATCTCAAAAGCATTAAGAAAGACTCGACGCTTTGCGCCTCGAAATCGGAGTGTCGAAAAGGCCGCGCGGCCGGCGGAGATCACCCTCCAGGCGTAACGTTTTTCGGGTAGTTACTCTAGGGCAATAACATGTTCCATGTTAATATGATTTATGGGAAGAGGCTGGCCCTTGTGTGTATTTCGATAATATACCTACAAAACCATGTGTTATTATTCATGATACTTCTGTTATTAAATCCCCAAAAATTTAATCATTCTCCAATAACCAACCGCATGGAAGAAATCTGTGTACTATGGGGGATCATCATTGAATCAACTTCCGAAAACCTGGAAGTTTCAAGCCATTTTAAAGAGAGTTTGTACATCACGCTTCTTCTCAAAGATTTCATAAAATTATTTACCACACCTGCCCCAAAACACCTGGTTGCAGAAACAGACCACTGAGGATTTCGTTATGAAAATTACAGTCTATCTAGATAGTAACTTCTTGCACACACCTCCTCAATTATGAATGTACGACTAACTTAATCAACTTGTGGCTTATACGCACTGTTGATTTCCAGATCCATTCAATTTCGGTACCTATTTAGTCATTGATGAATTGTTTTAGCTGGCAGGTCTAGTGGTGAGTAGATTAGCACATTCGTTTGAATAGCTGCTTAGAGAATGCAGTCACTCATTGCCATGACCTCAATACGATTGGATCACTTCGTTTCATTTTCATCGTCATTGCAGTTTTTGTTACCTGAATTTGAAAATGTGTAACAAAGAAATCATTCTTCTCCTTTCTCCATTATTGGTCTAGTCAAGACTGAAAACTTGTTTGCTTTTAAAATTTGTAATTCCGAATTCCTTCCAACGAAATGACAGTTCAGGTAAATCCTTCTGGTAAAGGAATTGCTACTACTTATTTACTACTACAAACTTACTTAGTTCTTGAACACTGATTACTTTAGGTTACTCAGTGATCATACGTATGTTTTATGGTTAGAAATGAAGAAAAAAATAATAAAACACCAGCTTTCAGGAAATTGGAAGTCAGAACAACTGAAAAAATGAAAAAAATCTATCCACAGCTTGGAGAGAACTTCACGTATTCTCTCCAAGCTGTAGATAGACTTTGCTTTCCAGTCAACCAAGGTAGCGGAGGCTTGATTGACGACCAACAAGTTTCGATGATTTTAACGCTCTTTATCAACTTTTTCTTAAACAATCGAAGGTGAAAACAAGCCTTTGAAGTGGTCATATCTCTCGAGTAAACCAACAAGTTTCGATGATTTTAACGTTCGTTCTCCACATTTTCAAACAATCGAAGGTGAAAACAAGCCTTTGAAGTGGTCATATCTCTCGAGTAAACCAACAAGTTTCGATGATTTTAACGCTCTTTATCAACTTTTTCTTAAACAATCGAATGTGAAAACAAGCCTTTGAAGTGGTCATATCTCTCGAGTAAACCAACAAGTTTCGATGATTTTAACGTTCGTTCTCCACATTTTCAAACAATCGAAGGTGAAAACAAGCCTTTGAAGTTGTCATATCTCTCGAGTAAACCAACAAGATTCGATGATTTTAACGTTCGTTCTCCACATTTTCAAACAATCGAAGGTGAAAACAAGCCTTTGAAGTGGTCATATCTCTCGAGTAAACCAACAAGTTTCGATGATTTTAACGCTCTTTATCAACTTTTTCTTAAACAATCGAAGGTGAAAACAAGCCTTTGAAGTGGTCATATCTCTCGAGTTAACCAACAAGTTTCGATGATTTTAACGTTCGTTCTCCACATTTTCAAACAATCGAAGGTGAAAACAAGCCTTTGAAGTGGTCATATCTCTCGAGTAAACCAACAAGTTTCGATGATTTTAACGCTCTTTATCAACTTTTTCTTAAACAATCGAATGTGAAAACAAGCCTTTGAAGTGGTCTTATCTCTCGAGTAAACCAACAAGTTTCGATGATTTTAACGTTCGTTCTCCACATTTTCAAACAATCGAAGGTGAAAACAAGCCTTTGAAGTGGTCATATCTCTCGAGTAAACCAACAAGTTTCGATGATTTTAACGTTCGTTCTCCACATTTTCAAACAATCGAAGGTGAAAACAAGCTTTTGAAGTGGTCATATCTCTCGAGTAAACCAACAAGTTTCGATGATTTTAACGCTCTTTATCAACTTTTTCTTAAACAATCGAAGGTGAAAACAAGCCTCTGAAGTTGTCTTATCTCTCGAGTAAACCTACATGTTTCGATGATTTTAACGCTCTTTATCAACTTTTTCTTAAACAATCGAAGGTGAAAACAAGCCTCTGAAGTTGTCTTATCTCTCGAGTAAACCTACATGTTTCGATGATTTTAACGCTCTTTATCAACTTTTTCTTAAACAATCGAAGGTGAAAACAAGCCTCTGAAGTTGTCTTATCTCTCGAGTAAACCAACAAGTTTCGATGATTTTAACGTTCGTTCTCCACATTTTCAAACAATCGAAGGTGAAAACAAGCCTTTGAAGTGGTCATATCTCTAGAGTAAACCAACAAGTTTCGATGATTTTAACGTTCGTTCTCCACTTTTTCAAACAATCGAAGGTGAAAACAAGCCTTTGAAGTGGTCATATCTCTCGAGTAAACCAACAAGTTTCGATGATTTTAACGTTCGTTCTCCACATTTTCAAACAATCGAAGGTGAAAACAAGCCTTCGAAGTTGTCATATCTCTCGAGTAAACCAACAAGGTTCGATGATTTTAACGTTCGTTCTCCACATTTTCAAACAATCGAAGGTGAAAACAAGCCTTTGAAGTTGTCATATCTCTCGAGTAAACCAACAAGGTTCGATGATTTTAACGTTCGTTGTCCACATTTTCAAACAATCGAAGGTGAAAACAAGCCTTTGAAGTGGACATATCTCTCGAGTAAACCAACAAGTTTCGATGATTTTAACGTTCGTTCTTCACATTTGTGAATGTGAAAACAAGCCTTTGAAGTGGTCATATCTCTCGAGTAAACCAACAAGTTTCGATGATTTTAACGTTCGTTCTGCACTTTTTCAAGCAATCGAATGTGAAAACAAGCCTTTGAAGTTGTCTTATCTCTCGAGTAAACCAACAAGATTCGATGATTTTAACGTTCGTTCTCCACATTTTCAAACAATCGAATGTGAAAACAAGCCTTTGAAGTTGTCATATCTCTCGAGTAAACCAACAAGATTCGATGATTTTAACGTTCGTTCTCCACATTTTCAAACAATCGAAGGTGAAAACAAGCCTTTGAAGTGGTCATATCTCTCGAGTAAACCAACAAGTTTCGATGATTTTAACGTTCGTTCTCCACATTTTCAAACAATCGAAGGTGAAAACAAGCCTTTGAAGTGGTCATATCTCTCGAGTAAACCAACAAGTTTCGATGATTTTAACGTTCGTTCTCCACATTTTCAAACAATCGAATGTGAAAACAAGCCTTTGAAGTTGTCATATCTCTCGAGTAAACCAACAAGTTTCGATGATTTTAACGTTCGTTCTCCACATTTTCAAACAATCGAAGGTGAAAACAAGCCTTTGAAGTGGTCATATCTCTCGAGTAAACCAACAAGTTTCGATGATTTTAACGTTCGTTCTCCACATTTTCAAACAATCGAATGTGAAAACAAGCCTTTGAAGTTGTCATATCTCTCGAGTAAACCAACAAGTTTCGATGATTTTAACGTTCGTTCTCCACATTTTCAAACAATCGAAGGTGAAAACAAGCCTTCGAAGTTGTCATATCTCTCGAGTAAACCAACAAGTTTCGATGATTTTAACGTTCGTTCTCCACATTTTCAAACAATCGAAGGTGAAAACAAGCCTTCGAAGTTGTCATATCTCTCGAGTAAACCAACAAGTTTCGATGATTTTAACGTTCGTTCTCCACATTTTCAAACAATCGAAGGTGAAAACAAGCCTTCGAAGTTGTCATATCTCTCGAGTAAACCAACAAGTTTCGATGATTTTAACGTTCGTTCTCCACATTTTCAAACAATCGAAGGTGAAAACAAGCCTTCGAAGTTGTCATATCTCTCGAGTAAACCAACAAGTTTCGATGATTTTAACGTTCGTTCTCCACATTTTCAAACAATCGAAGGTGAAAACAAGCCTTCGAAGTTGTCATATCTCTCGAGTAAACCAACAAGTTTCGATGATTTTAACGTTCGTTCTCCACATTTTCAAACAATCGAAGGTGAAAACAAGCCTTCGAAGTTGTCATATCTCTCGAGTAAACCAACAAGATTCGATGATTTTAACGTTCGTTCTCCACATTTTCAAACAATCGAAGGTGAAAACAAGCCTTCGAAGTTGTCATATCTCTCGAGTAAACCAACAAGTTTCGATGATTTTAACGTTCGTTCTCCACATTTTCAAACAATCGAAGGTGAAAACAAGCCTTCGAAGTTGTCATATCTCTCGAGTAAACCAACAAGATTCGATGATTTTAACGTTCGTTCTCCACATTTTCAAACAATCGAAGGTGAAAACAAGCCTTCGAAGTTGTCATATCTCTCGAGTAAACCAACAAGTTTCGATGATTTTAACGCTCTTTATCAACTTTTTCTTAAACAATCGAATGTGAAAACAAGCCTTTGAAGTGGTCATATCTCTCGAGTAAACCAACAAGTTTCGATGATTTTAACGTTCGTTCTCCACATTTTCAAACAATCGAAGGTGAAAACAAGCCTTTGAAGTTGTCATATCTCTCGAGTAAACCAACAAGATTCGATGATTTTAACGTTCGTTCTCCACATTTTCAAACAATCGAAGGTGAAAACAAGCCTTTGAAGTGGTCATATCTCTCGAGTAAACCAACAAGTTTCGATGATTTTAACGCTCTTTATCAACTTTTTCTTAAACAATCGAAGGTGAAAACAAGCCTTTGAAGTGGTCATATCTCTCGAGTTAACCAACAAGTTTCGATGATTTTAACGTTCGTTCTCCACATTTTCAAACAATCGAAGGTGAAAACAAGCCTTTGAAGTGGTCATATCTCTCGAGTAAACCAACAAGTTTCGATGATTTTAACGCTCTTTATCAACTTTTTCTTAAACAATCGAATGTGAAAACAAGCCTTTGAAGTGGTCTTATCTCTCGAGTAAACCAACAAGTTTCGATGATTTTAACGTTCGTTCTCCACATTTTCAAACAATCGAAGGTGAAAACAAGCCTTTGAAGTGGTCATATCTCTCGAGTAAACCAACAAGTTTCGATGATTTTAACGTTCGTTCTCCACATTTTCAAACAATCGAAGGTGAAAACAAGCTTTTGAAGTGGTTATATCTCTCGAGTAAACCAACAAGTTTCGATGATTTTAACGCTCTTTATCAACTTTTTCTTAAACAATCGAAGGTGAAAACAAGCCTCTGAAGTTGTCTTATCTCTCGAGTAAACCTACATGTTTCGATGATTTTTAACGCTCTTTATCAACTTTTTCTTAAACAATCGAAGGTGAAAACAAGCCTCTGAAGTTGTCTTATCTCTCGAGTAAACCTACATGTTTCGATGATTTTAACGCTCTTTATCAACTTTTTCTTAAACAATCGAAGGTGAAAACAAGCCTCTGAAGTTGTCTTATCTCTCGAGTAAACCAACAAGTTTCGATGATTTTAACGTTCGTTCTCCACATTTTCAAACAATCGAAGGTGAAAACAAGCCTTTGAAGTGGTCATATCTCTAGAGTAAACCAACAAGTTTCGATGATTTTAACGTTCGTTCTCCACTTTTTCAAACAATCGAAGGTGAAAACAAGCCTTTGAAGTGGTCATATCTCTCGAGTAAACCAACAAGTTTCGATGATTTTAACGTTCGTTCTCCACATTTTCAAACAATCGAAGGTGAAAACAAGCCTTCGAAGTTGTCATATCTCTCGAGTAAACCAACAAGGTTCGATGATTTTAACGTTCGTTCTCCACATTTTCAAACAATCGAAGGTGAAAACAAGCCTTTGAAGTTGTCATATCTCTCGAGTAAACCAACAAGGTTCGATGATTTTAACGTTCGTTCTCCACATTTTCAAACAATCGAAGGTGAAAACAAGCCTTTGAAGTGGACATATCTCTCGAGTAAACCAACAAGTTTCGATGATTTTAACGTTCGTTCTTCACATTTGTGAATGTGAAAACAAGCCTTTGAAGTGGTCATATCTCTCGAGTAAACCAACAAGTTTCGATGATTTTAACGTTCGTTCTGCACTTTTTCAAGCAATCGAATGTGAAAACAAGCCTTTGAAGTTGTCTTATCTCTCGAGTAAACCAACAAGATTCGATGATTTTAACGTTCGTTCTCCACATTTTCAAACAATCGAATGTGAAAACAAGCCTTTGAAGTTGTCATATCTCTCGAGTAAACCAACAAGTTTCGATGATTTTAACGTTCGTTCTCCACATTTTCAAACAATCGAAGGTGAAAACAAGCCTTTGAAGTGGTCATATCTCTCGAGTAAACCAACAAGTTTCGATGATTTTAACGTTCGTTCTCCACATTTTCAAACAATCGAAGGTGAAAACAAGCCTTTGAAGTGGTCATATCTCTCGAGTAAACCAACAAGTTTCGATGATTTTAACGTTCGTTCTCCACATTTTCAAACAATCGAATGTGAAAACAAGCCTTTGAAGTTGTCATATCTCTCGAGTAAACCAACAAGTTTCGATGATTTTAACGTTCGTTCTCCACATTTTCAAACAATCGAAGGTGAAAACAAGCCTTTGAAGTGGTCATATCTCTCGAGTAAACCAACAAGTTTCGATGATTTTAACGTTCGTTCTCCACATTTTCAAACAATCGAATGTGAAAACAAGCCTTTGAAGTTGTCATATCTCTCGAGTAAACCAACAAGTTTCGATGATTTTAACGTTCGTTCTCCACATTTTCAAACAATCGAAGGTGAAAACAAGCCTTCGAAGTTGTCATATCTCTCGAGTAAACCAACAAGTTTCGATGATTTTAACGTTCGTTCTCCACATTTTCAAACAATCGAAGGTGAAAACAAGCCTTCGAAGTTGTCATATCTCTCGAGTAAACCAACAAGTTTCGATGATTTTAACGTTCGTTCTCCACATTTTCAAACAATCGAAGGTGAAAACAAGCCTTCGAAGTTGTCATATCTCTCGAGTAAACCAACAAGTTTCGATGATTTTAACGTTCGTTCTCCACATTTTCAAACAATCGAAGGTGAAAACAAGCCTTCGAAGTTGTCATATCTCTCGAGTAAACCAACAAGTTTCGATGATTTTAACGTTCGTTCTCCACATTTTCAAACAATCGAAGGTGAAAACAAGCCTTCGAAGTTGTCATATCTCTCGAGTAAACCAACAAGTTTCGATGATTTTAACGTTCGTTCTCCACATTTTCAAACAATCGAAGGTGAAAACAAGCCTTCGAAGTTGTCATATCTCTCGAGTAAACCAACAAGATTCGATGATTTTAACGTTCGTTCTCCACATTTTCAAACAATCGAAGGTGAAAACAAGCCTTCGAAGTTGTCATATCTCTCGAGTAAACCAACAAGTTTCGATGATTTTAACGTTCGTTCTCCACATTTTCAAACAATCGAAGGTGAAAACAAGCCTTCGAAGTTGTCATATCTCTCGAGTAAACCAACAAGATTCGATGATTTTAACGTTCGTTCTCCACATTTTCAAACAATCGAAGGTGAAAACAAGCCTTCGAAGTTGTCATATCTCTCGAGTAACCAACAAGTTTCGATGATTTTAACGTTCGTTCTCCACTTTTTCAAACAATCGAATGTGAAAACAAGCCTTTGAAGTGGTCATATCTCTCGAGTAAACCAACAAGTTTCGATGATTTTAACGTTCGTTCTCCACTTTTTCAAACAATCGAATGTGAAAACAAGCCTTTGAAGTTGTCATATCTCTCGAGTAAACCAACAAGATTCGATGATTTTAACGTTCGTTCTCCACATTTTCAAACAATCGAAGGTGAAAACAAGCCTTTGAAGTGGTCATATCTCTCGAGTAAACCAACAAGTTTCGATGATTTTAACGTTCGTTCTCCACATTTTCAAACAATCGAAGGTGAAAACAAGCCTTCGAAGTTGTCATATCTCTCGAGTAAACCAACAAGATTCGATGATTTTAACGTTCGTTCTCCCACATTTTCAAACAATCGAAGGTGAAAACAAGCCTTTGAAGTGGTCATATCTCTCGAGTAAACCAACAAGATTCGATGATTTTAACGTTCGTTCTCCACATTTTCAAACAATCGTAGGTGAAAACAAGCCATTGAAGTGGTCATATCTCTCGAGTAAACCAACAAGATTCGATGATTTTAACGTTCGTTCTCCACATTTTCAAACAATCGAATGTGAAAACAAGCCTTTGAAGTGGTCATATCTCTCGAGTAATCCAACAAGTTTCGATGATTTTAACGTTCGTTCTTCACATTTGTGAATGTGAAAACAAGCCTTTGAAGTGGTCATATCTCTCGAGTAAACCAACAAGTTTCGATGATTTTAACGTTCGTTCTCCACTTTTTCAAACAATCGAAGGTGGACTAATATTTAGCAATCAAATACTTCGGTATCAACAACCATCCGAACTTCCGTTCATAATAATAACTTCTCTCCTGAACTCTCCTGCTAACTGTCCTTGTCTGTTGTTCATGGTTGTTTTACGTGGAGAAGTAAGTAAGTGCTGCACTCAGACTTGGCGGAATAGGTAGGAACTATCCGGCAGTTCCCGCGCGCTCACATATAACAATAGGTATACACTTATTACAAGAATAGGTATACACTCGTAGTTATCCCTGTAACGGCAAAAGTATCCCCATGGCGATTCTTTCAAAATTTTCCCCCCTAAAGTGTACTTTAAGCCCTCCAAAAATAAGCTGAATTGAAAGAGATTTTGAATTTTGAACATATTTTCAACACGTGTGGTATAGTTAGAACCTATATATCGTACACTGCCAAGTCACCCACTATGAAGAATGGGGAATTTGCCTCAATTTTAGATTCTGGAATTTCAAGTCAAATCCTATAATAGGGCCCTAGAATAACGTTTAACACCAGGAATAACCAAGGGGAAAAAATTACCGTAGGAGAAAATGCCTAAACAAGTGAAGCCTCTGTTACAAAACACTGCGAAAATCGAGGAATATTGTTGACGTCATACGAAAAAAAAAAAACGACGCGAAAACAACTCCGACAACAGACAGAGTTCTAGCACCGCCACACAAAACGATCCAGTGAAATGGCTATTCGAATAATGTGATTCAAAACTTGAAACTAAATAAGAGAAGATGAAGACTAATAATGCTTGTTAAACTAGTAGGTAGAATCATATTGTAAAAAAGTGAGTAATATTGTTTCTTTTGGTCACTTTTGTGTCTGGGTTCTTCCTGCCAGTTCGCGGCGCACTCTTGTGTTAATCCTTTGTAAGCTAAAAGTTCGTGTATGTTCCGCTTCTGTGGTAAGCGCCACAGAACCTCCTTTAAAGTCAGATTGGTAGAATATCCGTTACGTTTCAAACATGGCTGCCTCTTACACATTGCCACCATATTTAAAATTTCCATCTTCCTTAAATTCTCTAAATTTTATGGATGCGTTTTCGAGCAGCTCACCATGGTTTTATTCCATAAAAATAAACCCTCATTCGAAAAAAAAATGTGAGGCAAATTCCCCATTGTTATTAAATGAAATGTATTTCGTTCTATTTCAAGCAGATAAAAGTATAAAATAATGGAAGAGTCGCTAGTAATTATATTATGGCAGGTAAAAATATTATACCTTCTCACTTGCTTACACTCGCTCATTACATGAAGTAGTAAACGTGAATCTACACAAATATAACTACGCAGTCCCAATCAAAGACGTAACGAGTTTATTACCTAACATTCTGGTAGTTTTCCTGTGTGGATAAGTTTAAATTTTTCCCTAAAGTGTACTCTTGCCTCTCCAAAAACATTATAAAACTGAAAAGGCTCCTATATTGTTAAAATTTGAACAGAAAAAACGTATGGCATATTAGAAATTGCAAAGTACACGGTTAAGCAGTTATTTCTCATTTTTCACGTTTCTACCAACTTTTGGTTCCTGTAGGATCGATGGAATCAAACATTGCCTGCTTTAGTAAACATTCCTGAATTTCACCAAAATCTCGGAGAAAACACTGGAATAATGAGGCTGACATTGGACAATGAACACGCTGAGTGGTGTACAAAAATGGCCGACATTCGAAGGATGACGGCAGTAGATTCGGTAAAAATGAAGCATGTCGATAATCAGTGACATCACTAAAGAAGCACCTCGCTTGAAAAATTCTCTTCATTAATTATAATTTTCGTTTTCATCATGCTGTAGTGATCTTTATTTTTAAAATCTCAACATTTCATATCTTGTTTTTACACGGAAGATAACTGAATGTTATCAGAATACCTACTAATACAAATTTTAGGATTTATTCAGATGTTTTTCGTTTGTTTTAGCCAAAAGCTACTGGCGAACCGAAAACCAAGCCAACTCAAGCCAGTGTGCGGGAACTTCGAGGCTTAGGATTGTCTCCCGATCTCATCGTCTGTCGTAGCGAGTGCGCAATATCGGAAACAGTTAAATCGAAGATCTCCATGTTTTGTCACGTACCTCCAGAGCAGGTAGGTAATTTTGACAGCAACAAATTTATTGGTTTTTTGCTTCTTCTCTACGAAAGCAGAAATTCTTTGCATTGCAGGTCAGGAAGATTTGGGTCCTCCAAAATCAAAATTTTTACTCGTTGAAAACTGAACTGAATATTCTGTTAGGGTCGACACAGCCGAGTTGTCTGTATTAGGAGGATGGACTACCTGCGTTGTCGTAGGTAGCTTGGACTAGTTGGCGTAATGAGGAATTTCACCATGTCGGAATTTCCTATTTTTGACCCCAAAATCAGATTCAGCTACTCGAAAAACCTCCTAAGGCAAACTTTCAGCCCGAACTTCCTAATTTACGAATAAACAAAACAGTGTAGAAAATACGAATGTTTAAAAAAACCGGGAAAATGACGTCATCCGGGAATAGTTCATTTATGGCTGCTTGAAGCGCTGAGATCGAGAAATCTATAGTCCCCAGATGCAAAATTTTACGAAACAGTAAAGTTCGACATTGAAAAACTGAAGAAAAAAAAATAGAAAAAGCAAGATGGGGAAAATTAGGTTTCCCCTGTTTTTGTTTGATAACTTTTCTCTTAGAAAACACGATTTCGTCGTCCCAATGGGCAACACTGGGAGGAGACGGCGATCCGAACAGCCCAATCAGCGAGCGTTCCCGCTTCACGTCCGTTTTCCCGGTTAGTTTTGAAATCAAAAATTTTGATTGTCTCCCAAAATTAACAGGAGACTTATTTTCCGAAATCAGCCCGATTTTCATCTATCCCACACCATTAACTATTCAGGAAAAATGCAAACAGAAATCGGTGAAATTCCTCATTTGCGATTGAAAAAATGCGAGGTTTCCAAAATTACATAAAATTTTCATTTTAGAGGACGTTTTCTTGTCTCAAACCTTGACTCAAAACAAGTTAAGGCATCTATCCGATAGGAAATTCAATATTCTTTCCAACGGTATCCTCAAATTGTAATTTACACAGCAAATTAAAGGAGTTATGAACAATTTAATGACATAAGGTCAAAATCACGAAAAAAAAGTTCAAAGTTAAAATAACTCGAAAACGAAGGGTTTTAAAAAAAATCGCTAAGAGACATTTTTTGTTGCAAATTAGTTGTAGAATCGACTGGTACCGCATGGCAGACGAGTTAGGCTTACACCATGTAGATTTCCATAAGAACAAAACTTTTTTTTTAACATTTTTTATTAAAATTTTTAATGTCGTTTATAATGTTGCTTCATTTTTTATCGAAAATTTGCTAAAAGTGTTCTTAACACCTTCAGTGCGGATGACCGGTCATCCCTGCATACCTGCCATACGGATGACCGGTCGATCGGTCATACCTAGCATTTCAACTCTCTTTGCGGAGGGGGCCTGGTACCTCCCCTTTTTGATATATTCCATTTTTTGCTTTTTTTCGTCTTCAGTATGAGTTCAACTGTCTAAAACATTGTTTCGTTTTTGATGCCGAACTTTAATACGAATTTTGCGTTCAAATTCACCAATATCGGATTTCAAGCTCGGAAAATGTTCAGTACGGCAGGGTTGCACGACTTTGGGACCCGCATTGAAGGTGTTAAGGGCACACTTGCAGATAATGAATGCTAACCCGCACTGCGTACCTGTTTCTCCTCAACTTACTTCCTTGTCTGATTCTGGAGTCTACCAAGGTAGCGGTTCCAAGATTTAAAAAAAGTTCTCCAAAATCAAAATTTCCGCTCTCGTTTTACGTTTCAGACCTTCCTGAACAATTTTGGTGCCGTGTATGTTTATCTGTGTGTCCGTCATGAAATCCTGGATTGATAATTTGAGATCAGCTACAATGCATTGGATCATCTATAAAATCGCTTCATTTTCAGAACCGATTTCTATTGCTTTTTCATTTCAAAATGTCCTGAAAACCTGAATTTTGAGAAATTATGATCACATTTATTTATATTTTAGTTTATTTATAAACCTGGAAAAAGACGATTATCGATCCTGGAAAACCTCGAAAACTCGGGGAATCGCTGGACACGGTGTGTTCAGCACACGGTGTGTGACCATCCTGTGAGTGAGCATGAACATGAGGGAAACAGGTAGCCCATCCTGGGCTGGAGGCATTTCTCACAATTCTGTCAATTTAGTCTTCCACCTCGTTAAAATGTTACCGTGTCGTTCCATTTCTAGGTTCTGTGCATCCACGATGTGTCTTCCATCTATAGAGTTCCTCTCCTCATGGACAAGCAAGGGATTGTGGAGTTCTTCAAAGAGCGACTTCAGCTCGACATCCCGACCCCTCGCCCTAGAAAGTACATGCAGAAGTGGAAAACTATAGCTGACAGGTGAGTTCTGTGACGATCCTACTTTTACAGAAGGGACAAACCGATTTGGTTTGTTCCCGATTTGTTGGAGCTACGCCTAGGGGGATATTTGATTCATAGAGATATGAATCGATATCCTCTTCAGGCCGGCTGATTAATCTAATCACTGATTTGAAGGGGTAGGGTCGTCACACCCTCCTCTGTCTCATATATGTGCAATTAGGTGTATTTCTCATTTGTTGTACAGATAGAAATTCAACCTATATTGTTACATGGTAGCAGAGCGTGGTTTGGTGGAAATGCACTGAATTTACTTCATTTCCCCTCCACTTTTTCTTGGGTATTCCAGAAGGAATTACTCTAAGAGATTTCCCGAAGGAATCTTTATATTAAATTCATTTCCTTATTAGACTTCTCCAATCCGTCAATTATTCTCATTCATTAAACTTCGGCAATTAAATGCAGTCTCTTGTTAGGCTTTGCCAATCTGGCAATTTATTAATTTCAATTACTTTTTTCTTTTATATAAGCCTTTTCTGCATTTGCCTTTTCAATCATTTCACTTGAATGTTTCGACGTTCGTATTCTTTATTTAGTTTGCTTTCTCCTCAGTTCCATTGATTTATTCTTTTATGTATAAATGGCCCATTCGTGGCATAAATGACCCTTTCGTGGCATTTTCTTCTTCTTCTTCTTCTTTTGCAATAGTACCATTACGAAGGAGGAATTCCCTTGAAGCTTCCAGACGTCCTTTCCTGGGCTTCATGCTATTTTCAGTCCCTTTGACTTGTTTTCAAACATACTTCTGTTTGAAACCCAGAAGTATGTTTTAGGGAGGGGAGTGTGACGATCCTACTTTTACAGAAGGGACAAACCGATTTGGTTTGTTCCCGATTTGTTGGAGCTACGCCTAGGGGGATATTTGATTCATAGAGATATGAATCGATATTCTCTTCAGGCCTGCTGATTAATTTAATCACTGGTTTGAAAGGGTAGGGTCGTCACACCCTCCTATGTCTCATATATGGGCAATTAGGTGTATTTCTCATTTGTTGTACAGATGGAAATTCAACCTATATTGTTACAGTTCTATATTTATCCGACTGCACCCCCTATAGATGTTTGAACGAATTTCAGATTTAGATTTTTGATATAAAGAATTAAGTCCTCCAAAATCAAAATTTCGCTCGCATTTCACGTGTCGAATCTTCCTGGACAATTTGGTTCCCACAACTTTTTTCAGATTCCGTTGAAATGTAGGATTTTAGTTCCGTGGACGACCCCTATTTACTTGAATATCTCATTACTGGTAATTTCCTCAAATTTAGTTGGTTAGTTGTGTTTTGATTATTTCCTCTTGGAATGTTACGGATACGAGGAAGCTATGTGCCCCATCCACTTTGGGAAGCCTTTATTCGTGCAGCTGGTCTGAAGGAAAGAATAAACTCTAATTGTTGAAAAAATAACCAGAAATGGACAAATTTTCAAGTTTGGGGTAGAAAAACCAGTGTGTTTGCATGGTAAATGAGGAAGTTAAGAACATTTTAGTGCCGCAAAGTTGAAAAAACACAAAAGTTGAAGTGAAAAAAGTTAAATTTTGAGGGGACCAAAAAAAGTTGTTGCAAATTATCGATTGGTTCTGTGAAACCCTGAATCTGATGTGTGCTCAAATCTAATCGAATTGCTAGAAACTAAATGAAGCTGGCGTCACCAAACTCCGAATAAGTTGGGTGAACGTGAATTGAGTGTTATTTTTAATCATCATTTTTTTGATTGAGAATTCCATACAGAGAAAGTTGATTCAAAAGTTATTTGTTGTGAAATTCTGGCCTTTCTCGTAACATGCATTGAACTTCCTATCAAAATTTGGTAAGTGGGCGTTCAATAGAAAAACGTCAGCCAAGTTGGTGTGGCACATAGCTTCCTCGTATCCATAACCCGATTGTATAGATGATTCGATGCACAGTAGTTAATCTCAAAACATCAATCTCTGAGTCCCTTCCACTACCCTCATAGGGGACCATCTACACGCTAATCTGAACAATCCTGAGAAATTTCGTCGACATTGGATGGGCAATGTAGAATTTATGGCTGTTACAAGGCATTCAGGAATGCCCAGCAACTACTATTAGCCTGGGGGAGATGATTTTCATAGGGAACCATTTGCATGCCAATCTGAACAATCCTGAAAATTTCGTCAAATTCGGATGAAAAATGTAAGTGCTAAGTGGCTGGTGGTGTGTGTGTAAGTGGCCGTTTCAAGGATTTTACGTTTTGCGCATGCACAGAGGCCACTGTCAATTTTATGGGCTTGATTTTCATTGGGGACCATCTACAACCTAATCCACATAATCACTAAAAATTTCATCGAAATCGGACTATAACTTCGTATAGTTATGCCGGTTACAAGGTTACCAAAATTGTTCAGAAAGGTCTGAAACGTAAAACGCGAGTGGAAATTTCGATTTTTGAGAACTTTTGTTTCAACCTTGAAAAGTGAAAACAAAGCTTCCGCTACCTTTGTAAACTCGGAAGCAAAAAGTTAGTTCAATCTTGCTTAGAGTCGTTCTAAAACTTGGTTTTTGGTTTATTTTCAATAATAAGCCTTTGGAATCGAGCAAGAAAAAAAAAATTTTAACCCCCCCCTTCAAAATTTGATGTTTTACGTTTCAAGGTACGTAGAATACGAAAATCGAATAAAAAAATTTCCGTCCGTCCGCCGTACGCGGCACTTTTCTTAGCAACACGACCGATTTGGTTCAAATTTGGTATCTGAGCTCCATTTGGGGTCTAGTTGTGCCGCGAAGCTTTTGGTTGATGTCAGTCACTTCTAAGGGGTGAAAATTAAGGGTTGAAATTTTCAAGAGTGCCCTAGCTCGAAAACTCTCGAAATAAAGGTATCGTTTTTTCACCAATTTTAAATAGTATTGAATTTTTAAAAATTTTTGAGACCACCCGGAGCTTGAAGGTTTTCCTTCGATAAAACAGAATCATGAGTGTGAATCGCAAAAGAGGTCTAATCTCCATTCAAATTTTATCGGACTAAAATGCGATCGCTGTTCATTTCTTCGATTTGTATACAGTTTTGCCTTCTGCGTAACCAGTAATCAAATTTCCATATGAAGCTTTCTATTTTTCCAATCGAGTGTGAAGCGTTTAGTTCTTTCTAATAAACTTGATTGTGAAGGTGTGAAGCCAGTATGGTGTGGTAGGTAGTACCTAGCTGGTAGGTAAAAAAAATGTTGGTGGGTAAAAAACGCTGCAAATCATTGCTCAAAGGCTTCTTCACTCTTCAGATCACTGATCAGCTGAGTGAGCTCCGAGGCCATTTTCAATCCTATTGAATGGAAGTGCTCTTCCAGGCGTCTCCAGCATTCGAGGAGATCTTCTTCACTCCTCAGATCACTGATCAGCTGAGTGAGCTCCAAAGCCATTTTCAATCCTATTGAATGGAAGTGCTCTTCCAGGCGTCTCTAGCATTCGAGGAGATCTTCTTCACTCCTCAGATCACTGATCAGCTGAGTGAGCTCCAAAGCCATTTTCAATCCTATTGAATGGAAGTGCTCTTCCAGGCGTCTCCAGCATTCGAGGAGATCTTCTTCACTCCTCAGATCACTGTTCAGCTGAGTGACCTCCAAAGCCATTTTCAATCCTATTGAATGGAAGTGCTCTTCCAGGCGTCTCCAGCATTCGAGGAGATCTTCTTCACTCCTCAGATCACTGATCAGCTGAGTGAGCTCCAAAGCCATTTTTACTCCTATTGAATGGAAGTGCTCTTCCAGGCGTCTCCAGCATTCGAGGAGATCTTCTTCACTCCTCAGATCACTGATCAGCTGAGTGAGCTCCAAAGCCATTTTCAATCCTATTGAATGGAAGTGCTCTTCCAGGCGTCTCCAGCATTCGAGGAGATCTTCTTCACTCCTCAGATCACTGATCAGCTGAGTGAGCTCCAAAGCCATTTTCAATCCTATTGAATGGAAGTGCTCTTCCAGGCGTCTCCAGCATTCGAGGAGATCTTCTTCACTCCTCAGATCACTGTTCAGCTGAGTGAGCTCCAAAGCCATTTTCAATCCTATTGAATGGAAGTGCTCTTCGAGGCGTCTCCAGCATTCGAGGAGATCTTCTTCACTCCTCAGATCACTGATCAGCTGAGTGAGCTCCAAAGCCATTTTTACTCCTATTGAATGGAAGTGCTCTTCCAGGCGTCTCCAGCATTCGAGGAGATCTTCTTCACTCCTCAGATCACTGATCAGCTGAGTGAGCTCCAAAGCCATTTTCAATCCTATTGAATGGAAGTGCTCTTCCAGGCGTCTCCAGCATTCGAGGAGATCTTCTTCACTCCTCAGATCACTGATCAGCTGAGTGAGCTCCAAAGCCATTTTCAATCCTATTGAATGGAAGTGCTCTTCGAGGCGTCTCCAGCATTCGAGGAGATCTTCTTCACTCCTCAGATCACTGATCAGCTGAGTGAGCTCCGAAGCCATTTTCAATCCTATTGAACGCAGGAAGCTGAAATTTGAGAGGGAAGGTCAAGGGAGAATACAGATGGTGGTAGGTGCTATTGATGGAGAACCAGTGATCTATACAGAAGGGTGATCTATACAGAAAATAATAAACCTTTGAGCAATGATTTGCAGTGTTTTTGTCTTCTTACCTATTTTTCTCATGTTTTTGTCGACTTGAAGGCGAATAACTTATCAATAACGGTGAACTTTGGCTGACAAGGAATGGATTTTTTGTTCTTCAGAGTGGACACATTGCGCAAAGAGTTGAACATCGCACTTGTGGGGAAATACACGACGCTCGAAGACTCCTACGCATCTGTTGCCAAAGCGTTACAACATGCCAGCGTGACCGCAGGATTCAAAGTGAACATTATTGTGAGTTCAGCATCATACTTTTATCAACCCTTGATCGGTCAGACATAAATGCGGTTGAATCGGTTTCGAAATCAAACAAACAAAAGAGGAAGAAGAACAAGAATTGGTTTCGAAATCGAACAAACCAGAGAGCGCCTGTTCACATAAGGTTTTTAATCTCAAGACTCAAAGAAAACACATTTTATTGTCAAAGGAGCTTCTCTTCTATCTTGCCTGGCTATTTGTTTCGGTCCAGGCGAGAAGACAGCACATGCTGGAGATGGATCTCTCACTACTGAGCCAGTTTTTTCAGAAGAGCGAGTGAACTGTGTCTCTGTAAAATTGAACGGCGGTTCTTCGTTCTACGGTTCTTTTGAGATCAGTAGAGTTCAGTGAAGATTGGACGAGCCTGGTCCCCCCCCCCCCCCCTTGTCTTTTTCACTGACGTAAACCCATATGATAATGTAGAAAAAATTACGATTTAATACAATTTTTGAGTAGACAAGAATCTGGTCTCTCTATCCAATATTCCTGAAACCACTCAATAATTAACTTATTTAATAGTAAACTTCAACCATTATGTTTAACCATAAATTGTATGGATTTTCCATGGTAAAATAATCCGCTTTTTTGATAGTATTGTTTACCCCTTCAACACATACAAGCGCAAAGAGCAGCTGAGCCGTACAAGAGAACCGGTTCTTTTGAATGAGCAGAGCGCTCAGAGCTGGTTTGCCCATCTGCTGGCTCATAAATGGTTCTGAACAAAACCGGAGATGAGGAATCCTCATCACAATTTGCGGTAAATCGAGGATGACGAACCGTGCTGTTGTCGGGGACTAAAGTGAAGGAACACAAAGAAAAACTATACCTGAAAGCTCATAATATCTTTCAAGACACTTAGCCCTAAAAAGGGTTTATTATTTGCTATTTTACGACCGTAATGTGATATGTTGATTACCTATTCGCTATGGATTTTATTTCTAGTACATCGAGTCAGTCAATTTGGAGAAGAACAATCAATTGACCAACCCCGTTCAATATCACGAGGCGTGGCAGCAGCTATGCAAGAGCGAGTAAGTAATTTATGATATATCAAATAACATTCTGCCTTCCAATCAAGCAAACAGAAACAATCGAAAACAAGAAATGATCACGGATACGTAATGTTATCCTGTTCCTACCAAACGTAGTGGTTTAATAATTTCTATTACAAATCAGCATTTACTTTGAACACCATCATCGAAGGGGTTGAAATTGATATATTTTGTAAGCGGTCCTTTCTGTCATCTATCCACTAAGTAGTTATGTAGATGTAATGTTGTACCTTATACACACGTTTCTTGAATTTTAACCAAAGGCACTTTATCTAAGCAGTAAGAAGGGCCGAGTTTCTCCTATGTGAATTATAATTTTCATCTTCAAGTTCCGCTAATTTTGCTTCAAATTAGTGTTTTCATCAAAATATCAGAATAATAAATAGCAGGGCCGCAACAACAGAAATGAGCCAGTGAGTTGAATGTTTTGATGAAAGACGTGATGACAACTCGAAAAAAGATGATAATTTGCAAACAAGGAAATGCTTAACCCTTTCCCCCCGACGGACGCCTAAAGGCGTCTGGGGAGAAACGTTTTGAGGTCCCTATGGACGGCTTTTGGCATCTGCCTCCCAATGTTTCCCCCGTCCCTACGGACGCCTTTCGCCGTTTCGTACTTTTTCGTGCTTCTGATGCGATCTGTGGGCATATTTCTGAACTAATCACTTCCATTCCATTATGGTAACATTGTACCTTTCATTTTCACCGTCCTCAATAGATTTCAGGGCAGTAGCGATATTGTGTTGGGCGAGAGAAAGTGAGACAAAGTTGACCTCTCGGTAAGAGACTTTTACTAACCATTCAAGGAGGATTTATTTTTATCACGTAGGTACACGTTTCTGGAATGTGTTCGGCAAGATTGTGACGTGGGTTTATGCGTTGTTCCGTGCTTCGCAAGTTACATTACAAAAAAACACTATTGAAACAAACGAAATCTGAAATTACTTCCTGAATTGACAAAAAACTACTACTAATACCTACCTAACTATACTAATTTTTATTATTTTATTGTATTTTTTATTTTGCCAATAAAATGATTTATGAGAAATATCAATTGCATTGGTTTCTTTGCAAGTGAATCCCACAGTCAAAACAAGATGGTTCAAGAAGTTCAAGACCAACATAAAAAAGAACATTTTTTATGGTAACACATGATAAAATGTTGGAGTTTTATGATCATTTTTATCTTTAGGAATTACAGCCTATTTATTACAAAAATCTGGTATCAAAATTATTCTGGTATAGTGGAATGCAATATATTTCTATTTAATAAAGTATATAAATCTTACTCAGTCATGAAAAAATCTTCATAATAATACATGAACAATAGGATAACATGTATCAAACACAAAAATCATTCAGTTGAGAAATAATGTTGAGTGAAAGTGGGGGAAAATAAAAGAGGAAGACAACGGGAGTCAGCGGGGGTGGCCTGGAAAATTCCTTCGGTAGGGGGTTGACAGGCAGTTGGCTCAAGCGCCGGGAAGGTGACCTTGCGGCAGGAGGCCGCCCGTCGGGGGGGAAAGGGTTAAGGTAGTTGTTTAGGTACCTTGGACTTAGAAATATGAGGTGAAAACGAGAGAAATATGAGATGAGTCGAGGTAGAAGCACACGTGTAATAAAGGAACTGATAAAAAGTTAGGAAGCAGAACAAAATGGGTGACGTGATACATGGCGGGATATTTGAATGTTTGAATCCCAACACGCCCCCTCAAACATACAAAAACAAACTGAATAATATATTCAGTATATTATGCAAGAACAAACGATAGACTTCTTACATCTGATGAACGATACCATTTTCTTTGAGGAAATTCTCAACCTTTCTGTTACAATATTCGGTCCCGTTGTCAGTTCGAAAAACTTTCACTTTTGAACTTGTTTGGCGTTCCACCATAGCGCAAAAATCTTTTATTTGCTTGGCAACTTGATTTTTTTCTTTCAATACGTAAACAAACACAAAACGCGAATAATCGTCCAACAGCGTGAGAAAATATTTATTTCCACCAATAGATACATTTTCCATAGGGCCACATAGGTCACTATGGATGAGTTCCAGGACATTTTCGGACATTTTCGGTGTTTGTTTTCCCCGCATACAAATTTCGCATAGCTTTGACATATTGGTATTACCTGTGATGCCTATGGAATTTGACTTCAAAATTTCAATGCCTTTTTGGTTAAGGTGACCCATCCGCCTGTGCCATAGATCTTGAGATGATACTGCTAGAAAACCAGATTGAGGAGAAATATTTTCGATGCAATTCAGTCGATAAATTCCGTTTTCTAGGCTGGCTGTAGCAAACTGCGTACCATTTTCATCAAAAATTTCTGCAACATCCTTCGAAAAAATTACTTCATTTCCTTGTTTAACAATCTTACTTGTTGAAAGAAGGTTAGCAGCGGCATCAGGAATGTGTAGGGTGTCCAAAACGCTGACCTCATTTATATTACCGTCAATCTACAACGAGCTCCACTCGACCTTTTTTCTGGACCTCCACATTCGTGCGGTCAGCAGCAGCAACTGAGCCTAAATCACTCTTTACAACATCTAAAAGATGGCAGTCTTGGTTTGTAATATGGGAGGAAATACCAATCCTACCTATCCAAATACCAAGCTGTGGATCTGGAACCATCAGTTGTCAGAAAAGCACGCTTTCCAGTACCATCAGACTTGCCATCATCTGATTTTTTAAATTTATAATTGGAACTTTTCTTATTAAAATAGCGTTTTTGCTCATATTTTCTATCACTATGTTCTCTTTTAGGACACTTATTTGCGTAGTGACCTGTATCTTTACACTGGAAACATGTGACTAAACGTTTTGAACTTTTTCGAGCCAACATAGCTGATTCATTTGCAGAGGTCGATGGTGCACGAATATCTTGCAATATTCTAACTTTTACAAGATCAGCTGTGATTCTGGTACCTGAATTTTCGAGTCCCATGATCATAAGGCGATACTCATTTTTGCTACTACAAATTTTAGATCATTTAATTTTTGAGCCGTAGATAGCAAGCAATCACAATACTCCTCTGCATTTGAGAAATTTTCGAGACGACAATTTACCAATGTCCTTAGAAGGCTTACCTTTCTCACCAAGCCAGAATCCTCAAATGCAGCAGCAAGAGAATCCCAAGCTTCTTTTGCAGTACTGGCATTAGCTATGTGTGAATAATTAACTTTATCAACACAAAGTGTAATCCTCGTGTAAGTGTTGACTTCGGATATACCTGGCAACTTGGGTACCAGCGGTGAAGGGAAAAGGTTCACCTCTGCTATCACTTCGCAGGTATATCTTCAGTGTTTTGTCCTAGAGGATCTAGGCGCTTGGGTGGTCGGGCTCACCAACTAGGTTAATGAACTCGACAGCCCAAGCTATCGCACGAGTTGTTGGGGGTTGATTTGAAAATGAATATTGGCTGAAAAGAAAACAAGGCAAAAGTCGAAACACAGATAAATTATAATGAAAGGTATTTACCTGTGAAGAATTTAGAATTTAAAGATGCGTGGCGAAAAGCGTGGTGAAAAAGCGTGGCGAAATTGCGTGGCGACCTGAAGCGTCTCGTGGCGGTTTATGCTGAAAGTTAAAAGCCTGAAGGGCCAAATGCAAATTGGATACACAAATGTGTTCCTGCCTTATGGGCTTACGTGGCGGTCCTGAAGGGACTTATCAAAACCTTGAGGTGTGGCGATGCACTTGCCTCGAACTATCAGTCTGGAAACCAGGTATACTCTGACAGAAAGGTAAACGGAAATACAAATAAATGGCACTTTTATTCAACTAAGAGACAACTTCTCCACTTCAAAATTCGTGGCGTTTTGCTGAAGGCGAGAATACGGTAAGTATGAAACAGTTTTTAAACAGTATGGTTTCCTAGTTCATCAATACATTCAATTAATCTTTCGTGTTTCAAGTTCATTGCATGGTCAGAAATCAGAGGTTCAATCAGAAGGTTTTTACTAAAGTTCAATCTCAAAAGTATGATTCGTGGCGAAAATATTGTTAATGTTGTTTAAAGTTTACTCTTATGACTACACGTCACTCCTAGTCATTGGCCAATGGAATGAAATGTAAATTAGTTTGTGCACTCACGTTGGGGCCCGTAGGTAACCTTTCGATGTTGTGTGGCGAGGTAGGATCCGTGGCGGCTGATGTCCTTGGTGGGTCGTACAGCGTGGCGGCTTGGGGGGATACTGGGGCGTTGAACTAATCTCACGGGCACGAAGCTCTCGGTGGATTGTTAACTTGGCAGAGGTCGGGAGGGGAGTAGTGTCGTCCAGGCCTGACCCGAGGTTCCGTCTTCTCTCCCCCCTCCTCCCGCGAGGTGGTGTTGGCGGGGGCGGCGATGATGGTGGGGGAGAAGCTCTTGACGCTTCTCCCGCCGGAGGGGGGGAGGGCGCGCGAGGTGTTGGTTGGCGCCTCCTGATTGGGCCACGTTGACGTCACCTACGAGTCAGGCCGAAGGGGGTCGGTGGTCTGACCCGGCCCCACCCTACTGGAGAGGCGTCCCAGTGGGCGGCAGCCCACACTCGCAAGCGCTGCTTCATTTTTCTCGGCGTCGACGGTAACGAAAATATCCCTTTCGTCCTTTTTCGTTAGTTCAATCACGTCGGTCCACAATTTTTCAAGCCTCAGAGCAGCCCTCATCGCGACTTTCCATGAATCATTGTTATCGCGGCCTTTTAGCTTTTCAATATGATTCACTATAGAACTCATTTTTCGAGTTTCAACGGAGAAAAAAGGGGGGGGAAACAACCAAAAAGTACGATTTTGGATTTTAAAAAAAAGTACCGACTGAGTACACCTGTTGCCTATCACTGTCAACACTTCTCCCGAAGATAACACGCAACTTGTTCAGTTATTTCACTAAACATTACTCAAATTATGTTCTGCTATTTGGCGAACTTAATTTTTTTTAAATGACTGGGCCCATAACCATTCAGAAATATGAGGTGAAAACGAGAGAAAACATCCGAGTCGAGGTTGAAGCACACGTGTAATAAAGGAACTGATATAAAGTTAGGAAGCAGAACAAAATGGGCGACGTGATACATGGCGGGATATTTGAATGTTTTAATCCCAACACTTGGTTTCTCTCCGAAAAGTGAGCCAGAAAGTCGAGATTATGAACAGCCCATGTGGACGTCGCCTCCACAAGCATTGACTTGAGCGTTTCCTTTCAACAATGAATTCCGCCCTCAGGCTTCACTCTCTTCACTAATATGTTTCTGTGTCTAGTTTGGAGCCTTGCTTACCGCTCTCTGGGTTGGTTTCCAGAATGTTGATTCATGATCATACATCATAATGAAGAACCGTGATTTGTTAGCAGAGGCGTCAGGTGATAATATTCGTCAGGCAAACAGCTAGGCTGCAAATTATTACACAAAGAATCATTATTTTTCTGCATTGATCATGCGCCAGCAAAGAACTCAGCTTTGCCATTGTCACCACCTATCAACCATATTTTACCTTCATAATCAAGTTTATGTGGAAGAATTAAACGCAATATACCAAATTTCATCAAAATCGGTCCATGATAGTTAAGGAAAGTTCCGCGGACGGACGGATTTTTTATATTCGATTTTCAAAATCTGCACGTACCTACCTCAAACATAAACCATCGAATTTTGAGGGTGGTCAAACTTTTTTTCTTGAAAATAATAAACCAAAAAAAGGAGACTGAATTTAGACCTAAGATAAGAACCTTCATTCTACAATGTTAAGCAGTTATTTCCAAGTGTCTATCAACAAGAAAAACGATTAAGTACAGTGAAATACAGTAAAATCGGGAACGGGACACCAGTCAACATCAAACAGCTGCTGCTATTTGCTGCGGTGAAACAGCGAACTGCTTTCCTTCCTTGAGATAATGTGGGTGGATGGATGTTATGTCTTGCAATGCGTGGGCTAATTAGTATCCATGGCTCAAGGTCACGAAACAGTTGCTTGACTGTTTGCCATGGCTGATAGTGAGGTAGTGGGTGTATGGTAATACTTGACACTGCGAAGCCACCCACTGATCGTCGCCTCTCACTCTAAACAGTCCCGAAAAATTAATTTTTTCGAACTGCTTGCCTTGCATCGCTGGGCCCGTAGTAGTTACTGGCCTTTTCAACTCTCGGTGTGTGTTGCGGGCTAGTTGCGGTGTGTTTGCTATGTTTGCCTGGAGGAGACGCCACTGTTTGTTAGCTTCTAAAGTTTAAATGGGATTAGTTACATATGATGATTATTCTGAATGCAGTTTACTCATAATTTAAGCTGTAGGTACTTTCCTCCCCTGTTTTCGTTTTCACTCTGTGATAATTTGAAATTTTCGTCAAAATTTGGTGTTTTCCTCATTTTCAGTGGTGTAGTCGTACCTGGAGGTTTTGGCACGAGGGGCGTCGAAGGTAAAATAGAAGCTGCTCGCTGGTGCAGAGAAACAAATAAACCGTACCTGGGAATCTGTTTGGGATTACAAGCGGCTGTCATCGAATATGCCAGGTACGTATCGATGTATATTTATGAATACATGTTGTAAGTTGAGAAAATACGTCTAATTACATAAAACCCCAACTGTATACAGGGTGTTTCATAAGTAACGGACCACCCTTTCTATTTCCGTTAATTGTGTGAAAATCAAAAAACTTGTCGAAGTAACTTCCCTTATTTTTTCGCTAAGAATTCGAACATCTCATTTTTGCGCGTCACAAATGCGCAGTGTGCGCCAACTTTGTTTTTTCAAATGGATCCCCTCCATTTTTTATTCCTGATTCGGATTCTACATCAAATTTTATGACTTAGAACAACTTTTTTTTTTTTAACGCGAGCAACCCAGGGATTTTGCCACAATTAAGACGGAGGTAGACCTCAAGTGTGGCACATCACTTAGCACTGTATTTCCTCTCTGAATCTCGTGGTGATATCCCTTCCTTGATTTGGTTTCATTTTACCGCATTTACAGCCGAAAAAGTCACTTTTTGAGGTGGAAATCATCGATTTTCCGTTGAATCTTTCCCGAGTATCGTTTCCTTCACGAATTATTTCTCCTCTGACACAATTTTATAAATGTTACAGTTTATTTACACTTCATTGATTTGATTAATTACCCTTCATAAGAAAATCGATGATTTCCACCACAAAAAGTGACTATTTCGGATGTAAATGCGGTAAAATGAAATCAAATCAAGAAAGGGACATCACCACGCGATTCAGCGAGGAAAAACAGTGCTAAGTGATGTGCCACACTTGAGGTCTACCTCCATCTCAATTGTGGCACAATCCCTGGGTCGCGCATCTTTGAGCGCTCGCTGAGCTTTTTGCGCGCGTTCAAAAAAAAAGTTGTCGAAGTAAAATGTTCATGAAATTTGACGTAGAATCCGAATCTGCAATAATAAAAGGGGGTTCTTATTTGACAAAACAAAGTTGGTGCACACTTGCGCATGTGCGCCGCGCAAAAATGAGATGTTCGAATTCTTTGCAAAAACATAAGGGGAGGTTACTTCGACAAGTTTTTTGATTTCCACACAAATTACGGAAATAGAAAGGGTGGTCCGAAAACAATTTTTTTTTTTTAATCCCATTCCCCAAACATTGTTGGTTTACGTTTCAAGGTACGTAGAATCCAAAAATCGACTAAAAATTTTGCCGGTCGCACGCGGTACTTTCCATAGTTTCCAGGGACCGATTTTTGATGAAATTTGTTATATGGGCTCAATTTGGGGTCTAGTTGTGCCCCGAAGCTTTTGGTTGATGTAGGTCACTTCTAAGGGTTGAAAAATAATTGTTAAGATTTTGAAAACGCCCTAACTCAAAAAAATTTCAATGTAAAGGTATTGTTTTTTCTTTAATTTAAAATAGCATTGAATTTTTAGAATCGAATGAGACCACCTGGAGCTCTGTAGGACCAACCGTTCGCTCCCTATGACAATTTAAGGTTTGATCTTGCGATAAATCAGAAACACGGGTGTGAATCGCAAAAAACGCCTGATAATGCGATCGCTGTTCGCTTCTTCGAGTTAATCAAATTTCGATTATGAAGGAACCACTACTCCCTATTTCTTCGAATTGAGTGAGAAGCGTTGATTTCGTTCAAATAAACTTGATTGTGAACGAAAATATGGTTGGTAGGAAGTGGCATTGGCGAATGACCTATGAAGAAATAACGATTTGAGAAACCTCTTGAAACTTTCTCCTAGGTGTGCCAATTTTTTGTATGTTCTTTGTGAATATTATAAGCATTCGCTATTTTATTTAGAAATTAATTGAAAAGTAATTATAAATGCTAACAAGTAAGGTTGTTAGTTCATGTACCCAAGCATCAAAACAGTTGATTGTTCTCTACGCAACACAGCGAGTCTATTTTATTTATTGGTCGCGTGAGCAAGTTTTCGTGACGATTTTTCAGTTTATGTGCCAAAGCAAAGACATGAAAATGTCAAAATAATAATAAACCTTTGTGTAATAATTTGCATTGTTTTCTTATGAAATACCTTATTTTCTTAGATCATGATTTAGTTGGCCCAGTTTTCTTTATGCAGCGTCATAAGCGTTGATATTTTGATATTTGTTTTCAGTTAATAATAATTGTGGCTGTGGTGGATAGTAGACATTTTAACGTCTTTGATTTAGTTTCACCTGTCCGTCAGTCTGTGATCAAATCGGAAAGGATATATCCCTGATCGGGGAAAAAGGATATCGTCGGTGAAGCGGCAACATGCTTCATCTCAATTTTCCCAAGTTTTCAGGAGACACAAAAAACTGTCTAAATTTAACACTACTTCCTCGAAACAAAAACTTTTGACAATTTCATCAACAATTAGACCCATTTCATCAATTCTGACTGATTTCACCATATATTTTCAATTAATTAAAAAGTTAAGTGAGTTATAGCATGTTACCTCATTTCACTCTGAGTTATAGCTAGTTACAGCCCCCGTCGAGCAAGAGTTATTGCAGGTTACCTCATTTCACTCTGAGTTATAGCTAGTTACAGCCCCCATCGAGCAAGAGTTATCGCATGTTACCTCATTTCACTCTGAGTTATAGCTAATTACAGCCCCCGTCGAGCAAGAGTTATCACATGTTACCTCATTTCACTTTGAGTTATAGCTAGTTACAGCCCCCGTCGAGCAAGAGTTATCGCATGTTACCTCATTTCACTCTGAGTTATAGCTAGTTACAGCCCCCGTCGAGCAAGAGTTATCGCATGTTACCTCATTTCACTCTGAGTTATAGCTAGTTACAGCCCCCGTCGAGCAAGAGTTATCGCATGTTACCTCATTTCACTCTGAGTTATAGCTAGTTACAGCCCCCGTCGAGCAAGAGTTATCGCATGTTACCTCATTTCACTCTGAGTTATAGCTAGTTACAGCCCCCGTCGAGCAAGAGTTATCGCATGTTACCTCATTTCCCTCTGAGTTATAGCTAGTTACAGCCCCCGTCGAGCAAGAGTTATCGCATGTTGCCTCATTTCCCTCTGAGTTACAATCCCCGTCGAGCAAGAGTTATCGCATGTTACCTCATTTCCCTCTGAGTTACAATCCCCGTCGAGCAAGAGTTATCGCATGTTACCTCATTTCCCTCTGAGTTATAGCTAGTTACAGCCCCCGTCGAGCAAGAGTTATCGCATGTTACCTCATTTCCCTCTGAGTTACAATCCCCGTCGATCAAGAGTTATCGCATGTTACCTCATTTCACTCTGAGTTATAGCTAGTTACAGCCCCCATCGAGCAAGAGTTATCGCATGTTACCTCATTTCCCTCTGAGTTACAATCCCCGTCGAGCAAGAGTTATCGCATGTTACCTCATTTCCCTCTGAGTTATAGCTAGTTACAGCCCCCGTCGAGCAAGAGTTATCGCATGTTACCTCATTTCACTCTGAGTTATAGCTAGTTACAGCCCCCGTCGAGCAAGAGTTATTGCATGTTACCTCATTTCACTCTGAGTTATAACTAGTTACAGCCCCCGTCGAGCAAGAGTTATCGCATGTTACCTCATTTCACTCTGAGTTATAGCTAATTACAGCCCCCGTCGAGCAAGAGTTATCGCATGTTACCTCATTTCACTTTGAGTTATAGCTAGTTACAGCCCCCGTCGAGCAAGAGTTATCGCATGTTACCTCATTTCACTCTGAGTTATAGCTAGTTACAGCCCCCGTCGAGCAAGAGTTATCGCATGTTACCTCATTTCACTCTGAGTTATAGCTAGTTACAGCCCCCGTCGAGCAAGAGTTATCCCATGTTACCTCATTTCACTCTGAGTTATAGCTAGTTACAGCCCCCGTCGAGCAAGAGTTATCGCATGTTACCTCATTTCCCTCTGAGTTACAATCCCCGTCGAGCAAGAGTTATCGCATGTTACCTCATTTCACTCTGAGTTATAGCTAGTTACAGCCCCCGTCGAGCAAGAGTTATCGCATGTTACCTCATTTCCCTCTGAGTTACAATCCCCGTCGAGCAAGAGTTATCGCATGTTACCTCATTTCACTCTGAGTTATAGCTAGTTACAGTCCCCGTCGAGCAAGAGTTATCGCATGTTACCTCATTTCCCTCTGAGTTACAGTCCCCGTTGAGCAAGAGTTATCGCATGTTACCTCATTTCACTCTGAGTTATAGCTAGTTACAGTCCCCATCGAGCAAGAGTTATCGCATGTTACCTCATTTCCCTCTGAGTTACAGTCCCCGTCGAGCAAGAGTTATCGCATGTTACCTCATTTCCCTCTGAGTTACAGTCCCCGTTGAGCAAGAGTTATCGCATGTTACCTCATTTCCCTCTGAGTTACAGTCCCCGTCGAGCAAGAGTTATCGCATGTTACCTCATTTCCCTCTGAGTTACAGTCCCCGTCGAGCAAGAGTTATCGCATGTTACCTCATTTCACTCTGAGTTATAGCTAGTTACAGTCCCCGTCGAGCAAGAGTTATCGCATGTTACCTCATTTCCCTCTGAGTTACAGTCCCCGTTGAGCAAGAGTTATCGCATGTTACCTCATTTCACTCTGAGTTATAGCTAGTTACAGTCCCCGTCGAGCAAGAGTTATCGCATGTTACCTCATTTCCCTCTGAGTTACAGTCCCCGTCGAGCAAGAGTTATCGCATGTTACCTCATTTCCCTCTGAGTTACAGTCCCCGTTGAGCAAGAGTTATCGCATGTTACCTCATTTCACTCTGAGTTATAGCTAGTTACAGTCTCCGTCGAGCAAGAGTTATCGCATGTTACCTCATTTCCCTCTGAGTTACAGTCCCCGTCGAGCAAGAGTTATCGCATGTTACCTCATTTCCCTCTGAGTTACAGTCCCCGTCGAGCAAGAGTTATTGCATGTTACCTCATTTCCCTCTGAGTTACAGTCCCCGTTGAGCAAGAGTTATCGCATGTTACCTCATTTCACTCTGAGTTATAGCTAGTTACAGTCCCCGTCGAGCAAGAGTTATTGCATGTTACCTCATTTCCCTCTGAGTTACAGTCCCCGTCGAGCAAGAGTTATCGCATGTTACCTCATTTCACTCTTAGTTATAGCTAGTTACAGCCCCCGTCGAGCAAGAGTTATCGCATGTTACCTCATTTCCCTCTGAGTTACAGTCCCCGTCGAGCAAGAGTTATCGCATGTTACCTCATTTCCCTCTGAGTTACAGTCCCCGTTGAGCAAGAGTTATCGCATGTTACCTCATTTCACTCTGAGTTATAGCTAGTTACAGTCTCCGTCGAGCAAGAGTTATCGCATGTTACCTCATTTCCCTCTGAGTTACAGTCCCCGTCGAGCAAGAGTTATCGCATGTTACCTCATTTCCCTCTGAGTTACAGTCCCCGTCGAGCAAGAGTTATTGCATGTTACCTCATTTCCCTCTGAGTTACAGTCCCCGTTGAGCAAGAGTTATCGCATGTTACCTCATTTCACTCTGAGTTATAGCTAGTTACAGTCCCCGTCGAGCAAGAGTTATTGCATGTTACCTCATTTCCCTCTGAGTTACAGTCCCCGTCGAGCAAGAGTTATCGCATGTTACCTCATTTCACTCTGAGTTATAGCTAGTTACAGCCCCCGTCGAGCAAGAGTTATCGCATGTTACCTCATTTCCCTCTGAGTTACAGTCCCCGTCGAGCAAGAGTTATCGCATGTTACCTCATTTCCCTCTGAGTTACAGTCCCCGTCGAGCAAGAGTTATTGCATGTTACCTCATTTCCCTCTGAGTTACAGTCCCCGTTGAGCAAGAGTTATCGCATGTTACCTCATTTCACTCTGAGTTATAGCTAGTTACAGCCCCCGTCGAGCAAGAGTTATCGCATGTTACCTCATTTCCCTCTGAGTTATAGCTAGTTACAGCCCCCGTCGAGCAAGAGTTATCGCATGTTGCCTCATTTCCCTCTGAGTTACAATCCCCGTCGAGCAAGAGTTATCGCATGTTACCTCATTTCCCTCTGAGTTACAATCCCCGTCGAGCAAGAGTTATCGCATGTTACCTCATTTCCCTCTGAGTTATAGCTAGTTACAGCCCCCGTCGAGCAAGAGTTATCGCATGTTACCTCATTTCCCTCTGAGTTACAATCCCCGTCGATCAAGAGTTATCGCATGTTACCTCATTTCACTCTGAGTTATAGCTAGTTACAGCCCCCATCGAGCAAGAGTTATCGCATGTTACCTCATTTCCCTCTGAGTTACAATCCCCGTCGAGCAAGAGTTATCGCATGTTACCTCATTTCCCTCTGAGTTATAGCTAGTTACAGCCCCCGTCGAGCAAGAGTTATCGCATGTTACCTCATTTCACTCTGAGTTATAGCTAGTTACAGCCCCCGTCGAGCAAGAGTTATTGCATGTTACCTCATTTCACTCTGAGTTATAGCTAGTTACAGCCCCCGTCGAGCAAGAGTTATCGCATGTTACCTCATTTCCCTCTGAGTTACAGTCCCCGTTGAGCAAGAGTTATCGCATGTTACCTCATTTCACTCTGAGTTATAGCTAGTTACAGCCCCCGTCGAGCAAGAGTTATTGCATGTTACCTCATTTCACTCTGAGTTACAGTCCCCGTCGAGTTAGAGTTATCGCATGTTACCTCATTTCCCTCTGAGTTACAGTCCCCGTCGAGCAAGAGTTATCGCATGATACCTCATTTCACTCTGAGTTATAGCTAGTTACAGCCCCCGTCGAGCAAGAGTTATCGCATGTTACCTCATTTCACTCTGAGTTATAGCTAGTTACAGCCCCCGTCGAGCAAGAGTTATCGCATGTTGCTTTTAAAAATGAATTATTTCATGTTGGCAATATTGTTAATAACGCCGAAACAAATAACTTTTTCGACAATCTGACTTCACCAATGGATCCGGCGGGAAATTTTGTATCAAGATTGATGTATAACTCATTTTGATAAAAAATTGAGTTATTGCATGTTGCCTCTTCACCGACGATTGTCAAGATTGAAATAATCCCCTTCGATCCTAAAGTCCAAGGCAGATAAGCCCCCTCTTGAACACCTTCTCACCTCTCTTGATATCTTCCCATCTGAATCCACGTGTAGTAACCAGTAGTCGCCGAAGTTTCATTACGATAGCCCCGCGATCCTTTTCTTCTCGAATTCCATAGTGGTACCTACCCTTTTCAACGTCATCGGGTGAGCTGTATCACGCCATTTATTTTGAATTTATCTTTTTCATCTTTTGGAAAAACATTTTTCTTTTCTTTTACCGTTTTCTGGATAGGTAGAGGACCCTACCTTGTTTTACCTTTTTCCACGAATAAAAACGGATTTTGATTATTCGTATCTTTTTTTTAATACCAAAATTGGTATTTAAAGACCAAAGGGTGACACGATATATCCCTGTATGCGACAACACGCCCAGCTTTGAAGGCTCACTTTCACCCATGCACACAGAAATACCTGACGGAGCTTTTAAGCTTCGAGGCACAACTGTAGATCCCAAATGGAGCCCATATACCGAATTTCATCAAAATTGGTCCACGGGAACTAAGGAAAGTGCCGCAGGCAGCGGATGGACGGCAAATTTTCGGATTCTACGTACCTTGAAAACGTAAACCATCAAATTTTGAGGGGAGATTTTTTAAAAATGTTTTTGTTCCTCGATTCCAAAGGTTTATTGTTGAAAACAGTAAACCAAGGTTCATCATGATTAAACACATAACTTGAACATTATTTGCATTTCGCGTTTTGTATCTATTTGTTTGGTTGATGCGTGCATGTTGACATTTCATTACCGTTGAAATCAATAACTTTGAAAGCCAAAAATGGTTAATGGAGGGAGGAAGAGGGTTCATAATTTTTACAACTTGTTGGTCCTTAGTAGTAATGATATTTTCATTGCTCTCGAGTATGATGTGACGAGGTCCTTATTAGGGAGGTTATTATTTTTTGTTTTATCAGGAACGTGTTGAATCTCAACGATGCCAATACTACAGAAATCGATTCCAAGGCTGCTAATCCGGTCGTCATTGAAATGCCGGAACACCACACAGGAGTGATGGGGGGAACGATGCGACTCGGTCGTCGTACTACTCTTATCAAGCCAACATCTTCTATTCTTAGTAAGTAATATTAGAAATACGATAAATTGGTATAGAAATTTAATCAATGGGAATTTGCCTCACGATTTTATAATTTTTTTTCGAATGAGGGTTCACTGATATGGAAGAAAACCATAGTGTGCTGCTCGAAAAAGCATCCAAAAAATTTAGAGAATTTAAAGAAGATGGAAATTTTAAATGTACCAGGAGTCTGTGACGTGACGAGTTTCCTCTTACGACAGCAGCGCTACCTCTGATAGCGCACATGAAACTAACTAGCTTACGTGATTGAACACACGAGTGCACTGCGAACTGGCAGAAAGAACCCAGACACGAAAGTGTTAAAAGAAGCAATTTTACTCACTCTTTTTTACAATATGGTTCTACCTATTAGTTTATCAAGCATTATTAGTCTTCATCTTCTCTTGTTTAGTTTCTATTTCAGTTAGTTTTGATATTGCTTCCGAGTCTACCAAGGTAGCGGAAGCTTTGTTTTCACTTTTCAAGGACAAAAAAAAGTTCTCCAAAATCTAAATTTTCACTCGGGTTTTGCGTTTTAGACCTTTCTGAACAATTTTGGTTCCACGTGTCTGTCATGAATTCCTTGTAACGCGCATTACTATACGAAGTTATAGTCCGATTTCTATGAAATTTTCAGGGATTGTGCGGGTTGGTGTGTAGACGGTCCTCTATGAAAATCATCACCCTCGGACTGATAGTAGCCTCTGCGCATGCGCAAACATGAATTCCTTGTAACTTCTACATTTTCCATCCGATTTCAATGAAATTTTCAGGGATGTTACAGATTAGTATTAAAATGATCTCCAATGAAGATCATCACCCCCGGACTGATAGTGGTCGCTGCGCATGCGTAAACGTGAATTTCCTTGTAACGGCCATAAGTTCCACCTTTCCTACCCGATTTCGATGAAAGTTTCAGGGATTATGCGGATTAGGTTGTAGATGATCTCCAATGAAGATCATCATCACCCCCGGACTGATAGTAGCCGCTGCGCATGCGCAAACGTGAATTCCTTGTATCCGCCATAACTTCTACATTTTCCATCCAATTTCAATGAAATTTCCAGGGATGTTACAGATTAGTGTTTAGACGGTCCCCCTACGAAAATCATAGAGAATGGTTTTTCATAGAGGGATGGTCCCCTGTGAGAATCTCAAATCCTATTCATTGCATCACCAGGCCTCAATAGCTCAGAGGTAGCGCATAGAACTATCCCCCAGGGGTCCCAGGTTCGAATCCCAGCCGAGGCTAAGCATTTTTTCGATCCAATCACATACATCTACTCACTTACATTTTTCATCCGAATTTGATGAAATTTTCTAGGATTGTCCAGATTAGCGTGTTGATGGTCCCCTATGAGGGTAGTGGAAGGTACTCAGAGATTGATGTTTTGAGATTAATAACTACTATGCATACATATGCATAACTACTATGCATCGAATCATCTATACAATCAGGTTATGGATACGAGGAAACTATGTGCCTCACCCACTTGGCAAACGTTTTTTAATTAAGAAGAGGACCCGAACCTGAGTCGAATCGATCAACATAGATCAATCAATCAATCAATCATTTTTTATTTGCTATAAACATAACATGTATGAGCAATGGTCGGTAACTTATTCTAAATACAATAAAAGAAGAAAACAAAAACATAGAAAAGAGAACAACAAACAAAGTAATGAACAAAACGGAACTAGCGAAATTCAAAATTACCAACATCGTGCAAAAACTCACCAAAACTATAAGGAGCTAGCTGGATCAAGTATTTTTTAAGCTGTGACCTGAATGATCCAAGAGCAGTCTTTCGAAATTTTAATGGAAGGGCATTATAAAATTTAATTCCCCACCAGGTGTTGCCATTACAAGTAGTCTTAATTCTATGAAAAGGAAGACAGAGGTCTTGTTTATGCCGTGTAGGGTAAACATGAGCGGGGATATGGTAGTCATTGACATTATTCCTAACGTAACAGAGGCTATCTAAAATGTAGGCAGCTGGGATTGTTGAAACTCCTAGTTGCTTGTAAGCTGGCCTACAGTCATCCTGGTAAGCGACGACTCTAACCGCTTTCCTTTGGCACCCAAAGATGGCAGATGACGAAGCAGAATGGCCCCAACTCAGTATGGCATAAACCGCCCTACTCTGGAAACATGCGTGAAAGGCTGCAAGCACAGCAGATTCTGAGATCCTTTCAGAAAGGCGCCTCAAGAGAAAAATGTACTTGTTGAGGCAAGCTTCGAGTTGCGCGCAATGGGGTTTCCAGTTCAGCTTTGGGTCAAGAACTACACCAAGAAACTTCACTTCCTCTAGGTTTTTGTGTAGACTGGACAAATCCCTTAATCCGAAGTGCATGACATAAGTTTTGTCCTCATTTATCGAGAGTCTTTTTGCTGAAAACCAGTTAGACACTGCATCAAGAGATGCCTTTTCATCTTCACACAGTGACGAAAGCTGTGTGCCCCTTGACAGCAGAGAAGTGTCATCTGCGAACAATATAGGAGGAGTTTGGAGGCTTTGTGGCAGGTCATTTATAAAAATAAGGAATATATTGGCCCCAAAACAGATCCTTGTGGAACACCATACGTGACAGGGAGGAAATTAGACAAATCTCCTGCGTGACGCACTGCCTGGTATCGATCCGTAAGATAACTATCTATCATAGAAATGGCATTGACAGAAAAATTATACTTTGAAAGTTTTTCTAAAAGAATTGGGTGGGAAATGCAATCAAAGCATTTAGCAACATCAACAAAGTTGCTTAAGAAAATTCACCACATTCAAACGAGGCCGTTACAAAATCAGTTAGTTTCAGAATGGCATCATTTGTGGACCGACCATTTCGAAAACCGAACTGAACCGAACTGAATAAGTCGTACCTTTCAAAATATCTGTTAAGTTCCAGTTTTAGAGACTTTTCAAATACTTTTGACAGTGCTGGGAGTTTTGAAATAGGTCTATGGTTCGACGGTAAGTCACGTTCACCTTTTTTGAAGAGTGGAATCACCTCAGAGACCTTAAGTACCGAAGGAAAGTGCCCGTTATAAATTGACTCGTTGATGAGGTGGGTGAGAGGAAACACCAGCCCAAGTGCAGCCTGTTTCAACATGATGGTTGAGATACCATATATATCAATGCCATTAGAGTTTTTGAGACTTTTAATGGTATTTAAAATCATTTGAGGTTCAACGTATGAGAATTCGAATGGTGGAGCTGCTGATGAAAAGGGCACAGAAAAACCTGATGGGTTGCCTGTACAGTTAGGTAGCGTATCTACAATCTCTGCAGCAACATTTACAAAATAAGAATTAAATTTGTCAGCGGAAATACGGTCAGAAGCAGATTTTGAACCTTTTTCGTTTGATCTGTTTTTATTAATTTCGTCCCACATGGCTTTAACAGGATTTTTTGAGGAAAAAATATACTATCAAAAGTATATATAGAATCAAAAGCTCAGATGTTAGATAAATTTGAAAAAAATGTAGTTGGTGAATGTTGCGGGTGAATCTTCACTCCGTTGTGCCTGGTGTTGCGCCCATCCCGGGTGCGCCATCTGCTACAGAGAACAAACAGTAGCAACCACTCGGACATTCTTAGAATAAAGCAATTATTCTGTCCGGGTAAAACTTACTGATAGGTTGTCTTAATTGGGTTCACAATTTTCTTATTAATATGCACTGATTAACTCATCCTCCATGAATGGACTTCTACTGTTCTCAGAACAACTATACGGAAAGGCAGATTCTGTAGAAGAAAGGCACCGACACAGGTATGAAGTTAATCCTGATTATGTGGAGCGATTTGAAGCAGCTGGGCTGAAATTCGTTGGTAAGTTTTTGGAATAATTGAATTTGTTGCACCTTGTGATTTGTAATTTCAAGCATTCAAATCTTTGTATATTCCTGGTTTCCTTCAGATTCTTGGTGTACAATATAATGAGGAATTTCACCATGTCGGAATTTCCTATTTTTGACCCCAAAATCGGATTCAGCACTTCGAAAAACCTCCTACAGCAAACTTTCAGCCCTTACTTCCTAATTTACGAATAAACAAAACAGTGTAGAAAATATGAACGTTTAAAAAAACTGGGGAGATGACGTTATCCTCGAATAGTTCATTTACGGCCGCTTGAAGCGCTGAGATCGAGAAATCTATAGTCCCCAGATGCAACATTTCACAAAACCAGTAAAGTTCGAAATCGAAAAACTGAAGAAAAACATATTGTTTAGTAATGCATGCATTCCAGGGGACGTCCCATTGGATAAGCATTAGATCAGTTTAACCAGTTGTTAAGTGATAAAACTGTTTCACTCGATGTAATTTATTTATTACTTTAGGCAAGAAATACTGACCCCCCCCCCCCCCACCATTATCCACCTTAACATTTCTAGCGGCGTGGGAGCCTCGAATCTGAAGAGCATTTTAAAATCCATGATCTACGATACCCAACATGCGAATTCGAGTTCCCCCCCCCCACCTCCCCAACGCCAACAATGGTGCCAGTCTGGCACCAAAACGGAAATACGTCGTAACATTGAACTTTCATCTGTTAGTTTTGGTAGGCAGTCCGTCGAAGTTCACATCCGTATTCAAGGTGAAACACAAAAAAAAAACACGAAATAAGCGGTTTATGGCATCATGGCACCATATCCTGGCACCATGGTGGCACCACTATTAGTTCCATGGCGGTACAGAGAATAATTCATGGAAATCCAGAGGTATAATTAGAATTTTTCCTCAATTTCAAAGCTTGGGTACAATTAGTAAGCAGTGAAGGAACCGAAATATTGAAAAATCGGATATTTTGTGAATATTATCCCCCACTCACCCCCTCCCCTTGCCAATTTTGGTATTCTGGTAAAATCAAGTACAACTCGGAAGTTATTTGAGTCAAACAAAAAAAGAAACATGCAAATCGGGTGGAAATTGAGGCCTGGGCAGAGTTTACAAGATTATGCACGCAAACGCACGTTTTTCAGGCATCAACCCCCCCTTTCCCCCTCTTAAAAAGCAAAATCCAAAATTCCGGCGCCGTAGTGCACAACTAGATAGTATTTCGCGTCAAACGAAAAAAGAACCACGAAAATCGTTTGAGAACTAAGGCCTGGGCAGAGTACACAAGATTATGCCCAAAAACGCACGTTTTTCGAGCATCAATCCCCCCTTCCCCCCCCCTTAAAAGGCAAAATTCGAAATTCCGGCGACGTATTGCACAACTAGATAGTTTTCAGCGACGAACAAAAAAAGAACCAGGAAAATCGGTTGAGAACTAAGGCCTGTGCAGAGTACCTACACAAGATTTAGTTACACACACACACACACAGACATACACCTGCGTTTTCAAAATTTAAAAATTGATTTTGGAACCCTTAGAAGTGACTTACATCAACCAAAAGCTTCGGGGGACAACTAGACCCCAAATGGAGCCTACATACCAAATTTCAGCAAAATCGGTCAATGCTAAGTGGCAAAAGTGCCGCGTACGGCGGACGGACGGCCAAATTTTTATTCGATTTTTGGATTCTACGTACCTTGAAGCGTAAACCATCAAATTTTGAGAGGGTTTAAAAAAAAAATTTGTTGGTCGATTCCAAAGGTTCATTATTGAAAATAATAAACCAAAATAGAAAAAGCCAGATGGGGAAAATTAGGTTTCCCCTGTTATTGTTTGATAACTTTCATCTTAGATAACACAATTTCGTCATACTATCTGGCAACACTGGGAGGAGATGGCGATTCGAACAGCCCAATCAGCGAGCGTTCCCGCGCCATGTTGAAGAAGTCCGTTTTCCCGGTTATTTTTTGAAATCATAAATTTTGATTGTCTCCCAAAAATAACAGGAGATTTATTTACCGAAATTAACCCGATTTTCATCTATTCCACACCATTAACTATTCAGGAAAAATGCAGACAGAATTCGGTGAAATTCCTCATTCATTTCTTTGAACGTAAGTTCTCACAATCAAATTAGATAATTTAGGTAAAAATTAGATAAACATCCTGTTATGACGGCGTGTCGTCGTGTGAAGGCGATCGGCTTCACGTCGGTTTGTCGATTTGATTGGTTCCTACTCAACGAAGACAAAGGACAGGACAACACTCGATGCCTGGCGCGGGTTACCGCAGACCGTGTGCAAGAGTGCTTAAGGGCTTCAGCTCGGACACATACCTCGGCGCGATTGCTCGCCGACCCGGGGAATGCACCACATTTACCTATGCCTAGTTGGGGGCAGACAACTACTAGGGTAAATGGGAGCAGAAGCCGGTGCGATGAGCTTTATCGCATACCGAGACCTTCTGAGGAACTGTGGGCTTTAGAGAGAAGGCGAGGTAGAGTGAGAAATAATCAAGTCGAGTTTTCGAAGACGAATGCATGAATGACAGAAGGGGAAGCTCTGAGTCCTCCTTTTATATTGGTTGAACAAGGTAAGGGGAGAGTGGAAAAAGGTGGCGTCAAGTGATCCCTTGTCCTTTATTGGAGAACTAACATGGTTAAGAGTATGAGTCATTACACATCCATTCAAACCCAACTAGGTAAGTATGTACTTGCTATTTCGCGATTCACACTCGTGTTTCTGATTTATCATGTTGTCATGTTCTTTTCCCTTAGGTTTTCTTCTATTCATGATTTTTCAACCATTTTAATCTTCTACATGATTTGTATAATTCCAGGAACCTGCGAAGAAGGAAAAAGAATGGAGATGATCGAAATGGATGGACATCCTTACTTCGTAGCTGTTCAGTTTCACCCGGAATATCTGTCTAGACCTTTGAGTCCGTCTCCTCCCTTCCTGGGATTGACTCTGGCAGCTGGTGGGAGACTCAACAGTTACCTCGCTCGAGGCTGCCGACTCTCTCCTAGGGATCTCTCAGATGACGAAGATTCCTCTGGTAAGATGATGTTTCGTTCCAAATTAGACTCATACCGTAGCACGAAGAATCGTTCTTTTCGTCAGATCCTGACTCGAATTCTGAGTAATCCCAACTTACCACGTAGGAAATCATAACCTTCTTTTGTGTTTTGACCAATTAGTGATGCCGATTTTTGTTCGGATAAATTTGAATGGAGTCGAGATTGTGTTTCCAACTAGGTACCGCAATCTGGAGGAGGAGTTGAAAGTTGTTGCTTTATTATTGAAATTTCATCGGAGTTTCATTGACGGAAATCTTTGTGTCAACGAAAAATCCTGTGGAAAGATAAGTTGATTGACAAAAGTCGCGTGTTCGCTCTAGATGTTTGTTTACATGAAAAAAAGTACTTGATTGGATTGAATACTCTTGCTTGAGAAATTAATTAATTCATCAGTAAGAATAGCAGTTCTTGAGGAAGATGTTTCCCAAGGACGGTATAAAGGAAAACTCGGCCTCGCCAGGATGCTTACTGCTTAGAGCCTTTGGCTAAAATTCAAGAAACGTGGAATAATATGCTCTTTAGCCGCGCTTTTCAGTGGAGCAGGGATGGTCCCTTCAGTTTGACGTTTTTCGGGTAGTTAGTCAAAGGCTAAAGCATGTTCCATGCTATTACAATATGGATACGTTACAGAGGAACAATCAATTGGGTCGGTCTAGTTGGAAAGGATGGATGTAGACGCTATTTTGCATCCAACGCAACGGTAACACGAGTGGAAACTGCACCATTGTGGTTTAATTCTATTGGGAGACACTTTGCTGAGAGAGCAGCTGCTGCTAATCTCGGCGTCAATAATGTTTACAGGTCTCTATTTTGCCGCTCAGCCATCCCAGTCCACTCCAAGTTCCAGATTTTCAATGCAATTGCACGGGCATTTTTGTGTTATGGAGCCCAGGTAACAGGATACACGCGGTCAGGTTCTCTGGAGCAGGTCCTGAAGTTCTTCATAAAGATGATATTCGGCCTCCCCAGATATACCCCGAATTATTTTATCTACCTGGAGTCTGGAGCTGACCCTATCTATGTGTATAGCCTGTCAGTTGCATGTCGCTACATCCTTCAAGTTTTGAATATGCCTGAACACCGCTTCCCATGTATTGTGGCCCGCGAAGTCGTCCATAGGAATGTATCGTGGTACAAAGCACTGAGATATTTAGCAGCACATTACAATTGCACCTTTATGGGAGACATGGCAGAGTTGGCATCATGGCGGCAGCAACTGGGAGAGCTGGTGGAGTCGGTTCGGACAGCATGGATTGAGGATATGCGATTGAGCGCAGCACAATCAAGAAATCCTTTATACCCCCAGCTCGATCTTAGTGTGATGCCAGCAGGTTTGCGCAGAGAAGCCGTTGATCATCCATTGTGAGTTCGACGCTGGGTGTTGAGGTTCAGAGGTGCCCTCCTCGCGCTCAATGATGGCACTTACTGTAGATCGGGTAGTTCTCGCCGAGTTTGCCCTCTCTGCAATATGGGGGTAAACGAGGACATTGTCCATTTTCTTGGAGTGTGTCCAGTGCTGAGTTCCGGATCCATTTCTTGGGCGCTGGAGAGCTGGAAATGCCTGCTATGGTGAGGATCCTGAACGACAGTGGTGCGACGACACGTCCATGCCTATCATGTTTTTTTTTTCTGTTAACTAGTAATGTTGACTTTGATATGTATTGCTGTATAATTTTTAGTTGTTCTCTATCTTTTTTGACACTAAACTTGTTTTCTTCTTCTTCTGGTTTAATTCTAACCGACTTAATAGCTTGCCAAGTGGAGTACAATTCCGAACCAACTGGTTTGAAACAGTAATCCATGGTGGGGGCTTCAATATTAGAATGATGCGAGGACATTGATGATTCAATGTCGATTCAGTGAAGGTTTGTCCGTGGAAGCTGTTCTGAGAAGTTTGTTGTCCAGAGAAAGAGTTCGGAACCATCAAGAACCAGTTCAAGTGGTTCTGTGTTCTTGTCAGAACTTTCAATTCGAGACATGCACAGTACTCGTCACGCTTGTCGCACAAGATTACCGATTGATAAGCCTCCCGCCTCGTCTCTCACATCTTAATAAACTTAGGGCTGGTTTATCAGTCACATTTTACCTCCCGGCAAAGCAGATTTATCCGACGGCCATCGGGTAACTCAGTCGTACGCGTTTATCAGTCCCCAGATAGCCGTTACCCGTAGTTTAAAGTTACCTGGTCGTCCGAGGACTGGATAAAAAGTTACTGGAGGATAACTCGATTTATCCAAGGCTTTTTTTAACCTCAAAGAGTCAGTTCTCGTATTTTTGTTTCACAGGACGTTCGTTTTTGCAAATTGATTGTTGGTTGTTGCCGTCGATTGTTAGTGAATTATGCTACAATCGAAAATGGATGTGTGGGGCTCTTTTTCAGACAGCAGCGACGAAGATGTTGCTATAGTCGAATCTCTGCTGTGGGAAAGAAGACCCTACATGGTAAATGCGGATTGACTATTTGGAGAAGTGGGACGATTGCGATTTTTTTAATGAGATTTTGATTGGATAAAAGAATGAAAAACCATTTTGGTGTCTGTCGGCGACTTTTGTGGCGTCAGTAAAAGCTCTGCCTGTAAAATTGTCAAGCAGGTGTCCCTGGGAACTGCCAGGCTATCCGCCCAATTTATCAAAATGTCAGCAACCGAGGGAGAATTAATTCAATCTCGGATGGAATTTTATTGAAAAAACAAATAAGCCAGGTTTACTGGAGCTATAGGTGCTATGGACTGCACGCATGTGAAAATTCAGTCGCCAGGAGGGTCACACGCCAAAAATTTTCGAAATAGAAAAGGGTACTTCTCTATTAACGTACAAACTATTTCGTCTGCAAATTTGAAAATTCTGGACATGGTGGCCGGGATCTTGTCATGACCAGACAATTTTCAACAAAAAAACAGTAGGTACTGCCGTGCCAAGTTGTAGAGTACCGAGATCGAGAAAGGAAAAAACCAAAACTAAGCACATTGCTTCTTCCTCTTCTAATTTCTTTCTGCGAAAACGATTTTATTTGAAAGGTGATGAAAAAGTTTGAGGAGAAAAGTAGTGATATAAATACACTGGAAACATCAGCCAAATTAACAGCGATGAGGTTTGTCCGGAGAAGCAGTCCCGAACCAGAACCAATAGAACTGAAAAGGGGAGGAGATACAGAAGTCCAGAACTTTAGTTCCAGCTCGCTGTCCCAGACTACTTCGGAACCCTCTCAAAATTCCGCCTTTTTCACTTAGATTTTTTTTCTCAACTTTGCGATAATAAAATGATCATAACTTCCTTATTTTCCATCAAAATTCAAATCTGATTACACCGTTTGAAAGAGCGTTAAATTTTCCATAAGATGAGCTCTTGACCAGGTCAGAAAACCTGAACACTAGAATAGTCATTCTACTTCAAACTTGAAAATTTGTCAATTTATGTTTTATCAAACATTTTGGTGATTTTTTTCTTCTAAACCTCGGTTTTCTCTAGACGCCCTCAAAAGTTTAAAACATGCTCCATTTCATCAGCTTTCCAACGGTAGACCACTAATGGTTTATTTGTTTTTTAATTATTAGTTGTGCCGCAACGTTTTTTGTTATTGTCAGTCACTTCTAAGGGATAAAAAAAATAAGGGTTGTAATTTTCAAATCGTCCTCGCTCGAAAACTTTCGATATAAAATTATAGTTTTTCAATCAATTTAAAATAGAATTGACTTTTTGGACTCGAAGGAGACCACCCAAAGCTCTGTAAGGCAAACCTTTCGCTCCCTATGAGGTTTTCAGTGTTGGACGTACAATAAGTCAAAAACACAAGTGTGAATCACAAAATTTCAACTGATCAATACAGTCAGTCGGTTATGACCAGTTTGTATTGTTTGAATAGAGTTTTCGTCACTCATCTGGGCTTTCTTAGAGGTGAAAAAAGTGGCATTTGGGAGGGGAAAAATACTTGCTACACTCGAACGTTCCTATCCGAATCAGGAGATTCAAAAATCGTTAAATGGTCGATAATCAATTTATTAAGGATGTGAGTCTAAGGGTCGGTTCATCAGTCACCAAAGTTAACGGAGGTTTACGTATCCCTCTGTTAACTGTAACGGTGGGATAAATTATGGATACTAGAGGTGTGTCGGTACAGCTGTACCGGGACTGTGGAACCGAGTATCAGGTTGGAACGGTTCCATGCAGTGACAAAAACTCGACCCTTACCGGTCCAGTTCCACGGACTGATAAGATATCTTGAAATGGCTCTGGACCGGGAAGAGAATCTTTTCCATCAGTCCAGTTCCATCCTCACCAATCAGAATGATCTGATCAATCATCTCATCAATCTGATCATTCTGATTGGTGAGGATGGAACTGGACCGGTAAGGTTGGAACCGGACCGATAAGATATCATAGAGAATGGTTCAATGGCTCTGGACCAGTAAGCATGGATCTTGTTCTCAGTTCTGTTCCATGTTGTACCTGGAAGCGCCCTTACTACTTCCATGGACTCCGATTATCGATGCTTTTTTATCGATATGGACTACTCCGATATTTATACTCATATCTATACTCCGTTATTAACCAAATTATCGTTCTCATCTCTGAAGATCCCCTTATTGGGGTAAAATCTCTGATTTTGATTATTTTTTACTAAGAAAAGCTGTTCTAAAAAATTGTAATCTAAATCAATTATCGATATTATGTCGATGTTGCATCCCTAGTCTCCATCGCGTGAATCACAGTTTGCATAAACTGCATCTACCAACGCATCCGTACCGTTCTGCCGTCTTTTTGTTTTCTTTTCTTCACAATGAGCACGATCGGGACAGTTGGTTTGAACGTGTGGGTGCGGCGTCAAACGTCAAACATGCTTGACAAGCGCGGCTTGTCAAACCATGCTTGTCAAGCATGTTTGATCGTGTGGGGCCCGCTTTAGTCGAATTGGATGGTGGTTTTCTCTGACTTGAAATTTTGCTAAAAGCGTCGAAGTCGTGATAGGTGACTGTTTCGTTGTTTGTCGCCTACAGTAAAAATTCGCAGTAGGCTTTTATCATCTATTGGCTGGTTATTTCATTTGTTTGATCTGCTGTACCATGTTTTGCAATATACGCAAATCTCTCAGGAAGAGGGAATTTCACTGTGGTATGGGATCATGCTCATTCATTAGGAAATTTATCTCCTAACTAACTTCAACTTCATGCGTCGACGATCTAATTGTATGGGCCGATTCATGTGGGGGGCAAAATCGGAGAAATGAGACGGTCGTAATGAAGCTTCACCTTCTTCACTCAGTTTAAATAGTTTAGTTTAAATACCATGTAACAATATAGGTTGAAATTCACCTAATTGTTCATAAGTTAGTCAGAGGAGGGTGACGACCCTACCCCTTCAAACCAGTGATTAGATTAATCAGCCGGCCCGAAGAGGATATCGATCCATATCTCTATGAATCAAATATCCCCCTAGGCGTAGCTCCAACAAATCGGGAACAAACCAAATCGGTTTGCCCCTTCTGTAAAAGTAGGATCGTCACAACCATTACATTAAAATATTTACTCTCAGGTCTTAGTTTCCTGCCGAATTCGGAGATGTGGAGTGCTTATTAAAACACCAAGTCAGACAGTACACTCTTGACGATTATATGAAAGTAATGAAGGCTTGCAGAAAATTTTTAGTAAACAAGATCGAGAAGGAAGACTTTTTGTCTGACGTCATCACTAGGATAGAAGAGAGAGCAAACCCCCCTGAAACGTTCTGTAAAATGAGAGAGGGCAACGAAATGCACTCAATGTTGTCTACCATGTAAGTCCTCCTGAAACGACTCGAACAAGAAAGACCCCTCCGAAAAACCCGGGAAAATGAGAGAGGGCGTTTCAGGGGGGAGGAGGGGGTGCTCTCTCTCTTCTATCCTACTGTCATCGAAGGATAGGTGTGGTTTAGAAGACATGGGAGAGCCGGAGGAGGAAAATGTTCCCTAACTGAGTTCCAGAAAGTTGTATGATTATTTGTTTCTTAAATTACAATTTTATGATTTTCTATAAAAAAAAAAAAAACATTAAAGAAATTATGATGGTTATAATTCAATCATAGTTTTAAGAATTAAGGCAATCATAATCTCTAGGCAGGAGTGGAAAGAAGAGCCTCTTTTATCGCTTGAATGGTTATTGCATGAATGGATCACTCTATAAAATCAGTTATGCAATAACCAATTTATCAATGTTGAGTACTCAAAATTTCATTGGAGAGGATTTAATTTTGATTTTTTAAGGAAAACAGATCTTACTGGTTCTTTACAAATGAAAAAAGTGCAGTAAAATAGCAATACGTTAAGTGAAGGCAGCATTTTAGGAAAATATTCGTTTTGTGACGACCCTACATTTCATACGGGACAAACCAATTGGTTTGTTCCCGATTTGTTGGAGCTACGCCTTTAGAGATATCTGATTCATAGAGATATGAATCGATATCCTCTTCAGGCTGGCTGATTAATCTAATCACTGGTTTGAAGGGGTAGGGTCACACCCTCCTCTGACTAATTATGAGCAATAAGGTGAATTTCAATCTGAAATTCATCCTATATTGTTACATGGTAGCAGAGCGTGGTTCGGTGGAAATGCACTGAATTTATTTCATCATTTCCCCTCCACTTTTTCTTGGGTATTCCAGAAGGAATTACCCAAAGAGAATTCCAGAAGGAATCTCTATATTATTAAATTATATTAAATTCATTCCCTTATTATACTTCGCCTATCCGGCAATTAAACTCATTCCCTTGTTAGGCTTTGCCAATCAGGCATTTTATTAATTTCAATTACGTTGTTCTTTTATATAAGCCTTTACTAAGTTTGCCTTTTCAATCATTACACTTGAATGTTTCGCCGTTCGTATTCTTTATTTAGTTTGCTTTTTCCTCAGTTCCATTGATTTATTCTTTTATGTATAAATGGCCCATTCGTGGCATAAATGACCCATTCGTGGCATTCTTCTTCTTCTTCTTCTTCTTTTGCAATAGTACCATTACGATGGAGGAATTCCCTTGAAGCTTCCAGACGTCCTTTCCTGGGCTTCATGCTATTTTCAGTCCCTTTGACTTTTTTCAAACATACTTCTGTTTGAAACCCAGAAGTATGTTTTAGGGAGAGGAGTGTGACGACCCTACATTTTATACGGGACAAACCAATTGGTTTGTTCCCGATTTGTTGGAGCTACGCCTTTAGAGATATCCGATTCATAGAGATATGAATCGATATCCTCTTTAGGCCGGCTGATTAATCTAATCACTGGTTTGAAGGGGTAGGGTCGTCACACCCTCCTCTGACTAATTATGAGCAATTAGGTGAATTTCAATCTGAAATTCATCTTATATTGTTACAGTTTACCAATCAGCTTTTTGAACTTGGATGGTTATTGCTTAACACGGTTGAGCTTAGTTAGTTAAGCTTAGCACGTTAGTTACTAACGACCAAAAAGCAGGACCAGCTGTAATAACGATGTGATGCCCTTTCTGTTTGACACAGATTCAGAGACGAGCACCCGCTCGAGGGATGTGCATGCCGGACTATTTCCTCTTTCTGCTTCCAATTCCATTTTCTTGAACTCTGAAAACGAACTTTTTACAGACGGTGAGGCGAGCAGCTTGGAGAATATGATCGACTCGACGGGCCACTTATCAGTCAGTTCTACCACCAAATCCTAAACTTGTTTACTTACGCATCTCAACTTCCCCTTCGAGAGCCGACCTCAATTTGTCGGATCTCGTCGAAAAAAAAAAAACATTTTTGTACCTTGAGGTATTTCAACAAGTGGCCGAATTCGCCACAATTCGAAGCTCTTCTCCTGTTACTCAGCTTCCTTCTCCAATATCCTTTTGACAAAGGTAGGTACGCACTACTTGCCTTACGACGGCGCATATTTCTTCAACTATGCTCACAATATTTGCTCATCCTGTGGTACTAACAAATAAGGGGTACCTCGCGAATTTTCTTACTTAGATACTAATTCTAATAGTATCTTGTTTAGTACTTGTGTTACTTCTTCGTCATTAGCGGGCATTCCTCTTGATGTATTTTATGTCATTTTAATATTATAGATTGTACATTCCATCTGGTTGTTAAATTTCATTAAATCGGAATCGGAAATTTTGCATGAATCACCAAATCGCATTATCGCAGTTATTAATTTTTAACTCTGTACTTTTCTCATCATAATTTAACAAAGCATGGCCTCTCCAATTTATTGCAATTATATATCTCAAGTTGAATTAACTCTATTTCAGTATAAATTAGCTGTAGGTACTGTAATGGAACGATGTCTTGTGATAGTAAGGCTTTGTGAAACCCAGAAGTATTTTTATAATTTCAATTTTTACACGGATGACGGTAGGAATTATTGATATCTTGAAGAGGAAAGGAGTAAGCTGGTTGAAAACTGTCCTGTCGAACTGTTGATGCCTGTTCGACGTTCGCAAAGAATATTTTGACTATGTGCATTAAAGTTAATGTCTCTGAAGTTTGACTTTCTTCCTTCCCCGAGTATATTCAACCTCCACTGATTAGTGACGATTCGATACTTTCGATATTTTATTATATCGATGTTTGTATAAATATTTTTCTTGCGATATTATCGAGTAGGTACCGTAGACTGGGGTGATAGTGATCAATTTCTACAGTTTTTCCTTGAAAAACCTGAAAAACCGTTTTTCCAGTGTAAAAGTTCAAAAAAATTTGAAAAAAATAGTTTATATTCTCCCACATCTTACGAACAGTATCCTATATCAAACTTTGAAATTTCGTTGAATTAAGCTCATTAAAAAAATAATTAAATTGATCAGTATCACCCCGCACATAGGGGGTGATAGTGATCACTAATTTAAAATCGAACAAAACGCTTTTGGAGTGTCTATAAGGGGATACTGATCACTGTTGAAGAAGAAAAAATTGTTTTTCAGTACCCTGAAGTAAAAAAAACCACTAACAACTCATTTCAGAACAATTTTTATTGAAAAACTAATAAAAACCAATTCTTTACTTAAAAAAATCAGACTAAAGCCAAAATTCAAGACTCGTAATATCCTCTTCAGTATTGATTATTATAATGAGACCATTCGTGGCACATGATTGGTAACTGTCAAGAAACAACTTATTTTAAAGCACTTGTTACTAAAAATAATGATGGACCAATCACTTTTTGATAGTTTCGGGGCATTTCGGCCGTGATCACTATCACCCCCTTGAAAATGATTTTTTGTTTTTGTTTTTAACAGATAACCAACTGCAGTAACACGGAAAAACAAACGAATTGCAGATATTACATGCTTACCTCTAGTAGAATCAAAATCTTTTCGCTGGAACTTCACCACACAACACCCGACACCGGCACAACAGAAGTCACAATCACAATGTCAGCTGGGCCTGATTTTGAGGGTTGTTCATTTCCTTATCAACTAGCATGGTAACCTAGACTATCAGGCTGGAACAATATCCCCACAGAGAAGATATTTTAGAGTATAGAAGAGAGTAGATAAGATATTAGAGAGTTCCTAGTGGTTTTTGATACGGCGTGACGTATTACACACACACTCTCAACATGGAAGAATATACTTCTTCCATGCTCTCAATCCAGCACCGAATTGTGATAAGAACACGCCGTATCCGATACAGCGCCGTATTGTTACAGTCCAATACGTTACTAGGAGGCAATCCGGCGCGCCGTATTGAAAACATGGCGGACGATCCGGTTCCGGCGCGCCGGATCAACCCTACTAGGAACTCTCTATTAAGAGTAGGGTCGATCCAGCGTGTCGGAACCGGATCGTCCGCCATGTTTTCAATACGGCACGCCAGATTGCCTCCTAGTGACGTATTCAACCGTAATAATATGGCGCCGTATCGGATACAGCACGTTCTTATCACAATTCGGCGCCGGATTGTGAGTGTGTGTGCAATACGTCACGCCGTATCTAAAACCACTGGCAACTCTCCATTGTTACGAACACATAACACAACCTAACTTTCCAATTAGGACTGCGTGGAGCGCTGCAATCGCATGCAGATAAAAAAAAGACTTGTTGATCAGTATCACCCCAGTCCATGGTACTGAGAGGAAAATATTGATTTCGAAAGAAATAACAGTTGTGATGGTTATTTTTTCTACTGTAATTTATCAATTTCCCCTGAATTCAAAACATATTGTTTAGTAATGCATGCATTCCAGGGGACGTCCCATTAGATAAGCATTAGGTAAGTTACTACCAGTTGGTAAGCAAAAAACTTTCTCACTCGATGTAATTTATTATAAGTATTTTAGGCTATAAATAGTGATCTCCCCCTCCCTCACCCTTATCCACCATATCATTTCTAGCGGCATGGGAGCGTCGCATTAGAAGAGCATTTTGAAATCCATGATCTACGATACCCAACATGCAACAGTCCCCCTCCCACAATGGTGCCAGTCTGGCACCAAAGCGATAATACTTCGTAAAGTTGAACTTTCATCTATTTGTTTTGGTAGGCAGTCTGTCGAAGTTCATCTCCGTATTCAAGTTAAACCAAAAAAAACCCACGAAATAAGCAGTTCATGGTGTCCTGGCACCATGGTGGGACCACTATTAGTTCCATGGTGGTACAGAGAATAATTAATGAAAATCCGGAAGTTTGACGTGAATTTTTCCTCAATTTCAAAGCTTGGGTACAATTAGTAAGCAGTTAAGGAACCGAAATATTGGAAAATCGGATATTTTGTGAATATTATCCCCCCACTCACCCCCTCCTCTTGCGAATTTTGATACTCTGGTGAAATAATGAGCAATTTGGAAGATTTCTGAGTCGAACAAAAAAAGAAACACGCAAATTGGTTGGGAATTGAGGCCTGGGCAGAGTTTACAAGATTATGCCCGCATACGCTCCCCCCCCCCCTTAAAAGGCAAATTTCGAAATTCCGACGTAGTACACAACTAGATAGTTTTCCGCGTCGAAAAAAAAGGTACCAGGATAATCGGTTGAGAACTAAGGGCTGTGCAGAGTACACAAGATTTTTTCACACACACACACACAGACATACACCTATGGTTTTTTCGCGGATTTGGATTCAGAATGGTCTAAAACGGATTACTGTGTGGTTATTTTCTTTTCTGTTGTGTGTAGTCCTCCTCCACCCCAGATCGATCGCATAAGGACGCCCAGTCTTACTGTGGGACGTCCTAAAAAATGATGAAAAACCAAATAGAAGCAGAAGATGAACGCAGCACAAAAACAGAATTTAATTTAATAATAATCGTTACAAATTAATCGATTTCCAACCAAGTGGACATCGATTATATGACAAATTAATCGATTACTGCGATTAATCGATACCCATCCCTAGCGTAGTGTAAACCATCCATGTACATTAATTTGTTTGGCACCAGAGCTGGGTCAACAGTCTGAAATCAAGCCACCTCGTAGGTACCTACAAAGATTGAAATAAATGACTTGATGTTTTCACAGGTCCCTTCTCATACATTCATTTTAATATTCAATTTTCTACTAGTTGGTAACAAAATAAAATATATCGATATATTCCATATTAGTACAGTAAAAATAGCACTTTTGATCGGAACTAATTCGTCTAAAGTTGAAAGTTGGTAGATATGTTCCTTTTGGCATCATATTGTACCAAAAAAGTCTCTAGTGATTAGAGGGGTGGAATTTCGGAAAAATCACGACATTTTGGCCCTTTTTTTCTTTTTTGGCTTACAGCTCCATAACGGTGCTGTGGCAGAAAAAAAATATCAATACTTACACAAATTAAAGATCATTAACTCTTTGACTACCAACGGGACATATCGTCCCAACCGTGTAAATCACTATACCTACTACTGGGTTTTCAAGCAATAATATTCGCCCCAATCTGTGTCCCAGTGGTAGAGGTATAACACAATGCCCTCTTGTTCCAATGGCAGCCGCTAGATTGCGTGGCATGACTGATGATAATGCGAAGAAGCGCCTGGAACCTGCATTTGTGTGGAACACAGCTTTTTCTCTTAGTGTAATCAGTGTTTCTTATCAGTTTGAGTGTCAGCGAGTATCAGAAGGTGTTTTTTCCTCGTGATAAAGTGATAAGTAAACAAAATCAACATGCAATCATAGGGTTCGTTCGGTCAGGCAGTCCTGGACGGTCCAGGACTGGAGCAGTCCAGGACTCGTGACGTCACAGAGTCCGAACGCACACGGGACAGCACTGGAAGCATGGATATTTCATACGTATAAAATATCCATGCCAGAGAGATGTAAAATTTATTAATTTAAGACGATTTTATTTTAAGATTTATTAATTTATAGACGTATTTATGAATACTTCTTATTGATTTTACTCCTTTTTGCATAGGAAGAATAAATGCTTTTAAAATGAGGTTAGCTGCCTAATTAAAAGTTTCTTATTCCCCCAAATGGAAACTGCGACTGGAGCTTCGTAAAACTACCTACTTTAAATTGAAGTTAAGTTACGAGCTGAAGTTATGGGTTACGAATCAACGAATTTTTACACAAGTAGTACAAAATTACTTACTGTGAATTGATGAGATGATTCCACTGCTACCAATTCTTCGAAGAGGTGTCTTAAACCACCCTTTTTACCAAGTGAAGCTTTCTTTAGAGTGGGTACAGGTAGAATCATACAAAAGGGAAGGCCATTTTCGACAAGACGCTTGTATTTAAAGAAAAATGAAAGTAAAACGCTTTCGACTTGACCGATGGGTATAATTTCAAATAGAGACAGAATAATGGTAACGAAATTACGAAAATAAATTGAACGTATATACAGATTTATGCTTCTTTACCAAAATCGTATTTCCTAAGCTACTCATACTCAATTTCAAAGTTCCGAGTCTTTAATTGTTTTATGAATAGAGGTTAATATAATTACTGTTACTTTACAATACTAGTTTTCAATTCCACTTTTCTTATTCCACATGTGCTAAGAGATATTTAGGTCGAAGCGGTCAGCAACAGTCCAGAACGAAGCAGTTTGGTGCCCACAGTAGGTAGGGCACAAAAATATCAGAACTCCGATGTTGGGCACTCAGCTTTCCATATGGACCTATATGTGGACAATATGAAATAATGAAGAACAGAATGAATATTTTTGTAGTTTGATGTAAGTACCTATGTATCGACAGTAGGAAAACTGAAAGACAAACCTGCTTGAGCAGAAAAATCGAGGGAGTGTTCGTACCAGCTACTTTACGAAGTGTTGATCATCAAATTCCAACACAACTTGTTGAATGTAGCTTTGGTTCTTCAGCCTCAATCTCCGATAAATCACTCCATAATGAAAATGTCTTCGACATCGCCGTCCGAAAAATAAACCTCACTCATCACGTCACTTTCGCAATCAGAAGAATCAGCCTACATCATAATTGGATTTTCATAAAACTTCTGAATTCTCGAAAGATTGTTGTCATTTAAACCTGAGAGGTGAGGAGCGGGAGAGCGTGGAGGAGCGGGAGAAAAAAGTGCAATGCGCATGCGCCGGACTCTTTACTCTCGCTGAAATCTGGAGTAAGTTCGGACGACCCTGGACTACCCTGGACTGCCTCTCCGAACGGCAAATCTCTCGTCCGGGACTACACTGGTCCTCTCCGAACGGCCAAAAGTGGGCGTGGTCAGCCCGGGACTGCCTCACCGAACAAACCCATAATATTATTCGATTTTACGAATTCTTCCCGGTCGTTGTTGTTGGTATGGGACAATATGTCCCATTGGTGTTTACCTACTTTTGTTCCCCATTTTTTTGCCTACGTTTTTAATTCTATTTGAAGTTTGTAGCAAGCCGTTTTTCATTTTATTTGCAGTTTGTAGAATGGATCGAAAACGACGCTTTACAAGCGAAGAATTGCGGGAAATACATACTTACATGATTTGGATTATAATTTTTACATAACAATATAATTTCTATTGTAAAGGGTTTGCTGTGATTTTTACAAAAAGAAAAAAAAATGATTTTGGTTCTAAATGATTTTTTTACATATCATTTGTATTGTTTGAATACGATAATAGATTTTTACTGTACTAATGGGGAAGTTGGTCCCACTTGATCATACCAGTGGGATAATAGATCCCATCTGATCATACCAGTGGGACAATAGGTCCCACCCCCTAATTACCCCCCCTCTCATCCTATTCTCAAGATATTGAATAATTACCATTCATTGGTCATACCTAATGGATACAAATTAAAAACACTAATTTTCTTGATAAAAAAAATTGGTAGTCAAAGTGTTAAATTATTCGTCCAATGAGCTACATTGAAATTGGTTCAGCGGTTTAGCCGCAATCACTCGCCAAAGATCGGCGATTTTTTGGAACTTGGCCGAAAAGTGGTGTGCGCTCACGTTCAAACGCTTCTAACTCAAAAACTGCTGCTCCAAATTGAAATTGTCTCTGAATCAAAGTGGTACAACATCAAATTCTGCGATAGATGGGCTTCAATTATTTTTGTTTCCCCGTTCCTGAGAAGAGATACAAGCGCAAACCCCAAAGTAGCGTCAAGTTCCGCTGATGGATGATTTTGGAGGTAAACCTACGAATTTCAAACTCCTAGTCTTCCATCAGTTGGAAAACAAAATATAATACTCAACTTTTTTCTTGCGGAATCGATTGAAACCATCATAAAATACTGGCCTAACGAGACTTCTGTTGTTAAATCGTACGAAACGTAATACTTATCCCTCAGAGTATAGGTAAATAGTGTAATATAAAAAAATGCTGTGAACTTGTTTATTTAAATGACATACAAATCTATGTTACAACCCAATTTATCACTCTTCGCCATCAGTAACATCATCGATGAAAGTGACGCAGCCATTGCACACTTCAGAATAAGTTCTGTTGGTTTTCACATTCCATTCAACTGCGTGAAGCAGATGACCACCATCAATCACGTAGGTTGTATATCGTTCAATTTTTCTCCTATGAGTTTGAAATCATCTTACATAGCTAGTGACGATTCGATACTTTCGATATTTATTGATATCGATATTTCCGATATTTGTATCGATATTTTTCTTGCGATATTATCGAATATCGAAAGAAAAATATTGATATCGAAAGAAAAAAAATTATCGGTTGTGATGGTTATATTCCTTCCAAAATTTATCAATTTCTCCTAAAATATAAAAATAATAAAGAACCAAAATAAATAGAAACAGAAGATGAACGCAACACATAAATAACAATGTTGAAATAACATGACAACCTATAACCCTCCAGTGGTAGACCTAATCTCATCTCGCAAAAGGTAGACCCAGGAGCGCGGCGCTCTTTCGGTACTTCCTCCCGAAAAAATCAATATTTATCATATTTTTTAATTGTTTTTGGTCAGAGTGAGATACTCAACTCATCTCCTGGTGTATCTAAAAATGTTCAATGAAAAACATATTGGTAAAAAAGTTTTTTTTATTGAACTCAGAAATACGTATTGGTAAAAATAGGTTTTGCTCAACTCTGAAATACAAATAACTGAGCAATCAAAATTTAACTAATCAAAGCCGTTTCAGTCAGATGTACGTTCTGCCATATCGTCAGAATCTTCCTCAGACCACTGAAGCCATTTCTTGGGATCAGAAGAGCGCTCAGACTTAAGAGCGATCTGACACATTCACGTTTTAGTGCAAGAAACCGATTCTCACTAACCCTGAACGGTTTTGGGGACAGAGAGGAGGGTACGGTCCTGCGTAGAGGTGGTTTCTAGGAGGGAACTGTGAATCACAGCCCTCAGGATAGCCACTGTGAATCACAGTATTCGAAAAATGGGCTGAAGGAGCGCCGCGCTCCGGGGTCTACCAGTGAAGGGATAACTATGTCCGACATAGTTTCTGTTTTATATTAATTTACTATATTATGTATTAATACAACTTTTTTTGAGTATAATTTGAACTGACAATATGTTAGTAGGTAGCGATAAAAACGATGCAAAAACATATTCGATATCAGTGAAATCAATATTTTTCTTTCGATAATTTATCATGATCATTCATGTTGATAAGAACAGACACAAAAATATATATTTTTCTTTCGATATTCTATCGATATCACTCATCTTGCAGATGCTAAAACATATTCGATATCAGTGAAATCAGTATTTTTCTTTCGATATTCTATCAATATCACTTATTATATTGATAAAAAATTATGCAAAAACATATTTGATATCAGTGAAATCAGTATTTTTCATTCCAAATTCTACTGATAACACTGATATTGATCAAAGATGCAAAAACGTATTCGATATCAGTCACTATGATACATCAATATTTTCTTTCGATATTCTATCGATATTAGTGATATCGATATTTTTCTTCCGATATTTTATTGATATCGATTCAGCCTTCCGATATTATTTCGATGTTGAATATCGCATCGAAAGGTACATCGAATCGTCACTATACATAGCAGATTTCACGTTTTTCCTCTTGCCTATGCTGGTGAACAGGGCCATCAGGAATGGAGCAATCTCGAACTTGAAACATGATGAGAGGTCAACTGGTGGATCCTGCTGCAGAAGCAGTCGTTGGTAGAGAATCAAAGGGTCTATGTGGGCTACTTTGCCTTCAATTGTGAGACATGAGTTGACCGATGAAAGAGGTCGAACGTGATCGTTTCATCTTGACAGCTCTAAATTTGTAACCAAATAATTCCGACATTTTTTTCTGGCCCACTTCTTTGGCAATATCGTTGCCATCCCTAGATGCATGGAGCGAAATACTGGATAAGGGATAGTGTAGTCGAATGTCAAGCAGTAAAGAGTTAAAATACAATGTTATATTGATAAAATTATTTACAGGGTCACTTATGTACATTTTAACGACCTTGTTCACAGGTCAGGTAGGAGAGACATTTGTTAGGTACTTACATAAGTACTCGTGTAAATGCATCGAGTGATTGTTGAATATACAATGATAGATCCCTGAAACAAAAAAAAAAACAAGTTGCTGCAAAAAGGGCTGGGAAGTGATGTGCTCGGGGACAGATTTCTCAGTATTGGAACACGAACAGCAAAAATGCGTATCAAGTCGGGAAACCGTGTGTTTGCTTACTGATGTCTGGAACCAGCGCTATTTAGATTTCTTAGTCGATCAAACGAGTCTACCCTTGACATAATAGGAGGTAGTGGGGGTACATTCAGACAAACCCAAGATCAGTAGAGGGAAGAAGGTGAGGGGAAACGTGACGTCACCAGAGTCCCGACCGCCTCGCCGCTGTCTCTCAAGAAACTTCTCCATTCCTCTCTATTTCTGAACTCACAGCTGTGGTCTTCCTCGCTGGCATCTCCCGCCTGGTTCACCCATGAGGACCTTCCTGGGCAACTCTGCCTCTGGCATCCGTATTAGATGACCTGCCCACCTTGATCGGCAGCACCTTATAAAATCGATTATACTCTGGTCCCCAAATAGGCTCTAAAGTTCTCGTGCATGCCAGTTCTCTTCCGACTGCCATGTACAAGTCTGACAACACTGGCATATCGTCGCTGCCACAGCAACACTGGCTATCTGATTTTTGCCAACTTTTCAGGAGAGCGAAAAAACTGGTTTTAAATAACAGAGGCTAACTACATCAAGAGTGCACAACAACATAAGCTATCTGCACTAAAAACTTTCATCACCTCAAAACCAAATGTTTCAACCGAATTCAATGAAATCAATGCTCAAATATTGATAATCGAACTTCATTCTTCCCGAAATGAGTGAAAAAGTAGAAATTATTCCATTTAATCATCATGAAAACCAATGGCGTGGTCACACGAGGTAGGAGATTGTAAGGTAAAAACATGTAGATAGCCACTGTTTCCGAACTAAAATCACTTAGTCAGTGTTGACTTTTTCGTGATAGCGGGGTCAGTATTGCCAATAGCAACAAACCGACTTCACCAATCGATCCAGCACGAAAAATTACTTAAGAAACCGTCAAAACCTGAAAATCGCCAAAATGTCACTTAGCCAGTGTTGCTGTGGCAGCGACGATATGCAGATGACTTGGATATAATTGGAAGAAGTTTGCCAGCTGTAAGGGAAGCCTTCCTTGCCCTTATGGGTGAGGCGAGAAAGATGGGACTCCAAACCAATGAGGCCAAAACTAAGTACACAAGAGTTTTTGGGAGCTTTGTAAAGTTGTCTGGCAAAGATTCAAAACAGAAAAAACCGAGTGAAACACAAAAAAATCGGAGTCGAACCACTAGGACTTTTTTACGATAACGAACTGAAGGTATGAAACTTATGAGAGGAATGAGCTGATTATTGACACAACCAGCAACTAAACAATGTCGATGAACCTTAGAAAGAGTGAATCATTCCGTAAAAATGAATGAGAAATGTGAAAACAACGAAATTACCGGAGGATCGCACAAAAATAGGGTGTCACTTTGACAACTGCTCAATTACCTTCAACCTCGACCGATTCAGCTCCAGATTGAACCGTTCGACTCATAATAGGTATGTTCATCTATCACGAAAAAATGCTAGAAAAGAGCGGAAACTGAGAACGAAAGAACAGGAGCAGATATTCTTGAACCTGTTTTGCGAGAGGTGTTTGCGTGACATCGACGCGGCCAGCCACAGGGACCCCGGGATTTGCGTGACATGGACGTGATCCGCGTCCAACGTGTTAACAAGACTTTGATAGTTAAATAAGTTTGAGATCAAGATAGGGTGGAGTGGGGTAAATGTGGAAAATGCGGAAATGGTTTTGTAAATGGCGCCATTTGAGCGCCTTGCCTCAGAAACCTTCTCAATGTGTACCCAGTTATGTTGGTAACCCTTACCTGTCGGAAAAGGCGGGCTCATTGGTCATAAAAAAGTGGAGGAGAAAAGAATTAAATATAGCGTTCTGTTAATATTGAAATGGGCTTTGTTTGCATTTACCCCATTAATGCAACTAAATGTTTTTATGGGATTCGCAGGCCGTTTCCGCATTTGCCCCGATTAGTGGGGCAAATGCGGAAGTTGGTCGGAATTTTAAAAAACACAGTTTGGACCATGAGAAGTAAATCTTTTGTACAATTTAAAGAGTGCATCGTAATCTACGTAAAATAAGCTACTCATTAAAAAGAAAGTGAAAATAGCGTTTCCAAAGGAAAGTTACAGAGGATCAAAGTTGAACTATTGACATTTTGGGTCGCAATTGCCCCACTCCACCCTAAGAAAAAAAGTCTACAATATGCCTCTGCTGCACTCTCGGGGCTGTCTTGTTAATCACTCATTAACATCAAATTATCGGTAACATCAGTAATCCTAATTATACTGCGCTCCCCGTGGGGCCAGGGAGAACTAGCGCCGGTAGTCGATGTTGACAGGAGTTGTTATCATTTTCGAGTTCCCTTGACTCCTTCATCAAGTAAGGATAATTTGAAGCCGAAAACTCTATGAAACGGGAGAAGAGGAATAGGAATAACCCAAAATCTCATTTTCGTAAAAATGATCGATAGGGGCAGTTACCTTTTAAGCGACGATTTGGATGATTACAGAAACTCTCAATTAAGTTGATTCTGTATTATTCAGATAAAATTATAATTAAAAAATAGAAATATGCAGTAATGAGATAGTTTGATGTTGTTGGAAAAGGGCTCATAAATATGCAGATTCGTAAATTACAACCAACCTGTAGTTGGAAAGCGGTGCAAGATAATGAGGCAGGGTTTTGACAGTTTATTATGTTATACTCATTATCACGGTCGCTAAAAACAGGAATTCGCTGATTCGATGGTTCTCTAGAGTGTAACAAAAAATTATAGTTTACTATAGTGGTGACGATATAAAGTAACAGTAAATAAAGCAATTCAAGGAGATCTTACCATCCTCATAATTTTTATTGCACGTCAAAGGATTGGGTGGTAAGTTAACGTCAGTCGACGCGTCGTCTTTTGGGCTTTTTGGGAGCGGAGAGCTGAGGCGAATCCTGGTTGTTCGAGTTCTCTTGCATCCATCCTATCAGCTCACGTACGAATCGGAATCTCGAGAGGAACAAAATCCAAACGAGGTACCAACCTGGAAAGACAAGAAAATTGGAAAATGTGACGTAGTGTTAGATGGGGATGGACTGAAAGGACAACACTTTCTAATGTTAAAGACTACTGCTCCTGATGGCAGTAAGTAAGGATGGGCATAAATTAATCGCAGTAATCGATTAATTTGTCATAATCAATGTCCACTGGGTTTGATTAATCGGGTAATCGATTAATTTCTAACGACTATAATAGTCGTTAGAGAATAATTCTCTCCTAAGGATATAAGGGGTATTCATGGTCTGATTCAATCGTCGAATCGTCGTTAACTCTAGGGTCTCATGAGACTCCCTCACTTTCCCCCATCGAATCGTCGAAAATCGAATTGTCTGTAGCGCTCCTTGGGGCATCAGACGTAACCAAGTCAGTGTCAAAAGAACCGCATGTTCATTAACCCTGGAATGGAATCGTCACCCGATGTGTGCTTAATGGAAACGTCAGGTGTAATTTTTACACCAGTCAGAAAACATCAATATTCAACCTATTTCGTCAGCTCTCTGCATTGATTTACACTTTTTTCATTCAAGTATAGTTCTCTACTACATTTGTGGCCGTACTCGAGACAATGAGGAATTTCACCGATTTCTGTTTGCATTTTTCCTGAATAGTTAGTGGTGTGGGATAGATGAAAATCGGGCTGATTTCGGAAAATAAGTCTCCTGTTATTTTTGGGAGACAATCAAAATTTTTAATTTCAAAACTAACTGGGAAAACAGACGTGCAGCGGGAACACTCGCTGATTGGGCTGTTCGGATCGCCGTCTCCACCCAGTGTTGCCCATTGGGACGACGAAATCGTGTTTTCTAAGAGAAAAGTTATCAAATAAAAACAGAGAAAACCTAATTTTCCCCATCTCGCTTTTTCTATTTTTTTCTTCAGTTTTTAAATTTCGAACTTCACTGTTTCATGAAATTTTGCATCTGAGGACTATGAATTTCTCGATCTCAGCGCTTCAAGCGGCCATAAATGAACTATTCCAGCATGACGTCATTTTCCCAGTTTTTTTAAACATTCGTATTTTCTACACTGTTTTGTTTATTCGTAAATTAGGAAGTTCGGGCTGAAAGTTTGCCTTAGGGGGTTTTTAGAGGTGCTGAATCCGATTTTGGGGTCAAAAATAGGAAATTCCGACATGGTGAAATTCCTCATTATTGCCTCTATACTACTAAAATGAGGGGATTCTGAGCCAATTCTCTTTGCTTTCTCTATTTTCCCTTGATTTCTATTCGTTTTCCTGGTCTCAATATCCAAGTTCAATACTTCTGCTGATTTCAATTGCAAAAGGGGGTACTGCCAGGTGCTACTACCAGTCCAATAAATAGTTTTTCAACAACGAACACGTTTTTATTTTCAAGCTCGTATTACAAAATATAACTCAACAGTTTTCCTCTCAGTCTTTCAAGGTATTTGACGGACTAGAAAAAGTAACCTCCAACAATGGAAATCACTTCAAAGGAAAAGGAAAGCAAATTGCTTCGTATTGGTATACTCGGAAGCAATAGAAGATTCAGGAATATTACTGGTTTTTTATATATGGCTGTTTTGTGAAACAAAAATGATGTTATTTTGACACCATGAATGGGGCAGGGAATGGAAACGTGGTGTGAAAATTACACCGTTCTACCTACTTAATTGGAAACGTTGTAAAAATAACACCATGAGTTCAGTTTACAGGCCTGTGAGAGACAACAGCGACAAACTCGGTGGCAGAGGGCACGCGCGACTGAAAGGGGACACCCTAGGGATAGCATAGGTGGGGCGGTGCCATCCCGCCCTTTTTGCTAGTGGGGTGGGCGACTGTTTCAAGGCCACAGGTGTAAAATTTACGTGACGATTCCATTCCAGGGTTAATTTCCTTTTAGTTATAAAAATGAGAATACACCAGAGGTTCCTAATAAATTCCCAATAAAATAAGTTCCTAGTACACGAACGAAAAAATCTACTAGCATTTCTACTTTTCCTGCAGACCATCAGATAGTCGCATTTTTCCTTAGCCGCTTGGGTGGCTCAGCTCCTCATTTAATCGAGAAAAAACCCACTTCGAACAGGATAAAAAGGAATAAACGGACGGAAAAACGGAATAAAAATTAAAAAAGGTGTTGTTACAAGAAAAACTCAAAATGAAAGGACGAGAAGATCTGTTTGTTGATGATATGATAGCTGCTTCACAGAACTGCCACTAGCGCTAGGATCACATTTTGTAATTCGACGTCGAATCTCGATTTACGACGCCTTCAGCCCGTCGTATTAGCCGGTGCGCATGCGCATTGACTCTCGCCGAATCTCCAAATTCGAAGATTCGACGTCGAATCTCCCAGACCATGAATACCCCTATATTAATATGAATGTTTCTATGCTTGCTGTATGTAATCTGGAAACTATATGAAAGGATTCTGAAAGTGCAAATAGAGGTAGGGTGCCTTTCCCCAAGACAATATGGTTTTCTCAAAATACTAACAATGGTGGATGGGTGAGCTAGTGGCTGTGGCGAGAAGCACATATGGGTGGGGTGGGGGGAGAGAGATGAGTATAGTAGTCACCCTTGATGTTAATAATGCTTTCAACTCGACACCACTGCTGGATTCTGTCTTTGGAGTAGACCTATGGAACGTCAATTATGACAGTATCCTACTCCTCCAGACCCCAGAAGACACTTTTTTGGTAAGCTGATGACCTTGCTGACGTCATACTCTAGCAAACACTGGAGTGATTGCAGATGAAACTCAACCAAGTAATGAAAAGAGTAACTAAATGGATGAAAGAACACAGTGCGTATCTATCCATCCATAAAACTGATAGTCCTGATCAAAAAACGGATATTATTAGGGCAGTGTTCATAGTCATTCCTCAAGGCATCATTCCACTCAAGGTTTCCTCTAAGCTATCTTTACTTGAGGATTCCTCACTCTATTCATAGACAAACAGGACGCACTTGGAGGTCGAGTTCAACTCATCCTCAACTCGAGGAAACTTTATGGGTTTGTTCGGTGAGGCAGTCCAGGACTGGAGCAGTCCAAGACTCGTGACGTCACAGAGTCGCCCTGGGCAGTCCGAGATTTGGTGTTGTCCAAACGCACACGGGACAGCACTGGAAGCATGGATAGTTCATACGCATAAACTATCCATGCGTGAAACCTCCACCCTCTCGGAGTTTTACAAGCACTGAACGGGGTATTACCCGTTCATATTTCATCACAACTTCTTCTATGTACAATTGGTTTTTTGGCCTCAAGCTGTGATGAATCAAATCCCTCATAAAAATGTCATCGTCGTCCGAAAAATCAAAATCACTCATCCCTTCACTTTCGTTAGACGAATCATCAGACAGTAGAGAATTCATAATAATTCAAATCAAAAAAATCAAATCAGACTGCTCAAAAAATAAATGAGAACAAAATAAATAAATAAATGAGAATAATGGAAAATTAACAACTTGAAAAAAATTCAATGAATTTACGAAATGTGACAAGATTAAGGAAGAGCAACTCGGCGGAAAAAAATTGGAAGACGGGTTGAATTGTTATTCAAACTCGAGAGGTTAGGAGCGGGAGAAAAAAGTGCAATGCGCATGCGCCGGACACCTTACTCTCGATGAAATCTGGAGTAGGTTCGGACGACCCTGGACTGCCTCTCCGAACGGTAAATCTCTCGTCCGGGGCTACACTGGTCCTCTCCGAACGGCCAAAAGTGGGCGTGGTCAGCCCTGGACTGCCTCACCGAACAAACCCTATGAAACTTCTTGAAGAAGAATTGGCAGCCCTACATGTAACAGCTCAATGAAGGTTCCACAGAGAAGGTTTGGTTGTTTATTCATTTTAGAGTTTTGAGGGGAAATACACCTTTGCTGTTCTAAAGGGACTCCCCCTCTCGTTATAACCTTATATGGCAACTTAAACATCCATTCACACCATTGCTGTTTTTAGTACGAACAATTACTCAGGAAAAAAACGAACTAATATGCACGTTTCCAGGGCCTAAGAAGGCACAATATACCCAACGAAATCGCCCGATAAATATGCTCGAAAATCATCTGTTTATTATAATGGTTTTAAATATGATCGAATAAAACGTTAATAACTTCAGGAACGAAAGTGAACAACAAATCAACAATTCTGGGCTTCACTAACCATAAGGTGATTTTTAGCAATATATGCGATTGTTCTAAAACCGTGGTTTTATGCATCATTTAATGGGGTGCGGGTCATTTAATGATGCATAAAACCACGGTTTTAGAACAATCGCATATATTGCTATAAATCACCTTATGGTTAGTGAAGCCCAGAATTGTTGATTTGTTGTTCTATAAATTCTATAAATAGAAGTTCTATAAATTTTATAGATGAAAAGAAAGTTCTATAAATTTTATAGATGCTCAATAAAAGCAACAGAAAGAGCCTAAACTGTAACGACTTTCCTCAGAAGCCTCGTGACAAACATCGGAGGTCCCTCGCCATCAAAGCAAAGGCATCTAACACACAGACTCCATAATGAGGAATTTCACCGATTTCTGTTTGCATTTTTCCTGAATAGTTAATGGTGTGGGATAGAAGATAATCGGGCTGATTTCGGAAAATAAGACTCCTGTTATTTTTGGGAGACAATCAAAATTTTTAATTTCAAACCTAACCGGGAAAACAGACGTGCAGCGGGAACGCTCGCTGATTGGGCTGTTCGGATCGCCGTCTCCTCCCAGTGTTGCCCATTGGGACGACGAAATCGTGTTTTCTAAGAGAAAAGTTAACAAACAAAAACAGAGGAAACCTAATTTTCCCCATCTCGCTTTTTCTATTTTTTTTCTTCAGTTTTTCGATTTCGAACTTTACTGTTTCATGAAATTTTGCATCTGGGGACTATGGATTTCTCGATCTCAGCGCTTCAAGCGGCCATAAATGAACTATTCCAGCATGACGTCATTTTCCCGGTTTTTTTAAAAATTCGTATTTTCTACACTGTTTTGTTTATTCGTAAATTAGGAAGTCCGGGCTGAAAGTTTGCCTTAGGGGGTTTTTAGAGGTGCTGAATCCGATTTTGGGGTCAAAAATAGGAAATTCCGACATGGTGAAATTCCTCATGCGATGAAGTTCAAGAAGTACAGAACGAGAATTCTGTCTGTTCAGAAGAGAGGAGCCTTACGAATAGCAAACGCCTCCCAAACAGTATCTGAACCAGCTGTACTTGTGATAGGTAGTGCGATTCTCATCTACCTCCTGACCATGGAAAGAAGGCCAGAGGCGAGTAAACGGATATGGCAGGAAAACAGCAGTCAGAAGGACGCTGGTAATCGCCTTTGGTTGGAGAAATAGGCCGTTGCTTGAAAGGAAGCGTGGCGAAACTGACTTCTACTTCATCAAGCTCAGGACATAGTTACTTTGAGGCATTTCTACACAGGATCGGTTGGTCAGTACAGTATGATGCCGCGCATACGTTTCCGACTATGTCTTGTATTTTAATATAAATAGATGAATAATAAAATAAAATTTGCAGAACAGACCAAGCCTCCCTTATAACTGCCAACACGATTTTGGTAAGAAATACCTACTTACTTGGTTTTGAGAGTACCAACATTTTGTTTAAAAAAATGGAGGTTAATTGGTTAAAAAATAGAAAAATATACGGGTAGGTAGTAATATGCGTTTTCGAAAATGCAACATAATTATCTATCTAAATTAACAATCAAGTTGCCAAGGCACGTATTGTTCTTGAGTTTGGAAAATTCTGAATAATGAAAAGGTCTGATTTAATTGATGAAAATAAGTTAATATGAGAATAAGTTATGTTATTCACTTACCGATGGCAACTAACACTATGACGACGATGAGAGACGCGACCACAGACAGAACTGCCAGAAGGAATTCCATTTCAGCCCTCTATCAAATGATGGAGCATGTATGAGGTGACCTAAAAGGTAGGTTTATAATTATTCAAAGCATTCAGGTGGTTGTAGAATCGTCAAAACAACATCCTTAAACTTACGTCGTCAGATTTCTCAGTGAGGTTCGTGCACAAGTCGTCACTCTCAAAATATTATCGTTGTCAACCCTTAACAGTGAATTTATTCCATTGTCTGCATTCAAGACAGTGGAAATGGAAGACATTTAATTTTCAAAAAAAAAACTTGTCAGAATAATCTCATTACCTTCACATGACAGGACTAAACGTAAATGAGGCAGGATTTCACGTCACTAATAACAGTATAACCTGGGGGTTAGAGTGACGTGAACACGGTTTGTACATGGAGAAGACATCTTTTGTTTGTGTGATTATGGAAGCATCCTTCATCCATGATAGGGATGGGTATCGTTATAAAAGTATCGATACTGTATCGTATCCGAGTATCGTTAGGCATGAATATCGATACTTGAAAATATCGAGTATCGATACTTTAGTGTCACAAACTATCAATATCATCAAATTTTCTTTTGAAAAATAATTTTTTCAACAAATTTTATTCATTTTTTACTATTAAAAGTCCAAGCAGAGTGATTTTGGTTTATTATTTTCAATAATGAACCTTTGGAATCGACCAAGAAAAAAAAATTTTTAACACCCCCTCAAAATTTGATGGTTTACGTTTCAAGGTATGTAGAATCCAAAAATCGAATAAAAATTTGGCCGTCCGTCCGCCGTACGCCGTCCGCCGTACGCGGCACTTTTGCCACTTAGCATTGACTAATTTTGATGAAATTTGGTATGTAGGCTCCATTTGGGGTCTAGTTGTGCCCCGAAGCTTTTGGTTGATGTAGGTCACTTCTAAGGGTTCCAAAATCAATTTTGAAATTTTGAAAACGCCCTAACTCAAAAAGTTTTGATATAAAGGTATTCTTTTTCCTTCAATTTAAGATTCTATAGAATTTTTAGAATTTTTTGAGACCTCGCGGAGCTTTGTAGGACAAACCGTTCGCTCCCTACAAAAATTTAAGGGTTTATATTGAAATATATATATATAAATCAAAACACGATTGTGAATCGCAAAAGAGGCCTAATCTCCGTTCAAATTAGAGCTGACCAAAATGCAATCAATGGTTGGTGATTTTGATTTTTTTTGTTGATTTTTTTTTTTTATTTTTTTATATTTTTTTTATATATTTTTTCTTCTCTTCATATTGGATGGTTGCTGATTTTGTAGACGAGTGATCTATATAGAAAAATGATAAACCATTGTGTAATAATTTGCAGCGTTTTTCCATGATATAAACGTTATTTGTGCAACTAGAGAGTAATGACCCCAAAGCCTCTCTATCTTCATTTTGGTTTATTATTTTCAATAATGAACCTTTGGAATCGACCAAGAAAAAAAAAATTCTAACACCCCCTCAAAATTTGATGGTTTACGTTTCAAGGTACGTAGAATCCAAAAATCGAATAAAAATTTGGCCGTCCGTCCGCCGTACGCCGTCCGCGGCACTTTTGCCACTTAGCATTGACCGATTTTGATGAAATTTGGTATTTAGGCTCCATTTGGGGTCTAGTTGTGCCCCGAAGCTTTTGGTTGATGTAGGTCACTCCTAAGGGTTCCAAAATCAATTTTGAAATTTTGAAAACGCCCTAACTCAAAAAATTTCGATATAAAGGTATTGTTTTTCCTTCAAATTAAGATTCTATAGAATTTTTAGAATTTTTTGAGACCACGCGGAGCTCTGTAGGACAAACCGTTCGCTCCCTACGAAAATTTAAGGGTTTATATTGAAATATATATATATATAAATCAAAACACGAGTGTGAATCGCAAAAGAGGCCTAATCTCCGTTCAAATTAGAGCTGACCGAAATGCGATCGATGGTTGGTGATTTGGAATTTTTTTTTGATTTTTTAAAATTTTTTAAAATTTAAAAAATCAAAAAAAAATTCCAAATCACCAACCATCGATCGCATTTCGGTCAATATTTTCGCAGTCAAAAAAATATTTAATATTTTTTTTCGATTTTTTTTTGATTTTTCTTTTTTTTGTTGATTTTTTTTATTTTTATATTGGATGGATGGTGATTTTGTAGACCAGTGATCAAAATAGAAAATAATAAACCATTGTGTAATAATTTCCAGCGTTTTAGCCATTATGTTGAATTTTCCGCGAGAACAATATCGATATTCGATATTTAGAAATATCGGATCCAAAGTATCGATATCCAAAAATATCAGACATTGCAGTATCGATACTAAAATATCGAGTATCGGTACGAAAGTATCGATATTTTGAAATATCGAGTATCGATACCCAACCCTAATCCATGATTTTTCTAGTTGTTTGAACGTTCGCTTGAAGCGCTAGAGTTTGTGTATTATTGAGGTCTGCGTCTGATAACGGCTGTTGAATGACCGTTGAAAGCGAATGAAGGGTCTCTCCCCTGCGTGTATTCCAATTTACTTGGTATAAAATTTAACGTTTTGGCCAGAATATGTCCCGATATTCAACACTTTAGCTCCTGTGCATTCATTCTTTCCGATAAATAGTTGTCTAAAATGTTGTGTGTGCCAGAAGTTAGTGCGCGATAGGTGTTATTTCGGTGACCGACGACGAAGCTTGGCAAACGATTCTACGCATGTAATCCTGATATCAGTCTATATGAGGTATTATTTCGATACTGGTTCTATTTTCGGTGTTCCCTAGTGTTAGACGGGCGATATAATGAATTCGTCGGAAATATATCGGAACCGTGAGGTCGACAAGAGCCTGACCTACGATGATACGCCCATTGTTGGGCCGGAGAAAGTCGGCGCTGTCACTAAATCAATGAGTTTACAAGAGATGGGCTCCAGGTCATCCTTGAGAGACATATCCGAGGTGGAAACCACCGCGGAAGGTATTAATTCCAGCGGAGTTTACTCTTGTTCCGTCGACATTAGCGACGTTTGCATGGCCGACCTCACCAAGTTGTCGGAATCCACGGTCTGCTCGGTGTCAGATTCTGTCAGCAGGCCCCTTGCTGGTCACCGAGAGCCGAATGTCGCTTCCACACCGTTGTCCGCCCTCCAGCTCCATCATCCTGGCGCTAGTCCCTGCCTGACCCCCATCCGAAGTCAAACTGAATTTTTATCGCCGCAGTTCGGTGCCAGCGACGACTACCTCCGCCGCAACATAAATTTCGTCCATAAACAGCTCAGCAGCCTCTTGACTCAACTCGTTACGGAAGACAAATACTTCCAAACCTGTTCCAGAAAATACGAAGAGATCATTGCCGATCTCAACGACGAAATAGCTGTATTGAGAAATGCTCTTGACGACTCTCCTTCCACATTACCCTCCCATGATTCTGTGTTATCCAAAAAATTGTTCAACTCAAGGAGGAATGCGAAGAAAAAGATTCACGAATATTGCGACTCCAAAACGACCTCGACCATTTAACTCATCGATTGTCAGAATGTGATAAAAACTCTGATTCGAAGCTGAATGAAGTGCTGAATTATCTAAACAGGAACATTTTACCTCAGTACATCACTTTGATTCAATCTTCTAAAAATACGTTTCCTGATCTAGAGTGCAATTTTGAATACGAAATTGACAAGAAAGAGGCCAGCGATCACCAAGATGCAATAACTATGTTTGAAAAGTGCCTAGTTCATATGAATAAAATCGTGAGCTCCTTCGAAGAAGCGAACTCCTCACTTTCAAAAAAACTAACGGATGTGATGGATGAATTGGAACAAACGAGAATGAAATATGAAAATCAGAACCAATCGATAACGAAATTGACCTCAGAGTTGGGAAGTAAGAACGAAGTCATTGATGCATTGACTGGTAAAATGGATGATTTGAAGGCGCAGAACGATTCTTTGAAATTAGAGCAGACAGAATCTCGAAAAGAGCTGCAAACTTTCAAAATCAGAGCTGAACATCTGGAAGAGGAATTGGCGAAGTCCAGTAAACTGCAAGTTGCATCCGCTGACCAAATGGTTCTGAGTGTTGAGGAACGACTCTCTGTCGATCGAAGGAATTCCGAAATGAAACTGGAGATCGAGAGGTTGACGACTAAGTTGACTGAAAACAACGAAAAGCTGATGAGGTGCCAAAGCGATCTGGACAGCGTAACAGAAGAGTTTATGAGTCACAAGAGAGTCACCAATTCTATGAGAGCAGAATTGGAATCGCAAATTTCTCAAATGACTCTCAACTTATCGAAAGCCAAGAGCGAAATTGTGGAGATGGAAACCGAAAATGGAAACATGAAACATATCTTTTCACTTAAAGAGTCGGAAGTTGGACGTTTGCAAGGTGAACTAAAAGTGATTGAGACTGAACACAAGAAATTAGTTGAAGAATTCCGAATTAAAGGGTCAAGTTTAATTCTGGAAAATTCCAAAATGAAAGAGGAGCTTGAAAATTTGCACAAGGCTTTTGGTGAAGCTCAGGTTTCTGCTGAGAGAAGCAATGAGAGGTTTGACGAGTTGCAAAAGTTGTATTCAGCTTTGAATGAAAAGATGCGCCTCGAAGAAACAGATGTTTGCAAATTAACTTCTCAAAAAGTCCAACTTGAAGAGCTGTTGAGGTCCAAAGAAGACGTGCTGGTGCGGTTGTGCAGCAATTTCAACGAGCTGCTAGCGATATTCAGAGAGTGCCAGGACTTGGGATTGGACCACGACTCGTCTGCGACAGACATTGACGACGGATTCATAAGACTGAAGAGAAGGCTGCTCGATTTGTCTCAGGATTACATAACGTTGAATAACAGGAACAAAGTGCTCGAGAAGGAAGCGCTGGCGCTCACCTCCAAGCTGACGGATAAAGAGGGTGAAATCGCTCAAGTTAGAAAAAAATGTGAAAAGAAGTGCGACAGTTTTCTCAAAACTATGGAGAAAATTGAAGCTGAGAATAGAGCGCTCATTGCACAGAAAATAGAGCAGGAGGATGCAATGAAGAAGATGCGAGAAAAATTCCTCGATATGGAGCTCCAGTTTCCCAAAGGTAAACAATTTACTTATGGATATCTATAGGTTCGTTCAGAGAAGCAGTCCTGAACGGTTCGGAGGAGTCCAGCGGCCTCTATCCCCCCCTTTCAGTACCGGTTTGGTTCTGAACGGGTTCGGGACTGCTTCTCCGAACAGACCACAGGGGCGGATCCAGAATTTTTTCCGGAGGGGGGGGGGGGGTCACAAGGTAGAACGCTGCAAATTATTGAATGCAAATTACTGAATCCGATTTTGGGTTCAAAAATAGGAAATTCCGACATGGTGAAATTCCTCATTGATGGAAAAAACAATACCTTTATATCAAAATTTGTGGATTTAGAGCTTTTTGAAAATTTCAAACCTTATTTTTCAACTCTTAGCTGATCGACATCAACCAAAAGCTTCGGGGCACAACTAGACCCCAAATGGAGCCCTCATACCAAATTTCATCAATGCTAACGGAGGAAAGTCGCGTACGGCGAACGGACGGCCAAATTTGTATTCGATTTTTGAATTCTACGAACTTCGAAACGTAAACCAATAAATTTTAAGGGTGGGGGGAGGGGGTTACAATTTTTTCTTGGTTGATTCCAAAGGTTTATTAGTGGAAATATTAAACCAAAACAAAAGAAAAATTATGTACCAAACGAACAAATACCAACAGAATTTTTAACAAGCTGACAAAGCCACATGCTCGCCGTCCTTTCCTCGTTCTGAGTTAGTATTTCCCTAAATTGTAGGGGCAAAAACTTTTAAAGTTGTTGTTAAGAGAACCCTTGTCTCTGCCTACCAACCTAATTTTGCTTCACATTAAAGTTTAATCAAAAGAAATAAACGCTTCTCACTCAATTTGAAAAAAATGGTTGCAAGAACGCAAACCTGAGTACAACTCGAAGAAATGAACAGCGATCTTCGGTCAGCTAAAATTTGAACGGGGATTAGGCCTCTTTTGCGATTCGCACTCGTGTTTCTGATTTATCGTAAGTCCCCTTAAGTAAACCTTAAGTTTTCATAGAGAGTGAACGGTTGGTCCTACAGAGGTCCGGGTGGTCTCATTCGGTTCTAAAAATTCAATACTATCTTAAATTGATGAAGAAACAATAACTTTATATCGAAATTTTTTGAGTTAGGGCGTTTTCAAATTTTTATTTCATGCTTCGGGGCACAACTAGACCCCAAATGGAGCCTACATACCAAATTTCAAGCAAATCGGTCCATGTTAAGGAAAGTAGGGCGGACGGACGGCCAAATTTTGATTCGATTTTCGGATTCTACGTACCTTGAAACGTAAACCAACAAAATTTTGAGGGGGGGAGGGGAATTGTTTTTTTCTTGCTCGATTCCAAAGGTTAGGTACTTATTGAAAACGATAAACCAAAATGGGAAAAACCGTTTATTCAGTTAGGTTTCCAAATCCATGCTCATGTGAACCCAACTTTAGATCGCGACAGTCCACCTCTAAAGTACTCGGATGGCAGAGGCCTGACCCATCAAATGCCCCAACTTGCCGACCACACTCATGTGAACCCAACTTTAGATCGCGACAGTCCACCACAAAAGTACTCGGGCGGCAGAAGCGTGGCCAATCAAATGCCCCAACGTGCTGACCCTTCTCATGTGAACCCAACTTTAGATCGCGACAGTCCACCACAAAAGTACTCGGGCGGCAGAGGCCTGACCCATCAAATGCCCCAACGTGCTGACCCTTCTCATGTGAACCCAACTTTAGATCGCGACAGTCCACCACAAATGTACTCGGGCGGCAGAGGCCTGACCCATCAAATGCCCCAACGTGCCAACCACACTCATGTGAACCCAGGATAGCTGTGGCTTGTGGGAGTTATGACCAGAAAAACGTATTTTTCACGAAATTTCAAATTTGCGTTCCACAAACATTTAAAGTGTGGAACATTGCGTTGGTTGTATGCTGGAAGTGTGGGTGTGGGAACACTAGAAGAGGTTGTTCTCGCCAAACCTCGTACTGTCGACCATCCTTCAACAGATTTGGAGAAGGTGAGGGTCACCGCACCATTTGAAAAGAATGCAGAGAACCACACCTCCTAGGAAAATTGGTCACAAGTTGTCGGTTTTGGATGCAATTGAAAAGTTCCTTCTAGCAGTCACTATGGGCTATTTTCAATGAAGTTTTGCATATAATTTTTAATAAATGTTTGTGAATCATTCCGAAAATAGTATATTATTTCCGTTTTAAAAAACCACCCTAAAACAAGTTTTTTGGGATTTTTGACATCTATTTGTTGGTTTGACGGCGCTTCATTGATTCTCATTCCTACCTATGTTTTTATCAAGATGTGTACAATAATTTTTTTCTCAGTAGAGTAGAAGAGTAGACCTACCTCCCAGTATAGCCGTGATGGCTTGGGTGGGCGTTCTTTGGTGGTGAGATAAGAACTGACTGCTGCGGGGGGTCGTGCGTTCGAGTTTCGCCGCCAGCTTTCGTGCGTCCAGCATGGAACTAATTCCGACCTTTCCTTTGGAAGACAACTGATCAAGTCCGCAACGCCAGGAGTAGTAGTCGGACTATAGTCCAACCTGGAATGGTTGTTTACATTACTTTACGTTTTTTATCCTTAGTTTTATTCTGGAAGGTTTGGTGTTAACTACTGAATCGATTGCAACTACCCTCGAATCTCCAATGAGTGTGGGAAAATATTGAGAACGAATTCGAGGAGAAAATGCTCATGGTGTGAATATAGACCTGAGTAGGTAGGATTCCTACTTTAATGTTCTTTCTGTACGCTCCCAGTAACTTTCTAATATGTTTTTACCTAATTGTTAGATTGTCAAGATTGTGGCTACTTGAGAACGCAGTTGCAGCAACTCAAAATCGACTTGGTTGACAAAGATTCCGCGATTTCCACTCTTGAGCTTCACATACAATCGTGTTGTGAGCACAACAGAAAGAAAGCGCTACAGTACAAGCACGAGGTAAGTAAATAACTGATTTCTATTGGCAAGATGATGATTACGTATAGGTCTGCCTCGGAAACGTTACATCCCTTTGGCGCATTCTTCTGGCATAATAGAGAGTTTTTGCTTCACACGGGCGCACCGTGGGAGGGACCGTCCGTGGAAATAACGCGGTCCGATGATGACCGAAAAGGTACGAAGTTTCCCGAAGTTGTCGCGGGGCTGCGCGTTCGTGAAGCCCGCCCGTGTGAAGCGCTCTTCACACGGTCCCCTCCCGCGGTCGGGTTCCTGCCACCGCAAGATGCAACCTTTAGGTAGGTTACACACTGATAACAGTTATTACATTGCTTTGGTTTTGCGAATCGCAAGATTTCTTCTTCATTTCTTGCCAAAATATACTTTAAAAATGAGTACCTACCTCACATTGAAACTACTTGAGGTTATTACAGAGCACTGCAGTGGAACTTCAATAGAGGTTTATTTAACTCTGTGCAAAAATATAATATATTATATACATAACTATATATAATATATACATATTATGTATAGTCCCCTCATACGAAAAGTAATTTTAATATGATAAACATTGCCTAACACACGTTGAATTTTGAGGTCCGAATACAATCACGAATGATATTGGTAGTTCACATGATCATAATTTCATTTGATATTTCACTTGGTTAATAGTGAAAGAAAACTGATCTAAAAATGTGTTCAGGCAATAACACATTTAAAACTCATTCTTACCTATGTGCAATTTTAAAAATATAATAATTTTCCCGAGTTTATTGTCATTTATTATATTTCAAAATATAAGTAGGTATTTATTAATTAGGTGTAATACCATACGTGAACTCTGAAATTTTTGGGACTGAGAGAAAAACTTATAACAAAAGATGCTATTTCTAAAATGCCAATAATTGGCATTTTATAAATAGCATGTGACTAAGAATGAACACAATTATTGTGTTCATGAGTTTATAGGTGATATCCGTGAGACTCAATTTAACCTACCTTAGGTTATCAAACCTAACCTTCTCAGCTTACCCGATCAGCTGGTCGTGAAAGGGCGCCATTTTGACTCGCTGTCAGCAAGGTCATTATATTTACATACCACACAGGTCCTATTTCTTGGTATGCAAACAGAATGATAGTGGTATATTCATTATTTTCTTCTTTCTATTCTTTTATAGCAATTATGTAATCGTAAGTAGCGATCAGATTGCAAATAGCTGATACAGACTCTGAGGGGTCTTGACACAAAGAACAGGGACATGACAGGTGTCAACTGTCATGCTGACAAGCAAACCAGGCTGACACAAACATTAGTGTCAATTAAAGACTCTCGAAATAAGTTTTTCAGAATGAAAATTTGAATATTTATTCGCCACATTGAACAAACGTATTACTACTTGGATACCTATTTACATGGAGAACTGGAGACAAGTGCCTATTTACATCCTTTTCTGACCCTACATTGTGATATGAAACCTTCCTACCTTTTGATCGTATTGACCTTTAGAAAGTACCTAGTGAACACCAGAAACCTAGATTTTCCAGCGTTCTTACTGCATTTTTTTGGGTCTCAAACATAACAACTACCGATTTTGCAGTGGCTCTCTGTCTCCTTGTTCATTGTTTGTCCAACAACATATCTCTGGATAGTGTTTTGTTTCTACCTATCACGGACGTACAGACTTTCACAAAAAAGGAAGTACAGATCAAACCTACTACGATAGATATAGTGATATACGAACTTACAGACAACTAACTGCTAAAGACGGTATTTTTCAAAGGTAAATTTTATAAATGTTGTACCTACGAACTTCTTTTCTTGAAACCTTAAATTGTACCTACTTATGTGAACTGATATTCTGTTTATTGTAGATCTGTAGTTAGGTGGGTTGATTGATAATAGATACCTACTCACATAGAGAACCAGAGACAAGTGCCTATTTACATCCCAATCTGACCTTAGATTGCAATATAAAACGTTCCTACCTACTGATGGTTGAGCGTATTCGCCTTTAGAAAGTACCTAGTGAACACCACAAACCTAGATTTTCCAGAGTTCTCAATGCATTTTTTTGGGTCTCATATAAGTAATAACTAGAGCTTGGAAAATATGCACGAAAATTTCCCGAAAATATGCACCGGAAACTGGAAAAATATGCAAAATATGCATTTGCCCTTGAAACTGCATACGACTTTGGAATTTCAGTATTTTAAGAAAAGATGTTCGATAATATTACATTTTTTTAGCCCTTTTTTCTCCTAGAAAAAAGTTATGAAGCATCAGGTAAAGTAAACAAGCTATTCAAAAAATCAGTTATACATTTTTTATTTACTTTTATACATTTATACGAATTAGGTATAAAATGTCAAGATGAACTACATATTATATTGGACAACAATTACACGCTCCAAATTATCAGGTGTAAAACAGTGTCTCCTTTCACTTAAAATTTCTTTCAATGCAGAAAACGATCTCTCTACATTGCAAGATACAATAGGCAAAAATTGGAGTGGAAATCTCTTTTGGAGAGTAGGGAGAGTCCCATTAGCTGTCTTCTCCTTTGAGAATTTTCTCGATTTGAACCACTGAAGACCACCCTGGATTTTTGGATAGGACCCCCTCCAGTTTATCCTCGACGGCTTTTCCAGTTGTTCCATGCCAGTGGGAGCTTTTTTCGAGCAGGTCGGAAACAGCACCTACGGCAGAGCAGAGATCCATCCCCCTGGTATCCAGGTGGTTTATCAAATGGGGTATGGTAGATACTAAAGTTGGCATTTATAAAGGCCAAACGATGGGCGATCTGCCTGTCCTCCAGAGGTCGAAACCGCAAACCCAAAATACGCAAAAAACTGGTAAAATATGCTGCAAAATATGCAAAAATCCCCAAAATGACCAAAAAATGCAAAAATCCCCAAAATGACCGGAATATGCAAAAATATGCAATTTTAATTTCAATTTAAACCACCTCATACCCTTCAGAAACCTTCAAAACGTTCAAATACAAAGATGTACCGTATAATAAAAGATATGCAAAATATGCAAATTCCGAGCTCTAGTAATAACTACCGATTATTCAGTAGCTACCTACCTATCTACTGGTTCATTAGTTGTCCAACAACATATCTCTAGATAGTTTAGAGCAAGTGTTTTGTTTCTAACTATCACGCATATACAGACTTTAACAAACAGGGAAGTAGTACAGATCAATCCTACTATGATTGATACTCGAACTTATAGACGCAACAACTAAATGCAGATATCCATAATGAACCAAATACCTACCATTATTAGGAAAGAAGGTATTTTTCAAAGGTAAACTTCATAACTATTGTAACTTCTTTCCTTGAAACCCTAAATGGTACTTACTTACGTGAGCTGACTCCCATCGTCTGTTTGTTGTAGATCTGTAGTTAGGTGTGTTGATATAATGGAATAATGTACAACATTCAATGAAAAACACGCAATTTATTCAGAAATTTCATTGTACATTGAAACAATATACAATTCGCACAGAATTAACGATAGGCAGTACCTACACCATGAACTTGATGTGAAGATTACAGAATTTTCGTGATGAGCAGTTGGTTTCGAGAGGTGAACAACATGATATTTCCCGGGGAAACAAACAAATACCTAAATGATGAAAAAGAAAACGTGTACAAATAATAATAATAAGATGATTTGAAGCTGGTTATAAAAGTGTCAGTTCATCGAAAATCATGGTTGTCAGAAGGCTGGGAAGCAGCGACGTCAAAAGGCTGATATTCTTCTTTTTTCGGAAAGTTTCTTGTCTTTGCACACTGTTTCTGTTTCGTGGTACTATTAAACACAATAAACGACGCTAATAAGCAGATAAAACTCAGATATATTCAATAGAACGACGACAACGACTTTAGACAAAATGACGGTACAAAGAACAAGACTAACTAACTCATTTGATCAAAACATAACATACATCGTGGATACTCAACATGGATACTAAACATGCTTCTTTTTTTTTTTTTTTTTACAAAACTTGGAGTGAGTATGATAAAACAAAACAATATATTTATATATTTTATAGGTTCAAACGCTTAGGAGCTATAATTTGTCGACCATACCTGTTGAATCTACCCACTGGGGCTGGTGATTGGACTGGGTCAGAATCTTTATGCTGAGGAGCAAGGCCTGTCGGGGTGTTACCTAGTTCTGTCCACCCAGCCCAGTCCTCCTGGCAAATGGCTGACCCACGCTCAGATGTGGGAGCTAAATTTGGTCCACTCGGAGTGTTTTCAATGAGAAAATCATGGCAAGGTAAACTTGAGGTTGAAGGACTTTGTAGAGACTCCCCTCCTCTAGCTGGCCTGATGAACTGTGAAGTTCTTCGATAACAGGCGTTTCCAATTTGAACAATGTGAGACCTATTATCCAAATTATCTTTAATTATACCTCTCTCCCAATGATTTGAGGCCGGATTCCTAACATAAACAGGATCACCGACAGAAAAAATATGTTCATGGACCCGAGCCGTCCTATTGTACATCTCAGTTTGTCCCATCTTAGAAGTCACTAGAGGATCAGAGACCACAATGGGTTTTAAAACGGAAGCAGTTGAGGGCAGTTTGGAGTTGAGTCTCCTACTTTGTAGCAATTGAGCAGGGGAATATGGAAGGTTAGCCACACTACTATTTCTATAGTTCAGGAGGTAAAGGCGGAAGTCAACACCAGTCTCATTGGATTTCAAGAGCATAGACTTCACTATACCTACAGCCTTTTCAGCTAGCCCATTGCTACGGGGATAATGCGGGCTTGAAGTTTGGATAGTGAAATTCCACTGGGTAGCAAACTGCTTGAACTCGTACGAATTGAAAGGAACGTTATCAGAGAAAAACATATTGGGAATTCCAAACCTGCCAAATATTGGTTTGAGAACTTCAATAACAGAACTTGTAGATTTATTGGGGATTTGTTCAACCTCAATCCACCTTGAGTAAAAATCCACCAGTACGAGATAGGATTTTCCATTAAGATCAGCTATATCAGCTGCAACCTTGTAAAAGGGTATTTCTGGAATCACATGTTGCTGGAGGGGATTCTTAATTTTGTTCCTCTGAAATTTGTTACAAACAGAACATGACGTTACCAAATTACGCAGATCCGACATCATGCCAGGCCAATAGAAGGCAGCTCGCGCTTGATCTTTCATTTTAGGGAAGCTCAAGTGAGTTTCGTGCAGGAGAGCTAGAATATCGCGACGTAAATTTATTGGAACAATAATACATTCATTTAAATATAGCAACCCCTGACAAACCGTAATTTCATTTTTCAACGACCAGTAATGGCGAAGCTCATCATTCGATGTGGGGGGAGATTTTGGCCAACCTTTGACATAAAACTGAAATAATCGCTGTAGGTTAGCATCAGTCGACGTAGCCTTCTGTAATTTAGATACGATTGGAGGTGACAATTCATTTGAAGTTGAAACAACATGAACCATGTCAAACATTGAGGGGTCAACCTCACTTTTGGTGGGCTGGCAATTTCGTGACAAGAGATCTGCTATATGCATATTTTTTCCAGGTAGGTAATTTAGATTGAATGTGTAAGGCAAGAGTTTGAGTCTCAGTCGCCTTAGTCTGTTATTTGTGATCTTATGAAGATCCTTGGATATTATGGTGGTAAGTGGACTGTGGTCTGAACACACTGTCACACTGCTATGCCCATAAACAAAATTATGGAACTTTTGAAAAGCAAAAACCACTGATAAAAGTTCCTTTTCAATTTGGGCATAGTTCTGTTCAGTCTCAGTGAGCGAACGTGAAGCATAGATGACAGGATTCCCCTCTTGCATCAGAGCACAACCTATTGCGTACTGACTGGAATCAGCATGCACCATTATCGGCTTTGAGGGATCAAATGGCGAAAGAAGTGCATGATTGGCTATAGCCTCTTTCAACTTGAATAGTTCCCCAGATAAAAAGTCCGACCACGCCCACTCCACATCCTTCTTAAGTAGGCTGCGGAATGGAACAACCAATTCCGATAGTTTGGGAATGAAGGACCGCAGATAGTTGACTGTCCCCAATATGCGCAATAGATCTTTCTTTGAAGAAGGATTTTCCAAATCCATAATCGCCCTGATTCTATCCTTGTCTGGTTGTATCCCTGATTCGTTAAAATTGAGACCAAGAAAACGAACATTGCGAACAAAAAATTGGAGCTTTGTAGGATTAAGGACTACACTATTCCTACGAGCAGCATCCACAACCTTGTTAACAATACCCCACAGTTCAACTTCAGTTTCTGCAGCACATAGGAGGTCGTCAAAATACACACTGACCCCCTCTATTCCTCCAAAGATTCTGGAAGTCATTTTTTGGAAATATTCAGGTAAAACGGAAAGGCCAAATGGAGCCCTCAAAAATCTATACACCCCAAAAGGAGATGAAAATGAGCACAACTTAGAGGAAGCTTCATCCAGTTTGACCTGATAAAACCCATCTTTCAAGTCGAAGACACAAAAAACCTTTTTATTAGCCAATCGGCTGGTCATTTCTTCCACTGTAGGTATAAGTACATAATCTCGAACTAGGAATTTATTGAGCTGCTGCGGGTCAATACATAACCGAAGATCTCCAGTCTTATGTTTTTCAACAATAACTAGATTATTGACCCACTCTCCAGCCTCACACTTGGCGATGATCCCTAAAGATTCCAGATCATCCAAACGCCGCTTCAACCCATCCAATAACTTGAATGGAACTCTACGTGCTGGGCAACTCTTAGGGATAGCCCCAGGTTTTAGTTGCAGCGTTAATGTGTCTGGGAAAGAACCTACACCGGAGAACACATCAATATTATCAGCAATAAACGACTTAAGGTCGGGGATGGACACAGATTTAGAACTAGGATGAGCATGGGTGGTGTTCACGAACTTTCGTTCTAACAAGTCAAGTTGTTCACAAGTAGAACAGCCCAGAATTGGACTGACTTGAGGCGAATCAACCACTAGAAACATTATATTGTAGCTCTTACCTCGGTACTCAACGACAAGCTCAATTTTACCAGTTGGGTAAATCTTGAAACCTCCGAACCCAATGAGAACTTGGGTGCATGGCATGATTCCTTCTGTGTACGAAGGATTGACGGACCTCAGAACGCCCAACGGCATCACATTCACCTCAGCCCCAGTATCAACCTTAAATACAACATACTTCCTATTTATCAATAATCCAACATGCCATTGGGCACGACCTACACATCCAACGTCAAAATAATCTTCACCAAAACAAGGATTAAAAGGATCATTGCTTGAATGGGAGCTAAACAACTGTGGTTGAGGTTGATAAGCGCTCCGGGCCCGAGATAGGAGGACGTCTTCTTCATTTTCGCGCTGCTGGACAGCCAGTGTAGACATTGCGTTGTTCAATTCGCATGCAGATGCAAGGTGGATGTTTTCTTCATCCTTAACTTCGTTCACATACCGATTTCTTTCTCCGGACTTCCGTGGAACTTTGCAAACTCGAGCGAAATGATTCAGTTTTCCACAGTTCATGCACATAGCATTAATGGCGGGACAAGGCCGACTTGAAGTATGAAAGTAGCCACACTGAGGACACATACGATTGCTTGACAAAGACATACCTCGATCAGACATGAACGGTTGAGTAGGTGACTGACGAAACTGATGAGAAGCAGAATTCGAAGCCTGCCTGAATCTCATGGCATCGTTCTTCATTCGAATAGCATCCAGTTGCAGGTCCTGGTGGGGGACTCTCGGCTGTGTGTCCGTTATAACTCGTAAATTCTTGTCAGCTTCCTCGACTGAATGACAAAACTGAACGACCTTAGCCAGCGACAGATCGTCCCGAAGTAGGCGTTGACGACTTTCATTGCTGTTGAGCCCCAAAATGATCTGAGCGCGCAAAAGTTTCTCCTTTTCTCGGCCGAACTCACACGGTTCCACCAGTTCTCTCAACTTTGCGTAAAAAGCATCAAATGGCTCGGATGGCGACTGCTTACAGCTCAGAAAACGAAAGATGCACATAGCTTCATTACGTTTGGGCGTACAATGCTCTTTCAGCACTTCCAAAATCCCCTCAATGGTCTCATTCTCATGGGTCAATGGCGTAATGGCGTTGTACACCCGAAGCGCCTCAGATCCCAACAAATTTTTCAAACGAGCAACCTGAACATCTCGCGACTTGTTCACTGTTTCTGTGGCAACAAGGTAAATCCGAACTTCACTAGCAAAAAACTTGAAATTCGAGGCTAAATCGCCACTCGAAATGTTCAATACGTTGGGCTTGTTGTAGTCCATTGTTGACCCGATCACTGCACTTCGAAAACAACGAATTTATACTGTTCTTCGACAAAAAACAACACTACCGAGCACTACAAGACTGCGCCATGTTTCGTGGTACTATTAAACACAATAAACGACGCTAATAAGCAGATAAAACTCAGATATATTCAATAGAACGACGACAACGACTTTAGACAAAATGACGGTACAAAGAACAAGACTAACTAACTCATTTGATCAAAACATAACATACATCGTGGATACTCAACATGGATACTAAACAGTTTCTAATCACTTTTGGCAAACCAAAAAATTGAATACCGCTTCCGGGACGAGAAGAGCAACTAATAACCGCACAGATTGGCATAATGAAAAACCTAAGCAATATTCTATACAATCTTTGTTTACAACGGAGTCGACATGGCCGCCTTTCAGGGAGATTACTCTTATTCTTCTTCTTCTTCTCCTTCTTCTTCCAACATCCATTCTGTGTGACGTCACACGGATAAAACGAATAAGAAGTTTGCCAACAATTTAATTGTAATTGCAATTTGATAGTAAAATTAATAACTATGCGTCAAACTGCATAATATGCAGTTTGCGCATAATATGCGCAAAATAGAAAAATACCAGTCAAATTTAAAAACGGATGACACCCTGTGATTCAGAGTAAAAAAATTATGAAAAAAGATGTACCACAGTTAGGGTTCTCCAAAACCTAATTTTTGTGTAATTGTGGAGTTGCGCAACTTAGAGCGTTCAAAAAGTCAGGTTTTGCGCAATAACAAAATTTGGTTCGGGTATGAATTTGTCATGAAATTTGACGTTGAATTCGAATTTGTGATTAAAAAAAAGGGGGGGTCCATTTGAATAAATGAAGTTGGTGTCAATTGCCCGCAAGTATTTGCGCGAAAGTATTTTTCCTGAATTCCTCACAAAAAATCATAAAGAATAGCGTTGGTCCCAATTTTTTATGCTGAATTCTGGGGAAATGAAGAGGGGTGAAAACCTTTTCGTGAAACTGAATGTTGAATGTGAATAATCGTTTAGAATTCCTCAGAATGGAACCAAGTGAGTTGGTTCATCACTCAAATTTGGTAACAGCGTTTTCCAAAATCTCAAAAAGAAATCAACTACATATAATTTTAATTTTAGGCGTTCTACTACAGATATCGCATGCTTTCGAAGTAGGAAATGGTGCGGAATTAATTTAAATTTGAGAGAAAAAGAAGGAAATTCCAATACAATTATCACCTGATTTACAAACTTGAAATAACAGTTATTACTTTGATGCTTGATCACTCAAAACTAGGTTTTTGTAGTTGGTTCCATTCTTTGGAGTCCAATTCAACATGAACGAAAATGGTGGCGAACTTGTCACAGACAAAATGGTGGCAGTGTCAGGTTATGATAACAGAATCCACGGAGCGTCCCGTTTCCATGGTGACAGTCACGGTCCCGTGGTAAAAAGGAGTGGGGAGGTTAGCATCAACTCCAGTTTTCCGTAGCTTCACGTTCACGGGAGCTCGCCACCGTGTGAAGCAAAAACTCTCTAATCTCTTATCATCAAGCAGGTTCCCGCGCGTACGATAATTTTTCGGGAATTTCTCCCCTCAAAAGTGACACGATTTCCCTCCTACTGCAGCTTGAAATTCGTGCATTTCCGAATCTGTTTTGAAGCCTGATTCCACTAATTGCTTGCATTATGACATAAATATTGCAATTAACTTTGCAAATAACCTATGAAAATAGAATTTTAACCAAATTTGTATTTCTGCACGATTTTCTTGATTTATTAGTAGGTAGGTACCTAAACGAATAATTCGCATTGTGGTTGTCTATTATAAAATCAGTAATTATTCAAGGTAATGGGGAATTTGCCTCACATTTTTTTTTTTTTTTTTTCGAATGAGGGTTTGTTTTTATGGAATAAAACCATAGTGAGCTGCTCGAAAACGCATCCAAAAAAATTTGAGAATTTAAGGAAGATGGAAATTTTAAATGTGGTGGCAATGTGTAAGAGGCAGCCATGTTTGAAACGTGACGGATATTCTACCAATCTGACTTCAAAGGAGGTTCTGTGGCGCTTACCACAGAAGCGGAACATACGCGAACTTTTAGCTTCCGAGTAGTGCGCACAAGAGTGCGCCACGAACTGGCAGGAAGAACCCAGACACAAAAGTGACCAAAAGAAACTATATTACTCACTTTTTTACAATACGAATCTATCTACTAGTTTATCAAGCATTATTAGTCTTCATCTTCTCTTATTTAGTTTCAAGATTTGAATCACATTATTCGAGTAGCCATTTCACTGGATCGTTTTGTGTGGCGGTGCTAGAACTCTGTCTGTTGTCGTTGTTTTCGCGTCGTTTTTTTTTTTTTTTTTTTTCGTATGACGTCAACAATACTCCTCGATTTTTGCGGTGTTTTGTAACAGAGGTTCACTTGTTTAGTCATTTTCTCCTACGGTAATTTTTTCCCGTTGGTTATTCCTAGTGTTAAACGTTATTCTAGGGTCCTATAATAGGATTTGACTTGAAATTCCAGAATCTAAAATTGAGGCAAATTCCCCATTGCCCCGTAAAAATACTGTAGGCACTCTCATTCAATTCGGACAGTTGAAAATTGGAAAATAATAATAATAGAAGTAACTCTACTCTCCTATTATCCCAATGTGTGTATGAAGTTGATTTCTGCGCGATTTTCTTTAAGCATTATTAGATATTGAACCACATTAGACGGTTGTTCATAACAAACAGTTTAAACAAATTTGATTGAGAAAAAGTCGAGTAGAAAAACTTGAGAGCACAATACACAAACACTTCTGATTCAAAACAACACAAGACGTCATTTTGTTTACAGCCCAACCACTACACGAACATTTAATTTCTCACCTCCCCAATTTCCCCGTGAAGGTTTTACCATGAAAGGTAGAGTCAATCAGTAGTTCTTGGATCCGCCACCTAGGGGTCGCCACATGGACGCAAAGTTTCTGTGGCAGACCTGTAACAACTTAGTTCTCCACTCTAGACAGGGCATGACTTGGATTTAAAAAAAATGGATTTGTTGTATTATCTATGTTTCAGTTGCACGCGTGCAAAAGGCAATTAGACGCACATACATCCTACGCAGGGGATTTTGGACTCTCACCCAAAAAGTCCAAAGGTGGTTTGACACTGAAGGTGGACGTTGGAACACAAGCTGGCGAGTCTTCTCTTCATCATCTCACTGGCGGGTTTGTGGAGGTTGGTGCCCTTCAGCAAAATTTCTTCTTGTTACTCTAATTCCATATGCTGAGTTAGACTTGTTATTAGTGACTTTTACTAGTTACTTCAAGTAAGTACTATCACCAAAACTATTTGATGCTGTCCGTGCAATCCCTTACAATCTCTGGTGATTAGACTCTGAAATAGTGAAGAGCCTTGATTTTTCAAACATACACTTGCATGTAGTTGCGTTGCTTGGGTGGTTTGCGGTGGATGCCTCATGAGCATAAAACATATTGTTTAGTAATGCATGCATTCCAGGGGCCGTCCCATTGGATAAGCATTAGGTCAATTAATACCAGTTGGTAAGCGAAAAAACTGTTCACTCGATGTCATTTATCAAGTATTTTAGGCAAGAAATACTGACCCTCACCATTATCCACCACAACATTTCTAGCGGCATGGGAGCCTCGAATCTGAAGAGCATTTTAAAATCCATGATCTACGATACCCAACATGCGAATTCGAGTATGTATGTCTGTGTGTGTGTGTGTGTAACAAAATCTTGTGTCGTCTGCACAGGCCTTAGTTCTCAACCGATTTTCGTGGTTCTTTTTTTGTTCGTCGCGGAAAACTATCTAGTTGTGCACTACGTCGCCGGAATTTCGAATTTTGCTTTTTAAGGGGGGAAAGGGGGGTTAACGCTTAAAAAACGTGGGTTTGCGGGTATAATCTTATAAACTCTGCCCAGGCCTCAATTTCCAACCGATTTGCGTGTTTCTTTTTTTGTTTGACTCAAATAACTTCCGAGTTGTACTTGATTTTACCAGAGTACCAAAATTCGCAAGGGGAAGGGGGGTGAGTGGGGGGATAATATTCACAAAATATCCGATTTTTCAATATTTCGGTTCCTTTCTGCTTACTAATTGTACCCAAGCTTTGAAATTGAGGAAAAATTCTCATTAAACCTCCGGATTTTCATCAATTATTCTCTGTACCGCCATGGAACTAATAGTGGTGCCACCATGGTGCCAGAACACCATAAACCGCATATTTCGTGGGTTTTTGCTTCCGAGTCTACCAAGGTAGCGGAAGCTTTGTTTTCACTTTTCAAGGACGAAAAAAAAAGTTCTCCAAAATCAAAATTTTCACTCGCGTTTTGCGTTTTAGACCTTTCTGAACAATTTTGGTTCCGTGTCTGTCTGTCTATCAGTCCGTCTGTCATGAATTCCTTGTAACGCGCATAACTATACGAAGTTATTGTCCGATTTCTATGAAATTTTCAGGGATCATGCTGGTTGATGTGTAGACGGTCCCCTATGAAAACCATCATCCCTGGACTGATAGTAGCCACTGCGCAAGCGCAAACGTGAATTCCTTGTAACTGCCATAACTTCCACATTTTTCACCCGATTTCGATGAAATTTTCAGGGATTATGCAGATTAGGTTGTAGATGGTCCCCAATGAAGATCATCACCCCAGGACTGATAGTAGCCACTGCGCATGCGCAAACGTGAATTTCCTTGTAACTGCCATAACTTCCACATTTTTCACCCGATTTCGATGAAATTTTCAGGGATTATGCGGATTAGGTTGTAGATGGTCCCCAATGAAGATCATCACCCCCGGACTGATAGTAGCCGCTGCGCATGCGCAAACGTGAATTCCTTGTAACGGCCATAACTTCTACAATTTCCATCCGATTTCAATGAAATTTTCAGGGATGTTACAGATTAGTATTTAGATGGTCCCCTATGAAAATCATCACCTTCGGACTGATAGTAGCCACTGCGCATGCGCATACGTAAAATCCTTGTAACAGCCATAACATTTACATTTTTCATCCGAATTTGATGAAATTTTCTAGGATTGTCCAGATTAGCGTGTAGATGGTCCTCTATGAGGGTAGAGTACTTAGAGATTGGTGCTTTGAGATTAACTACTATGCATCGGATCATCTATACAATCGGGTTATGGATACGAGGAAGCTATGTGCCACACCCACTCGGCAGGCGTTTTTTTTGTGTTTCACCTTGAATATGGATGTGAACTTCGAAGGAACTGCCTACCAAAACTAATAGATGAAAGTTCAATGTTACAACGTATTTCCTCTTTGGTGCCAGACTGGCACCATTGGAGGTGTTGGGGGGGTGGGGGGGGGGGGGGGATGAACTCGAATTCGCATGTTGGGTATCGTAGATCATGGATTTTAAAATGCTCTTCAGATTCGAGGCTCCCATGCCGCTAGAAATGTTATGGTGGATAATGGTGGGGGGGTCAGTATTTCTTGCCTAAAGTATTTTAATAAATTACATCGAGTGAAACAGTTTTATCGCTTACCAACTGGTTAAACTAATCTAATGCTTATCCAATGGGACGTCCCCTGGAATGCATGCATTTCTAAACAATATGTTTTTTTTTCTATTGAGTGTTGTCCTCCTTCACCCAAGTCTTACGGTGGGACGTCCTAAAAACGTCTGCCAAGTTGGAGAGGCACATAGCTTCCTCGTATCCATAATCCTGATTATATAGATGGTTCGATGCATAGTGGTTAATCTCAAAACATCAATCTCTAAAGTAACTTGCACTTCCCTCATAGGGGACCATCTACACGTCAACTCGCACAATTTCTGAATATTTTTGGTAATTGTAGAAGTTATGACTGTTACAAGGACACCACGCGCGTGCGCAACATGCACAAAATAATCTCAATTCGGGGGCCATGATTATCATAGGAGACCATCTCCACCCCAACTTCCATAATTCCTGAAAATTTCATCGAAATCAGATGGGAATTGTAGAAGTTGAGGCTGTTACTAGGTAATACGCGTTTGTGCATGCGCAGCGGCTACTATCAGTCCGGGAGTGATGATTTTCATAGGGGACCATCTACACGCCAACCCACAGGATCCCTGAAAATTTCATCGAAATCAGATGGGAAATTACCAAAGGGTGCTACTCTTAGCAGTATCACAGCCTACTGGCCTTTACCAAAGGGTGCTACTCTTAGCAGTATCACAGCCTACTGGCCTTTACCAAAGGGTGCTACTCTTAGCAGTATCACAGCCTACTGGCCTTTACCAAAGGGTGCTACTCTTAGCAGTATCACAGCCTACTGGCCTTTACCAAAGGGTGCTACTCTTAGCAGTATCACAGCCTACTGGCCTTTACCAAAGGGTGCTACTCTTAGCAGTATCACAGCCTACTGGCCTTTACCAAAGGGTGCTACTCTTAGCAGTATCACAGCCTACTGGCCTTTACCAAAGGGTGCTACTCTTAGCAGTATCACAGCCTAATGGCCTTTACCAAAGGGTGCTACTCTTAGCAGTATCACAGCCTACTGGCCTTTACCAAAGGGTGCTACTCTTAGCAGTATCACAGCCTACTGGCCTTTACCAAAGGGTGCTACTCTTAGCAGTATCACAGCCTACTGGCCTTTACCAAAGGGTGCTACTCTTAGCAGTATCACAGCCTACTGGCCTTTACCAAAGGGTGCTACTCTTAGCAGTATCACAGCCTACTGGCCTTTACCAAAGGGTGCTACTCTTAGCAGTATCACAGCCTACTGGCCTTTACCAAAGGGTACTACTCTTAGCAGTATCACAGCCTACTGGCCTTTACCAAAGGGTGCTACTCTTAGCAGTATCACAGCCTACTGGCCTTTACCAAAGGGTACTACTCTTAGCAGTATCACAGCCTACTGGCCTTTACCAAAGGGTGCTACTCTTAGCAGTATCACAGCCTACTGGCCTTTACCAAAGGGTGCTACTCTTAGCAGTATCACAGCCTACTGGCCTTTACCAAAGGGTGCTACTCTTAGCAGTATCACAGCCTACTGGCCTTTACCAAAGGGTGCTACTCTTAGCAGTATCACAGCCTACTGGCCTTTACCAAAGGGTACTACTCTTAGCAGTATCACAGCCTACTGGCCTTTACCAAAGGGTGCTACTCTTAGCAGTATCACAGCCTACTGGCCTTTACCAAAGGGTGCTACTCTTAGCAGTATCACAGCCTACTGGCCTTTACCAAAGGGTACTACTCTTAGCAGTATCACAGCCTACTGGCCTTTACGAAAGGGTGCTACTCTTAGCAGTATCACAGCCTACTGGCCTTTACCAAAGGGTGCTACTCTTAGCAGTATCTCGAAGCAGTATCAGTAGCTCGAAGACTCTCACAATGCAGATTCTACTTAGATACATTTATGCCATTGCTTTCTGAGTTGATCAGTGACGTAAATATTGAAAATCGTTCAGATTGAATATCATTTGGGATGGTGGAGAGAAGGTGGGATTCGTAATTTTGCTGCTGACCTAAACGTCCTGACAGCTTTAGGACCCCTTCTGCTGCGTCTACTCAATGGAGAACGCTAGCGCTATCTTGTGCTTATGATCTGCTATGTTTACAAGTAGATTGATCAATTCTGTGTTCTCTCTCGAAGTCCACGTTGCACAGTACTGTGAGTTTATGGATCAAGTGATCAAAAATCCATTTGTGGAGAGTTCTGTTAGAGAAAGTTGCTCTGATCATGGATTCCATACTACTTCATATTTTGAGGAAAGAAAATTGCACAATAAATAATATTAGAACGAGTTTATTAAAAGGGTGATTCTCAAACTACGGGACAATTTATGTCCTTTGTTAATAAAAAATTTTCTGTTCAACTTTTCTAAAAAAACCTTTTTGTAGTTGTTTTTGTGGTATCACGCCTACATGACGCCGCCCTAGTTGATCCATAAATCGACCAATTCATGTGCATAATCAATCGATATGTACCTCAAATCTCATTGTCGTGGCCTGTCCCAGAGTCAGCTTTTCAACATACCCGAATTTTTCTCTGCGAGTGATAACGTTTCACGGTAATTGTTTTCATTCAAAATTGTTTAAAAATAGATATTGAACCACAATATGCTTGAAATCTGTCCTATATACGGTTAATATACATGCAATATGTTACTAAAGTTTGTCCCATAGTTTTCTCCTCATTGTCATGACCTATGAAATTTATAAAATCAAATTTTTAGCAACTTAAGGGTTATCATGCAGGCTCACACATCAGAACACCTTTATATTAGACTCCCGAAGGTAGTTTTAAAAAATTTAGGGGAAATTGAGAAGGTAAAAAATTTTGAAATTTCCAACTCCAAATTGTCCCGTAGTTTGAGAATCACCCAAAAATATTGAAATTTTAAATTCAAAACAAAAGTAACATTTCACCAATTTTTAAAAAGTTTAGGTAACGAAACATAGGTAATAATTAGATGTATTTAGAAGTGCATTACACTGATTGATGAATCTAAATCGTCACTGTCATTAGCGCTGCTGATGCTGGAGAGAGCGCTTCCACAACTCAGTTCCATAACGTTAGATGTGCTTGGTACAGCACATCAGCAGGTATCAGTTTTGTGGATGGTGGTCGTGTCAATGAAGTTAACCCTAATTTGATACTGGTTGATGACGTCATAATCTTTTCTGTTCTATTCTGTTGATATGAAAAATGCGAGGATGTGGTTTTTTCCCTCTCCACACTTTCCCGCGACTTTAATTTTTCAAAAAGCTTTCTATTCGTATTGAAAATTTCATAGAAAAAAAAGTCGCGGCTAGTCGCGGCAAAGTCCAAGGATTGAGTCAAGGGATAGTGCCAGAAAACATTCATCAAATGCTCTAATTCCTCATTTCTCCCCTTTTTGATAAATTCACTATTTAATGTTAAGGTTTAAGAAGAAAAATTGGGAATTATTATTGTGACGATTTTACCGAGTGCTTAGGGGAAATTCATACTTCAAAAATTATTTTAAAAAAACGTGAATAAAGCACATACTTATTCCGTGACTCGTCATGAAGAGCAATAAGACCCAACTTGTTGATATGACGGTATTCGCAGTTCATCGTTAGCGTTTTCGGTGAAATGAGTTATTAGAGAGTTCCTAAAGATGATTTTGGCATAACGGCAAAGCTAACGGCGACCGTAGATCACCTTCTGCGCATACGCAGAAAATTACGGCGATCAAATAACGTCCGAGCAAATAACGGCGAACGTTCTGGCCGCTAACTTACGGCCATCCTGCTAACGTCCATGTGACTAACGGGCTGCCGTTAGAGCAGAGTGAACCTGACATGCCGGTAACAGTTTTGCAACCACCAACATCAATTTCAAAACAAAGCAAATAAATTTAAGTAAATTTTAGATGTTTTTTAGATAATTTTAGATATTTTTTGTACTCTGTTAACAGATTCTGATGATGCATGTCAGTGGGGAGTTAGGTGTGAAATTAAACGTACCTTGGTAGCTTGCAAGAAGATGACATCTTCGCCCACATGTGTGGTGTGGTACCCGTCCTGCGGTTTTCATCAAATACCTGCCTATCCACATTAGTGTTATCCCCCCCCCCCCTCCTATGACCCATGACGTCTTCAAATCGTCATCATCATCGTGCACCCCTGTGAGTGCTTGAAGTAAACACGACCTACGGAATGCTGCTGTTGGTTTCCGGCAGATTGGCCTTTCGATTTGAAATTTATACCGATGTGTTCCTCAAGGAATGAAAAACGTCCACACAAAGTTTCTTCAAATGCCCTAGCTGAGAGGCTCTGTGATCACACTTATCACAGGCATGGGGTAACCCCATGGGGTTTCATCCCAGTGTGTGTCATGTGACTCTTTGAATGCCCTAACTGAGAGGCTCTGTAATCACACTTGTCACCGGCAGTAAGAAAAACTGACCACGGAATCGGTTTAGTTTGGCAGCAGCGAGCTTAGGAAACTACAAAATTTGTGTTTGGACTGCTGGCCAAGTGGGTGTGGTACATAGCTTCCTCGTATCCATCACACGGAAGTCCGAAATTTCCTCCAGCGAGAAACTCCCGTACTCCGAGAGCTGCCGTCTTCGTGGAACGTTTTCGACGTACGTCTCCAGCACGGTGATCATATCTTCAGCGGAAAGTAGACCCGCAACGTACAAATTCATGAAAGATCCATCTCGAACAAACACCTTGACAAGATGTACTTGAAATGGCGAACAACGAACTTGAAAAACGAAGGCAGTCAACAATAGAGAACTGAGGATCTAACGGCGAAGCCAGAAATTCTTGTTATTTTAACTTTCGCGTCACTTTTATCATCGCCGTAAAATTGTTCAACATCGCCGTTATTTTCGCTAACGTTCATCTATAGTCCAGTCAAATTAGCAGTTAGGGTTTGCATTAATTCCGGACAAAGCGAAACTTTTATGGGTGACTTGTGGGTGCCTATGGAACATGTTTTTAGTATATTCTACTAGATTCTCCTTGTGCTAACTTTTCGGTGCCCGAAAAAACCGCGATTTTTCGGCACTTGTTTCAGTTTTTTGCCTATAACTCGTACACGATGCATCCTACGGAAAATTTTACTCTTTCCTTTATTAAACACGATGAATTTCTGCGTCGAATGACCACCTGAAACGTTAAGATCGGTTCAGCCGTTTGGCCGAAATCGATCGTTGAAGTTTGGCGATTTTTCCCAAATTGGTTGAAAAATGGGTTACGCTCAAGTTTCAAGGCCTGTACATCAAAAACGGCGTATCCAACCAAAAAATGTCACATACTCAAAGTTGTAGAGAATCAAATTTTGTGTAAGAAAAGCATTCCCCCTTCCTCCCCCCTCCCACCCGCCCCTACCAAATGATAGAATAACGAAACAACTTCTGAGTAAACGAAATTATGAGTATTGAAAACGGTGTTGCAATCAAAAAATGTCATATAATCAAAGTGAAACGTCTGTTGTTCGACCTAAGGCACTGAAGTACTTATAATAATAGAAAAGGCAAAAGAAAAAACATCTCCTAGATTCTCCTTTTGCTCACTTTTTGGTGCCCGAAAAACCACGATTTTTCGGCACTTGTTCCAGTTTTTCGCCTATAACTCGTACACGATGCATCCTACGAAAAATTTTACTCAATCCTTTATTAAACAGGATGAATTTCTGCGTCGACTGACCACCTTCATTTTTTAGATCGGTTCAGCCGTTTGGCCGAAATCGATCGTTGAAGTTTTGGCGATCAACCAATTTGGGAAACATCGCCAAACTTCAACGATCGATTTCGGCCAAACGGCTGAACCGATCTAAAAAATGAAGGTGGTCAGTCGACGCAGAAATTCATCCTGTTTAATAAAGGATTGAGTAAAATTTTTCGTAGGATGCATCGTGTACGAGTTATAGGCGAAAAACTGAAACAAGTGCCGAAAAATCGTGGTTTTTCGGGCACCAAAAAGTGAGCAAAAGGAGAATCTAGGAGATGTTTTTTCTTTTGCCTTTTCTATTATTATAAGTACTTCAGTGCCTTAGGTCGAACAACAGACGTTTCACTTTGATTATATGACATTTTTTGATTGCAACACCGTTTTCAATACTCATAATTTCGTTTACTCAGAAGTTGTTTTGTTATTCTATCATTTGGTAGGGGCGGGTGGGAGGGGGGAGGAAGAGGGGATGCTTTTCTTACACAAAATTTGATTCTCTACAACTTTGATTATGTGACATTTTTTGGTTGGATACGCCGTTTTTGATGTACAGGCCTTGAAACTTGAGCGTAACCCATTTTTCAACCAATTTGGGAAAAAGTGGCAAAATTCAACGATCGATTTCGGCCAAACGGCTGAACCGATCTTAACGTTTCAGGTGGTCATTCGACGCAGAAATTCATCCTGTTTAATAAAGGATTGAGTAACATTTTCCGTAGGATGCATCGTGTACGAGTTATAGGCGAAAAACTGAATCAAGTGCCGAAAAATCGCGGTTTTTTGGGCACCAAAAAGTTAGGACCAGGAGAATGTTTTTTCTTTCGCCTTTTCTAGTATTACAAGTACCTCAGTGCCTTAGTAAGTTGAACAACAGACGTTTCACTTTGATTATATGACATTTTTTGATTGCAACACCGTTTTCAATACTCATAATTTCGTTTACTCAGAAGTTGTTTCGTTATTCTATCATTTGGTAGGGGCGGGTGGGAGGGGGGAGGAAGGGGGGATGCTTTTCTTACACAAAATTTGATTCTCTACAACTTTGAGTATGTGACATTTTTTGGTTGGATACGCCGTTTTTGATGTACAGGCCTTGAAACTTGAGCGTAACCCATTTTTCAACCAATTTGGGAAAAATCGCCAAACTTCAACGATCGATTTCGGCCAAACGGCTGAACCGATCTTAACGTTTCAGGTGGTCATTCGACGCAGAAATTCATCGTGTTTAATAAAGGAAAGAGTAAAATTTTCCGTAGGATGCATCGTGTACGAGTTATAGGCAAAAAACTGAAACAAGTGCCGAAAAATCGCGGTTTTTCGGGCACCAAAAAGTTAGCACAAGGAGAATCTAGTAGAATATACTAAAAACATGTTCCATAGGCACCCACAAGTCACCCATAAAAGTTTCGCTTTGTCCGGAATTAATGCAAACCCCCCCCCCCCCCCTTTTTTTGGCTAATTTGACTGGACTACTAGGATTAGCATCCGATTTGACTCGGCCTAGACAGATTCATAACGGCGATGCCTGTAACGTTCGCCGTTAAGCAAGATGCAGTTTAGGAACTCTCTATTAACATAAATGATAGCAGAACTTGCCCTTAGGTGATCCGTAAGAGGCTTGTGAGGTCAGGAAACCTATTTAAACGTGCTCAAAGACTATCTGGGGGGAGGTTCTTGCACTCCTTTCCAATACTAACAGACGGTCGTTTTTTCGATTTTTTACACATAGGTACTCACAGTACTGTGCGTTGTGGCGATTCCCGATCATATGGAATCTCCATACTCATAATATAAACTCTATAAAATTAAAATAAATATCATAGTAGTAAATTTCCTATAGAGGATAATCATTAGAAACCTCAAAAACCCATCCCCATTGTGGGTCTTTTACGGTACTCCTATCTTATGTTACAACTCGACACAAATTTTTGCGTGTTTGAACACTTTTTCCGTTGATGCTTACTCCTCATTCATGTTTTTTTTTTTAAATCCGCAGAGATTCAAAATTAGAGAACTGGAGGAGAAGGTGACTAAACTGGAAAAGGAAAGGACTGTTTTGAAGAGGCTTTGCAAAATCCGATCCGACAGGATTCATGAGCTCGAATCCTCGGAGGGGAGATCGCTGTCTTCAAACAACTCTGCCAAGTGATGGAAAAAGCGTCCGCTAGACGAGAATCTCCTTTGAAATTACCGACTGTGGTTGAAACCCTCGTGAATATGCTTGGAAACTCTTATTCTGTCGACTGCCTACACTTATTCTGTACGTATTTTCCAAATTCCTAGTGAGAATTACCTACTCGGATTCCCTTTCATAAGGTGCTAGGTAATATTTGCAGAGAATGACTTATTTGTAACGTTCAAGTTTATCAAACAGAGATTTTATTCATTTTGGCAAGTAATGTGTGTCTTCGGGACCGTTTGTTAGTGCATGTCGTTCAAATTTTGTTATATTCACTTGCATAAATTAGATTCTGAAAAGCCTGTTCATTTTGTGTTGCCAATTTCAACCAATCTCTGACTTTCATATCCGCGCGCGAGGTAGAATGAGGACTGTTGCGAGTCTAGTCGTCGCCGTTATTAAATTTCTCATGATGTTCAGTATCCTCATGAAAGCCTCAAGTCGAGCTGCACGCCTACTTCTTCATTTCAAAAGTTCTCACTCTATTAGGTTGTACCCTACGTAGATCTATAGAGAGAACACGAGAATGTAAAGTCTGTTTGGCTTATAACCAACCGTGGCTGAGCAATTAACTTTTGTCTAAGATCAGACCTGTACCCTGAACTTTCACAACTGTAGTATAAACTTTTTAAAATATCTACTAATGCTGATGTACTTAATATGTGTAAATTATTTTTATTTGTACCTCTAGCTAATTTTTATTTTTAATTTCTGTCCCTGAAAAGAAATAAATTCCAAATACATATCTATTTTGATCCCTCACATCGTTCATTTCATTATTACCAACCTTCCACAGACCTCAACTTATTGCGGCCTTTACACGACCCTTCCTCGATCTCCCTTTCCCTGGCCTAATCGGGATCTTGGTAACTGCCCTCCTACCTCTTCAGTTTCCAACCCTGGTTTGCAGGTGCCCTCTCAGGCCACCTCGAGCAACTGGCCTCCTACCTCTTCAGTTTCTAACCCTGGTTTGCAAGTGCCCTCTCAGGCCACCTCGAGCAACTGGCCTCCTACCTCTTCAGTTTCTAACCCTGGTTTGCAAGTGCCCTATCTGGCCACCCCGAGCAACTGCCCTCCTACCTCTTCAGTTTCTAACCCTGGTTTGCAAGTGCCCTCTCTGGCCACCTCGAGCGACTGCCCTCCTACCTCTTCAGATTCCAACCCTGGTTTGCAAGTGCCCTCTCAGGCCACCTCGAGCAACTGCCCTCCTACCTCTTCAGTTTCTAACCCTGGTTTGCAAGTGCCCTCTCTGGCCACCTCGAGCAACTGCCCTCCTACCTCTTCAGGGCAGTTTCTAACCCTGGTTGCAAGTGCCCTCTCAGGCCACCTCGAGCAACTGCCCTCCTACCTCTTCAGTTTCTAACCCTGGATTGCAGGTGCCCTCTCTGGCCACCTCGAGCAACTGCCCTCCTACCTCTTCAGGGCAGTTTCTAACCCTGGTTTGCAAGTGCCCTCTCTGGCCACCTCGTGCAACTGCCCTCCTACCTCTTCAGTTTCTAACCCTGGTTTGCAAGTACCCTCTCTGGCCACCTCGAGCAACTACCCTCCTACCTCTTCAGTTTCTAACCCTGGTTTGCAAGTGCCCTATCTGGCCACCCCGAGCAACTGCCCTCCTACCTCTTCAGTTTCTAACCCTGGTTTGCAAGTGCCCTCTCTGGCCACCTCGAGCAACTGGCCTCCTACCTCTTCAGTATCCAACCCTGGTTTGCAGGTGCCCTCTCAGGCCACCTCGAGCAACTGGCCTCCTACCTCTTCAGTTTCTAACCCTGGTTTGCAAGTGCCCTATCTGGCCACCCCGAGCAACTGCCCTCCTACCTCTTCAGTTTCTAACCCTGGTTTGCAAGTGCCCTCTCTGGCCACCTCGAGCAACTGCCCTCCTACCTCTTCAGTTTCTAACCCTGGTTTGCAAGTGCCCTCTCAGGCCACCTCGAGCAACTGCCCTCCTACCTCTTCAGGGCAGTTTCTAACCCTGGTTTGCAAGTGCCCTCTCTGGCCACCTCGAGCAACTGCCCTCCTACCTCTTCAGTTTCTAACCCTGGTTTGCAAGTGCCCTATCTTGGCCACCCCGAGCAACTGCCCTCCTACCTCTTCAGTTTCTAACCCTGGTTTGCAAGTGCCCTCTCTGGCCACCTCGAGCGACTGCCCTCCTACCTCTTCAGTTTCCAACCCTGGTTTGCAAGTGCCCTCTCAGGCCACCTCGAGCAACTGCCCTCCTACCTCTTCAGTTTCTAACCCTGGTTTGCAAGTGCCCTCTCTGGCCACCTCGAGCAACTGCCCTCCTACCTCTTCAGGGCAGTTTCTAACCCTGGTTTGCAAGTGCCCTCTCAGGCCACCTCGAGCAACTGCCCTCCTACCTCTTCAGTTTCTAACCCTGGATTGCAGGTGCCCTCTCTGGCCACCTCGAGCAACTGCCCTCCTACCTCTTCAGGGCAGTTTCTAACCCTGGGTTGCAAGTGCCCTCTCTGGCCACCTCGTGCACTGCCCCTCTACCTCTTCAGTTTCTAACCCCTGGTTTGCAAGTACCCTCTCTGGCCACCTCGAGCAACTACCCCCCTACCTCTTCAGTTTCTAACCCT